>CM033745.1:28525922-28992288 GCA_019671005.1 Hibiscus mutabilis | reverse complement strand
TCTCATCTACAATTGCCACGGCAATTACACGACCACATGCAAGATCAACGAGATGATAATACTTTGCCAATGGAATATGAGCAGGTAATAGTTGAACCTTTTGAATTCTTTAAAAACTCATCTCGTCCATTGCAGGTATGTCTTGAGGAACCGAGGTTGGTAGATTTGAAGCCATCGAAATCTCTACTGATGGAGATGTTTGAGAGGCCAAAAGAAAACGGTGTTTGGATTCGTAAAGCTTTTCAAAAAATTGGTTCTTCCCTTGACTTACAGCAAATTTTGGCAATTGATTGCCACGGCAATTGGCTTGAGCAGCAATTGCCACGACAACAAAGGCTACATCCAACCATGATAGAAGTCAACAAGAATGAGGTAATTGAATGGTTGAGAATGGATATAATATTTCCTATTAATATATTTGTGCCTTCAAGAATAGTAGCAAGGTGGAGAGTATACATGGACTACAAGCGAACAAAGAAGAAAGACACCTCCACCATGGTAACGTAAAAGGGTGTAGTGGCAAGCACATTGGCCAAACTCTTTTTGGGCAATATTGTCACCCGATGGAGGGTCCGGATGGACTATAAGAAGTATCGAAAATGACCATCCTCAAGTTTTCTCATATATGCAGTAACATTAGAAGATGCATGATGGCACTCTTTTCAGACATGGTCGAAGACTTCCTTGAGATCTTCATGGATGATTTTTCCGTTTTTGGTAGTGACTTCAACAGTTGCCTCGACAATTTAGAGAATATGTTGGCAAGATGTGAAGAAACCGATTTAGTCCTTAATTGGAAGAAGTGCCATCTTATGGTAGATGAAGGAATGGTGCTCGACCACAAGATTTCATCCAAGGGAATTGAAGTAAACAAAGCTAAGGTGGACGTGATCGAGAAGTTACCCCCACCAAGATAAAGTCTTCCATTTTGATGATTCTTGCACCCAAGCATTCGAAACCCTAAAGGAAAAGCTTGCATCGGCACCCATTGTCGTTCCACCAGATTGGACGCTACCTTTTGAGCTCATGTATGATGCAAGTGATTTTGCGGTAGAAGCAGTCCTAAGTCAATGCACAAGAAAGGAATAGAAAATCAAGTGGCTGATCACTTATCACGTTTAGAACACAATAGGGAGGAGGACGCAGATTTAGAGATATGTGATGCATTCCTGGATGAACAACTTTTAGTTGCCTCGGCAACCATAGATGTGCACGCCTCGGCAACCCTTGACGTCTCGGCAACCATGGATGTACATGCCTCGGCAACCATCGATGTTGTAGCAACCCTTGACACCTCGGCAACCATGGCTCTTGACGCGCACGCCTCGGCAACTCCAGACGCGCACGCCTCGGCAACCCTCGATGCTGTAGCAACCCTTGACGCCTCGGCAACCATGGATGCGTATGCCTCGGGCAACTCTAGACACACACGACTCGGCAATCTTGGGAGCAGTCACCACGGCAGCACATGCCTCGGCAATACCCTGGTACGCGGATTTAGTTAATTTCCTTGTTTGTGGTATTTTACCTTATGGCCTTACTTACCAAGGAAGAAGCAGTTCCGCCATGATGCTAAGCATTACTTTTGGGACGAGCCTCTTTTGTTTAAACAATGTGCAGATCAGGTCATACGCCGATGTGTCCACAAGAGGAGAGAGCAATGAATGTACTCCGACAATGCCCTTCTTCACCCTATGGAGGACATTTTGGAGGAACTCATACCGCGGCCAAAATTTTTCAATCCGGTCTGTATTGGACAACACTGTACAAAGATGCCCAAGAGTTTTACAAGCAATCTGATCGTTGCCAGAGGATGGGCAATATCACCTACAAACCAATGGGCAATCAAGACCGTGAATATGGATTAGGAAAGTGCCGGACAAAAGCGTTTGTTGTACCTCAACGAGATAGAAGAATTTCATGCACTCGCCTATAACAATGCACAAATCTACAATGAGAAAACAAAGCAATGGCACGACAAGAAACTATTGACGCAACAATTCATGCCAAGGCAACTAGTTCTCTTATTCAATTCTCGACTAAAACTTTTCCCGGGAAAACTAAAATCAAGATGGTCAGGACCATTTGAAGTTCTCAAACCATTCTCCCATGGTGCCGTGATAATCAAGTCCATTACCGACGAACATGAATTCAAAGTTAACCGACTGAGATTGAAGCACTACAATGGTGCCCATGTAGAATGTAACAAAGAAGTTGACAGCTTAGGAGATTTCGACAATCCATAGAGGGAGCAAGAAGAGGGAAAATTTTGACAACTCCAAAGGGAGAGAGGAGAGAAATTTCGACAAGAGAGCAAGGGGAGAGAGTTCGATTTCTTCTTCTTCTTCTTCTTTGCTTCCATTAGATTCATGGTTTGGGGATTATTCTTTGTATATCTTTTGAACCCAACCATGAACTAACTTGATTGGTTGGGGTTATTGTGTTTTGTTGTTGTGAGAAACAATTGGATTTTGTTTAGGTAATCAGAGTGTGCACTTTTCTATTCAAGGTTTACTCATTCTTGCTTTTATTCTGGTTTGCGAGTGAATTGGGAGAGGATCTCGTAACTTCATCTATTTATCTAATATCGGGAGAGTTAGATTCAAGAAACGAATGAGTATGGTCTTTATTCAATCTATTGATGGTGAAGATTAATCCGGCTTAGGAATAAGTTAAGATTTCAATGGCTAAGAGGAGCGCAAGATTGGTTGTTGTTCACCCTTGATTCACGCAGGGATGTATCATCAAGGCATGCACAAGTAGCTAGAGTTTTGACTTAGGGATAAGAGGAAACCATTGAAGAACGCTCTGCCAAACCTTGAAGTTGCTGCCCAGACGCCCAAGTAGTTGCCCAGCTAGTCGCCCAGGCAACCATCGATTAGTTGCCAAGGCAACCCCGCTGTGCAAGTTGCCACAGCAACTGAGTTGCCCTTGCACTCTTTTACCAAGACGATCCAATCGGCTATCACACCTCAATTCATGATAACCTGACCTATTCTCTCTTTTGATTTCATCTATTCTTTTAGTTTATTGTTCTTAGTTTACTCGTTAAGTAGAACTCCTATTATCAATTGTGTTTTTACTTTTCACAGTGCAGTAACTTAAGCAAAGTGGCCCAAACCAATCCCTGTGGAGACGATACTCGATACTCATATCACTTTATTACTTGCGACGTGTATACTTGCACAATTGCGTAGCACTTATCACACGCAACACCTTGTCCTAGGTTACCCTGTGCTAGAACGGTTGGGGGTCCCATGGATCTATCTTCAAGGCCTTGAATTCGCTCATGTGTGGACTCGAGTTTCTGATCCATAAGTTGTCCTAATTCTTGAACAAGTGCTTGGAACTGTAGCCTCGGGATTCCTCTTGTTTGTTCTTCATTAGATTCCCCTATATTCTTGTCTACATTCATGGATCCCTATTCACTCTAAAGAAAAAGAAAGAGGAAAATTAAAAATAAAATTCACTTGCTATCTTTCGCTTTTACCCTCTGATGCACTCACTCTCTCGTGCCTTTTACTGCTCTTTTTATCTCAAAAGTTCTTGAATCGAGCTTACTCAAAATCCTCCAAAATACTTGTTGAATTGGCTGTAAAATAGATGTTAAGGTTTAGAAATATATGGTGTATAAGGTAGGCTTAGAAGAAAAGGCTTATGATTCAAAGTTAGAATACTAAAACGAACAAATAACGATCTGAAACAAGGAAAAAATCAACCCTTGTTGTCAATTTTCTTTCTTTTTTTAATCATTTTTTTCCTTTTTTACAAAAATTCTTTTCTTTTCTTTTTTTTCTTTTTTTGTTCTTTTTTTAATAGCAAAACACAAAGGCTTACTTGATTTAGCCTGAGCTCTGATTACCATTTGGTGCGATCTCATCTTGGAATTTACCGAGATGCTTGATTTGTCTGGTCGTAAATGAAGTAATTTTGTGTTGTAAGACTTGCAACGGTTTCGGATGGTTCAAAAGGGTGATGTTGAGTAATGATATAGAAATTGATGAGAATAGAGATTTTGGAATTTTGGATGGTTAATGTGTTTGATGGTGGTGGTAGAATTGGAAAATGGAAAATTGAAAGTAGTTTAGGACTTGAGAATTGAACCAACACTAAAAAGTGTGACCCAAACTCTATAACGATCTCTAAACGAAATAAGGATCTTGACCAACTAGTTATCCATAACTAGGAACCAAAGATATTAAAGGTTTGATTCAACAAACAGAACTTGAAGGATCGATAAAGTTCTCAAAAGAACGAAGAGATAAAAACTCTCAAATTTCTTAATTCAAAGTTGGCTTACAATTGAAAAACCATCTTCTATTCATAGGCTTTACAAAATGAAGTGATCAGCCAACATTCCTAGGGAGGTGTGAAAGGATAATGAATTAAAAATTAAAAACCTTTAAATGTGTGCCTTTACCTCCCAATGCAATCATAAGCTAGCATGTCAATTTGCAAGTGGATGTAAGCAAGCATGTTAGTTTGCAAGTGGATGTAAGAAAATAGCTCAAGCAAGCAACTCAAGAAAGCACCTCTCTAGAATTGTCGTCCATCGTGAATGTAAGCAAGCACCACAAGAAAGCACCTCTCTAGAATTGTCGGCCATCGGGAACGTAAGCAAGCAT
Organism: Hibiscus mutabilis; assembly: GCA_019671005.1. Classification (NCBI taxonomy): domain Eukaryota; kingdom Viridiplantae; phylum Streptophyta; class Magnoliopsida; order Malvales; family Malvaceae; genus Hibiscus; species Hibiscus mutabilis. Next base: position 28,987,663 of record CM033745.1, on the reverse strand, counting down.
GTCAATTTCCATGAGAACGTAAGCAAGCATGCCAAGCAAGCTCATCCAATGCCAAGCAAGCATCTCAAGCAAGCACCTCTCCAATAGTCACAATTCTATGAATCACCCTAGCGATGTGTCTATTAATTGTCCTTGCATAACACCTGTAGATACAGAAATATGATTAGAAATAAAATAAGGTAATATGATGCATGCTAAATATAGTAAATATATGTTATATGGTTCAACAAACTCTAGTCCTAGTAAAATAAACCATAAACAACATAATAGAAAATACGTGCACACTAAAACTAAAATAATTAAATGGAATATATGCATCAAAAATAAACATGCAACACGTTGCAGGGACTCCCTTTCACGTTGCATGAATCTTCCATGTTGCATGGCATTAATTCAACTTCGACAACTTTAATAATTTTCCATGCATGATCGCACTTATTGCTGACCGCATCTCTAAATTTCCTTGCCCTTGATTGAGTAATGGGGCCTAAGGGAAATTTCTCAAGGTCCAATAGTGGTGGTGATGCCATGATCTCATCAGTCTTTAACTCCTTCAACTTTTTTGGACCCTCATCTCTACGCTGAAACTGTCCATAGCCACGTCCACAACCTCACTGAGGTGCAGCCACAGACGCCCTAGCCTGACCACCACCAACCAACAAAGGACAATCGCGTCTAATGTGATCAATTGATCCACAACTCTAGAAAACATTAGCACCCATTGCAGGAAGAGCTTGCCCCTCACGGATCAAACGTGGACAATCTCGCCTCAAATGCTAGCGCAATCCACAAGCCCAACAAGGATTAAGCTCAGATCTAACCCGATTACCCTGACCTTGCGCTCTACGGCAGCATCACCGCCATGTCTCACATCAGAGCGATACCTATTATGTTGACCACCACCAAAGCTAAAGTCTGCAACTCTTTTACCAAACCAGAACCACTCACACGAGAAAACAAACCCAAGTTCTGCTCAATATCCTTCGCCCATGTAACCAACAGGACGAAATCAGTGTAATCTGAAGCCAACATGTACGTCTTCACTTCTTTCACCAAACCATAGCGAAAACGATCACATCGATGCCTACCACTCGACACCAACTTAGGAGCATACTGGCTCAAACGTACAAACTGAACCTTATACTCAGCCACAATCATGCTACCCTGAACCAAAGACGTGAACTCTCACTTCTTATCATCCAAGTATCTAACTCCTACATACTTCTTCTTAAAGGCGGCTTGGATAAGCTCTCAATCCACATCATTAGGCTCCATAGCCGCAATTACAGTCGTCCACCAACTGTAAGCATCACCTTACAACATGGACACAGCACATCCTAACTTATGGGCATCATTACACCTCATCTGATCCAATATTCGGATCATACTGGCCATCCAAGCCTCGGATGCCTCGAGCAATAAACCACGATACTTAACACCGGCCAAACTACTCAAATGCTCTAACGGCAACCCTGTTTGCCCAAGAGCTAGCACTTGCACTCTAGCAACAACAACTTGGAAAGCTCAATTAATCGCCTAAATCAGAGGCGTCATATCACCCAACACTGGCCCAGCCTACCCAGGTGGCACTTGCTCCCCATCCAACGAGAGAAGAGACGGAGGGGTGGTATTAGTAACATCCTTTTCCCGGTCTGGTAGAGAACCAGGTCGGAAAGCGTTATCAGAAAATGAATTCAGAGTTCCCAGAGTGAATCGAAGTTCATAAATTATCTTAATATTCAATCTTAGGACTTAGCAAACTTATTCGTTACTAATCTTATCAGAATTTTGGGTCAATTTAAACTTTTTAACCTAACAAGACTAAATCGTAAACTTTACAAATTAGCGGTCCTAACCCGAATTCTATATTATCAACTTGTAAGTAAACCTACCAATTATCGATCTGTAAAGTTTCGTTACTATCGGGTATCATTTACTCAATCAATTAAACTATATGACTTTGTGACCATTTAGTAAACTGTCCAGAACTTCTCTTTACTCTTTATAATAGAATTGACAAACACTGTATCGATATGCTAAGCGTAATTTTAGATTTTCCATATTCAAACATAGCAAAACCGTATCGGTACATTTGGGACTGTATCGATACAGGTTGACCTTGTTGACAACGTATCGATACCTTCTATGACCGTATCGGTGCCTTTTCTACACCCAAATTCCAGTAGCCATTTTCCGTACCGATATGCCCAAACGGTATCGATACGCCCAAACCGTATCGATATGCCCTGCTTGACCAATGTTGACCAGACCATTTATGCAAGGGCCGTATCGATAAGCCATCACTCGTATCGATACCCTAGACATGTAATGACAGATTTTTACTGGTTTTTGATCTAATTACCCATCCAAACGATATCCAAATTTTATCAGCAAGTTAATAAATAGTAATTTTAATAGCACATTAAATTTTAGGGCAATTCGAATCCATTTACTACATTTTTACCTTTTTGAGCCAATTGTGCAAATTAACACCATTTTTAGCCATACTAACATGTCATTTAGGAAACTTAAACCTTATACAAAACATAGCCTTTATACTCATAGCCAAAGCATCCAATTCAACTAGTTTAACAACTTTTCCACCATTCTAGGAGTTCATAGGAACAAAATACATTACTCTAAGCTTGTGGTGACTTGCCGATCTTCCAACTAATTCCGATCACCAACTAATCAACATGTAACATAGCATCAACAATTATCATAAAGGCAATCATTATTAGCATATCAATAGTTCCGAATCAATGATCAATAATCAAAAATTTCCTTTGGTTACATAATAATATATATTTAAGCCGAAATCATATTTCCACACAACAATTACAAATCATATAAACATATCATTCCCCTTGGACAATGTAACAAATGGATATGCAGATTCCCCTCTAAACCATACATATATCAATAATAGGCTGTAGCCTTGAGCCGTAGCTCCGAATAGTATCCCTAACACAATCCATCCCTATCTCCCTCAAATATAGGTTGTACCCCCGGACCATAGTCCAATCCCTTACTTATACGAGTTCAAATAACCCTATGGCATGCCTATTGTATCCAAAACTCACAAATGTCCGAGGCTACACATATTTCATTATATTACTTACTTTTATGCTCGTAGGCCATAATGTATCGAAATTGGATTTAAGCCTTAGCTCCATAACATATCATAGCATAATCGTATCAAAATTCATATACAAGCACAAATCATACATCACATATGAATTCACATATATATCAAGCACTATTGAAGCTTACCATGCTTACCATTAGAATCCACTTATGCATCCTAAACTTGAGCCCTTAAACACGAATGCAATCATATCACAAAACAAATGCAACAGGATGGCTTTAGGCCAATCCCTTGACACGAATACACTCACCTTGGTATTAAGACTCTCGGATAACGATTCCTTTATTCCTAACTTGTCTTGAAGACAATGGGTTAGCTTCCTCGAATTCTTGAGCTATGAAAAACAATAGGAAAGTATTATAATCATTATAACGTCATCTATACTTGTTTCTATGCTTAGAATAGACATTAGTTATATAATAAACTCTTGGATTAAGAACTCGGAGGACAGTGACTTAACTTTAGAGATCACAACTTGAAATTGGACCTTTGGAAGCTAGTAAAATCAACAATAAACATAGGGATTTTACTTACTCAATCGATAGGTATGGATTGACGTTTTTAAAACAAGAAAAGCTTAAGCTAAATGAGTTCAAATGGAGAGGTGTGTGCTTGCTTGGTGGAGAAGGTAACAATGCTTGCTTGTTTTTCAAAGACAAAGATGGAGATTTGGTCTTGGTGATATAGAACAAAGATGATAGCTTCCTTTTCTCTAATTCATTTTAAGGGAATTGTAAATTAATCATTTCCTACCTTTATCTAAGCCAATAAGAGGGTTTCCTATCACTAAGGGTTTGCCTACCTTAATCATTCACTTTCTTTTCATTCTTTTTAACAAATCAAGGCAATTGATGGCTTTGATCATCTTTTTTGATTATTCCTCACGTGGGTTGGCAACCTAGTAGGCGAGTCATCACCCCAAATTCTCTTTTCTTTCAATTTAGCCTTTAATCAGATTTTAGACAAGGTACTATACCAATACCCTCGTAACCGTATCGATACGGTTAACCCTAAGTAGTTAAAACCGTTGATCCATACCGATACGCGTCTAGCCATATCGATACGTACAGTCCAAGTTCGGTAAGTTAGTTAGGACCATACTGATACAGGTCATACTGTATCGATACGCCTAGCAAATTTTTAGTGTTTTAAGCGTTTCAATAAGGTCCCCAGCTAATCCTTAGACTCAATTAAGGTCCAATGTTGGTGGAGAATTCATCTAGTCAATATTAAGGCAAAACAAATTCAAGTTTTCGCGTTGGAATTTCCGATCGCCAGAACCCAATTCTGACTAGACTGATTTTCGGGATGTTACAATTCTCCCCCTCAAGAAAAATTCATCCTCGAATGTTTACCTAAATTGGCGTACGGATTATTCCCTTGTTCCCTGACTCCCATATGGTACATATGGGTGGGAGTTTTAGGCTTAGGTTGGTACGACGCCCTTGATGGTCCACTGGGCTTCTAATAAAATCATTGTTTTCCCCTTTTCTTCGAAAGAATTGAGCAAGATACAATAGGTTAGCCGACACAGAAGTAGGGTTCCTAGGGAAATCACGGATAAGATGTCCTATTTTATCGCAGAAAAAGCATGCCCCAGACTTCTTGTGACATTACTCTTCAAGATGCCTACGACGGTAAAAATCAAGATTTGCAGCTTTGTTTCTTGCTTAGAGTCACCAAGGCTATCATTGGGATAACCACTGGAAGGGACTGGGTCACAACTTGGTTAGAGTTAAACATCTAAACATAAAGAGATAGATTTAGCCGGCAAGTTACAATATACAATAAAATAACTCCTAGGTGGCAAAGTAATGTAAGAATCAATGCAAAAAACCTTGGTTTAGTCCAGAACCGACTAAACTCTAGCTCTAATACCACAACTGTAACACCACTTCCTGGTCTAGTAGAGAACCCGGTCGAAAAGCATTATCAGAAAATGGATTTAGAGTTTGGAGACAGAATCAGATTTCAGAAATTGTCTTAATATTCAATCTTAGGACTTAGCGAACTTATTCGTTACTAATCTTATCAGAACTTTAGGTCAATTTAAACTTTTTAACCTAAATGGACTAAATCATAAACTTTACAAATTAACGATCCTAACTCGAATTCTTTATTACCAACTTGTAATTAAACCTACCAATTATCAATATGTAAAGTTTCGTTACCATCGGGTATCATTTACTTTAAACTATATGACTTTATTGACCATTTTGTAAACTGTCCAAAACTTCTCTTTACTCTTTATAACAAAATTAACAAACACTGTATCGATACCCTAAGGGCAGTTTCGATACGCTAAGCCTAATTTCAGATTTCCATATTCAAACAAAGTAAAACTGTATTGGTACACTTGGGACTGTATCAATACAGGTTGACCTTGTTGACTCTGTATCGATACCTTCTAGGACCGTATCGATACCTTTTCTACACCCAAATTCTGGTAGCCATTTTTTGTACCCATACGCCCAAACCGTATCGGTACGCCCTCCTTGACCAATGTTGACTAGACATTTATGCAAGGGCTATATCGATACGCCATCACCCGTAACGATACCCACTGACCTGTAATGACAGATTTGTACTAGTTTTTGTTCGAATTACCCATCCAAACGATATCCAAATTTTACCAGCAAGCAAATAAATAGTAACTCTAATAGTACGTCAAATTTTAGGGTGATTCGAATCCATTTAACGCGTTTTTACCTTTTTGAGCCAATTGTGCAAATTAACACCATTTTTAGCCATACTAACATGTCATCTAGGGCATTTAAACCTTATACAAAACATAGCCTTTATACTCATAGCCAAAGCATCCAATTCAACTAGTTTAACTACTTTGCCACCATTCTAGGAGTTCATAGGGACAAAACACAATCCTCTAAGCTTGTGGTGACTTGCCGATCTTCCAACTAATTCCGATCTTGAACTGATAACTTTCTTAACTTGAAATATGGAAGATGAATGCATTAGACTTATATAGTCTAAGTGAGGTAGCCATAAACCATGAATGAGAATGATGTGCAACTTTCCATGTTCTAATGACAAGTCTAATCATGCTAACATGAGGCATAAAATCAACATAACATAATATCATGCTCAACTTGTAACATAGCATCAACAATTATCATAAAGGCAATCCTTATTAGCATATCAATAGTCTCGAATCAATGATCAATAGTAATAATCAATAATTTCCCTTGGTCATATAATATATATATATATATATATATTTTAAGCTGAAATCGTATTTCCACACAACAATTACAAATCATATAAACATATCATTCCCCTTAGACAATATAACAAGTGGATACGCGGATTCCCCTCTACACCATACAAATATCGGTAATAGGTCGTAGCCTTGATCCGTAGCTCCGGATAGTATCCCTTACACAAGCCATTCTTATCTCCCCCACATATAGGTCATAGCCCCAGACTATTGAGTGGATCAATTGAACCAAAATTGGCCAAGATGGGGGTGAATTGTCTTTTTAAAAGTAGAGGTAGCAAATTGGAAAATGAAAGAATAAGGACAAAGCAAATTATAGTGGTTCAAGCTTGTAACAAGCTCTACATCCACTACCTTAACTCCCACTAAGAATTTTCAACAATCTCCACTAGATGTTCTTCCCCTTTTCTAGGCTTAGGAGGTAACCTTTACAATCGGTTAATCTTTCTACCCAAAGATTAACCCAAAAGTCTCTCTTTACAAAGAAGTTTTTGGCAAATAAAAAGTATATCTCACAAGACTAAATATTGCCCAATTTACAATCAAACACTCCCCAAACTTGAATTAAAGATTTATAATGAAGATTACAAACAAGTTAGGTACAAGGATTTGACTCTATAAAGCACAATGGTTTGGATAATTGCTTGGATGTTGCAAATAGGTTCAATAGTTGTTATTGGCGCTTTGGAGGTTGCTTTTATACCCTTGCATTGAATTCTAGCCGTTTTGATGGTTTAGATCATTAATCTAGCCGTTGGGCTGCATTTTTTGCGCAATAAATGTTCTTCAACTGCCCAGCGTATCGGTACCCTCATCACCGTATCGATACCTATCTATTAGAAGAAAGAGATGTTGTGCACAAAATAGAAGGGGCATATCGATACACGGGAAGGTGTATCGGTACGATTATAGTGTAAAAACAGGGGCGTATCAGTACGCTATGGCCGTATCGATACGAATTTTGGTCACTGGAATCCTGGGTGAAGTTTTAACAAAAAGTGTATCGATACGCTACATAGGCGTATCGATACGGTCCAACAACCGTTTGAAAATGGTTGATTCCCTATAACTAACATCAACGACTATTTTCATTAAATGCAAATATCTTTTGAATCAAACCAAGCCGTAAATGTAAAGTCATATCTTAGAGGATCGATGTGGTTAACCCTAAGTAGTTAAAACTGTTGATCTATACCAATACGCCTCTAGTCGTATCGATACGTGTAGTCCAAGTTTGGTAAGTTATTTAGGACCATACCGATACAGGTCCTACTGTATCGATACGCCTAGCAAATTTTTAGTGTTTTAAGCATTTCAATAAGGTCCCCAGCTAATCCTTAGACTCAATTAAGGTCCAATATTCGTGGAGAATTCATCTAGTCAATATTAAGGCAAAACAAATTAAAGTTTTCGAGTTGGAATTTCTAATCGCCGGAGCCCAATTCGGACTAGACCGGCTTTCGGGATGTTACAATTCTCCCCTCTAAGAAATATTTGTCCTCGAATTTTTACCCGAATTGGCGTGCGGATCATTCCCTTATTCCCTGACTCCCATATGGTACATATGGGCGGGAGTTTTAGGCTTAGGTTGGTATGACGCCCTTGATGGTCCACTGGGCTTCTCATAAAATCTTTGTTTTGCCTCTTTGCTTCGAAAGAATTGAGCAAGATACAATAGGTTAGCCGACAAAGAAGTAGGGTTCTTAGGGCAGTCACGGATAAGATGTCCCATTTTACCGTAAAAAAACATGCCCCAGACTTCTTGTGAGATTGTCATACAATAGGATGCCTACGACGGCAAAAATCATAGATTGGCAACTTTGTTTCTTGCTTAGAGTCACCAAGGCTATCATTGGGATAACCACTGGGAAGGGACTAGGTCACAGCTTGGTTAGAGTTAAACATCTAAACATAAAGAGATCGGATTAGTCGGCAAGTCACAATATACAATAAAATAACTCTTAGGTGGCAAAGTAACGTAAGAATCAATGCAAACAAACCTTGGTTTAGTCCAGAACTGACTAAACTCTAGCTCCAATACCAACTATAACACCCCCTTCCTGGTCTAGAAGAGAACCGAGTCAGAAAGCATTATCGAAAAATGGGTTCAAAGTTTGGAGACAGAATCAGAGTTCAGAAATTATCTTAATATTCAATCTTAGGACTTAGCGAACTTATTCGTTACTAATCTTATTAGAATTTTGGGTCAATTTAAACTTTTTAACCTAAAAGGACTAAATCGTAAACTTTACAAATTAGCGATCCTAACCCGAATTCTTTATTACCAACTTGTAATTAAACCTACCAATTATAGATCTGTCAAGTTTCGTTACTATCGGATATCATTTACTCAATCAATTAAACTATATGACTTTAGTGACCATTTTGTAAATTGTCCAGAACATCTCTTTACTCTTTATAACAGAATTAACAAACATCGTATCGATACCCTAAGGGCAGTATCAATACGCTAAGCCTAATTTCAGATTTTCCATATTCAAACATAGCAAAACCGTATCAGTACACTTGGGATTGTATCGATACAGGTTGACCTTGTTGACTCTGTATCAATACCTTCTAAGACCGTATCGATACCTTTTCTACACCCAAATTCCATTAGCCATTTTTTGTACTAATATGCCCAATTCGTATCGATACGCCCTGCTTGACCAATGTTGACCAGACCATTTATGCAAGGGTCGTATCGATACGCCATCACCCGTATCGATACCCCCTAACTTGTAATGACAGATTTTTACTAGTTTTTGTAAGAATTACCCATCCAAACGATATCCAAATTTTACCAGCAAGCTAATAAACAGTAACTATAATAGCATGTCCAATTCTAGGGCGATTCGAATCCATTTACCTCTTTTTTACCTGTTTGAGCCAATTGTGCAAATTAACACCATTTTTAGCCATACTAACATGTCATTTAGGGCATTTAAACCTTATACAAAACATAGCCTTTATACTCATAGCCAAAGCATCCAATTCAACTAGTTTAACTACTTTGCCACCATTCTAGGAGTTCATAGGGACAAAACACATTGCTTTAAGCTTGTGGTGACTTGCCGATCTTCCAACTAATTCTGATCTCGAACTCATAACTTTCTTAACCTAAAATGTGGAAGATGAATGCATTAGACTTATATAGTCTAAGTGATGTAGCCATAAACCATGAATGAGCATGATGTGCAACTTTCCATGTTCCAATGACAAATCTAATCATGCTAACATGAGGCATAAAATCAACATAACATAATATCATGCTCAACAAGTAACATAGCATCAACAATTATCATAAAGGCAATCATTATTAGCATATCAATAGTTCTGAATCAATGATCAATAGCAATAATCAATAATTTCCCTTGGTCACATAACAATATATATATATTTAAGCCAAAATCATATTTCCACACAACAATTACAAATCATATAAACATATCTTTTCCCTTGGACAATGTAACAAGTGGATATGCGGATTCACCTCTACACCATACATATATCAGTAATAGGTTGTAGCCTTGAGCCGTAGCTCCAGATAGTATCCCTTACACAATCCATCTTTATCTCCTGTACATATAGGTCATAGACTCGAACCGTAGTCCAATCCCTTACTTATACGAGCTCAAATAACCATATGGCATGCCAATTGTATCCAAATCTCACAAATGTCCAAGGTTACACATATTTCATTATATTACAAACTTTTATGCTCGTAGGCCATAATGTATCAGAATCGAAATTGAGCCTTAGCTCTATAACATATCATAGCACAATCGTATCAAAATTCATATACAATCACGAATTAGATATCACATATGAATTCACAGATATATCAAGCATTATTGAAGCTTACCATGCATACCATTAGAGTCCACTTATGCATGCTCAACTTGAGCCCTTAAACACAAATGCAACCATATCACAAAACAAATGCAACGGGATAGCTCATTGCCAATCCCTTGACACGACTACACTCACCTTGATGTTAAGGCTCTTGGATAACGATTCATTTATTATTAACTTGTCTTGAAGACGATGGGTTAGCTTCCTCCAATTCTTGAGCTATGGAAAATAATAGGAAAGTATTATAATCAATATAACATAATCTATACTTGTTTCTATGCTTAGAATAGCCATTAGGTATATAATAAACTCTTAGGTTAAGAACTCGGAGGACAATGACTTAACTTTAGAGATCACAACTTGAAATTGGACCTTTGGAAGCTAGCAAAATCATCAATAAACATAAGGCTTTTACTTACTCAATCTATAGCTATGGATTGACATTTTTAAAACAAGAAAAGCTTAAGCTTAAGGAGTTCAAATGGAGACGTGTGTGCTTGCTTGGTGGAGAAGATAACAATGGAGGTGTTTGCTTGTTTTTCAAAGATGGAGATTTGGTCTCGGTGATATAGAACATAGATGATAGCTTTCTTTTCTCTAATACATTTTAAGGTAATTTGAACTTAATCATTTCCCATCTTTATCTAATCCAATAAGAGGGTTTCCTATCACTAAGGGTTTGCCTACCTTAATCATTCACTTTTTTTCATTCCCTTTTAACAATTCAAGGCAATTGATGGCTTTGATCATCTTTTCTAATCATTCCTCACGTGGGTTGGTAACCTAGCAGGTGAGTCATCACCCCAAATTCCCTTTTCTTTCAATTTAGCCTTTAATCAGATTTTAGACAAGGTACCGTACCGATACCCTCGTAACTGTATCGATATAGTTAACCCTAGGTAGTTAAAACTGTTGATTTGTACCGATACGCCTCTAGCGGTGTCGATATGTGTAGTCCAAGTTCATTAAGTTAGTGAGGATCGTACCGATACAGGTCTTACTATATCGATACACCTAGAAAATTTTTAGTGTTTTAAGCATTTCAATAAGGTCCCCAGCTAATCCTTAGACTCAATTAAGGTCCAATATTCATGGAGAATTCATCTAGTCAATATTAAGGCAAAACAAATTCATGTTTTCGAGTTGGAATTTCTGATCACCGAAACGTAATTCCGACTAGACCAGTTTTCAGGATGTTAAAGTATCCTTCTAGGAGGAACAACATTCTCCTGATTTCCCCGCCTAACGGCAGCAGCAATCACACTGGATTGCAACTCTCTCCTCGGTCCCATCATGCTAAAACAACTAAAGCGTGATATTAAACCAAAACAAAACAATTAGGCCAGCTCCAAGCAAGGATCAAAGGCTTCCATTTTAAAAATCAAAATAATTCAGACTACGATAATAAGGCAATGGGTTTCCCAAAACTTCCCCCCAACATGGCATAAAGCAAACAACGTACACATCGCAAACACCGTGCATAGAAAACAGTATATATAACTTACAACAAATCACAACATCTTACCAACATCCTAACCTTTCGAAACCTTACCCCATTTATCACAAACCTAGCTCTAATACCACCAAATGTAACCCCCTCGACCCGTCTTAGTCGTAAGACCGGACCGAATAGGTCACACGGGGTTTATTGAAGAAAACTCGTAAAGGTTCACCTCGGTAAATGATCCTTTTTGTCTTCTTTTTATATCTTTTCTGGCTGCAAAATTATTAACCTAAGTGTACATACTAGCAGCGGGTGAAATTACAACTCAATCGGGCATCGATTCGACATCCAATTGCACTGATTTTAAGATTAGGGACCGATTTGCAAATTTGACAAATTACAGGGACTTATTGTGAAATTAAAGTTGTCAATATTCAATTAGTCAGGTTTCATGCCCACATATCGAGTTTCAAATCAAAAAGATCACTCCAACTCATTCAATTGAATTCATACATTCAAGGACTAAAACGTAAAGAAGCAGAACTACAAAAGATTCCAAGTAACCAACATACCTAACACCGTATCGGTACACTTTGGCACTGTATCAGTACGCCCTTGATGGTTTCTAATTCCCAAATTTTTGTGGCACAAAACTGTACCGATACGGCCCCGTGTACCGATATGCCTAGCCAATTTGGCCTTGTCCCGTACTGATACACACCAACCCGTACCGATACGTTAAGCTTGTCTAGGTTTAACCGTACCGATACGCTGGGTCGCGTATCGATATGCCTGGACCCAAAATCACTTCTTTTGCTGGTTTAACACATAATTAAGCCAAACACAACACCCTGGAATGCTTTTAAGACATGAGCAACATTTCCAAGGATCAATTCTCAGCCACAAACATCAGAAACATCATTCATACATATCACCTTGCTTCAAAGAGGTATCTATAGGCATGCAACCTAGAAACCAAGCAAACAAGATATCAAAAACCTTACCAATGCATAAACCAAGTATAACAGGCCATTTACAAGTCCAAAACAACAATATAAACTTTCTCAAACAGGTAGTTCAACAAAATCTCCCAAAACCATAAGGAATTCCCAATTGCCCTTATCAAACATAGTCTACTTTGGAAACATACATTCGTATACGAAGTCCTTGGATCACATTCACTTGCTTGCTGCCTTTGGATCTTTAATTCTCTGCATTAATGGACAAAGAGAGCGTAAGCACACTAGTCTTAGTGAGGAATGCTCAAAAACAACACTCCGTCAATGCATTTTAAAACTGATTTCTAAACCACATTGAAATCACTTTTCAATCCATGATTAAAACATTATTTAAAACATCATGCCTTCAAAACCACGCACTTTAACCATTCAAAAACCAGCATATTAAACCATATGTAACATGTATCATTAATCCAACAGCAACTCACATTGCTAACCTCAATTTAAGCTTTCCCGTGCATAACATACCATATGCAAAGCTTAAAGGGTAACATGTATAAATCCCATTATACAACACATGATACATTAACAATTATATTGGCTCACAAGTGATCATCAACAAGTTCCATTTACAAAATATAACATCAGATACACGAATTCATAAGTGTTCTCTCAACACTTCATACATTCTCACCGACAACACAAGGTTCACACACGGGAGTATTCGGTACACAATATAAACCCCTCAACCTTTGTGACACCAGAGGTGGAGTATTCCGTACACCATATAAACCCCTCAACACCACTCATCTGTAGATGTATAACCCACTAACGAGAGTTTTCGGTACCATAAACCCCTCAATCGTTAGGGTATTTGGATAGAGTATTCGGTACACCATATAAACCCCTCTACGTCCAAGGCGACTTATTTTACAGTGTACTCAATCCTATAGCCAGATAACTATATTTGATTACGTTTTAAAACCATTTCTATACCATCACTTGCCAATATAATTCACAATTAGCCATGAACCTCACTGTTTTTAAAGCAATATACCAAAACATACCAAAGCAACAACCATGCTTTCACAAGTATAAATCATACTTACAAGGATCGTTTACCAATGCATCCTTCATCAATATATTGTCAAAAATAGTAGATAACATACATGAAATCATGCTTTAACAGTAGGAACCTTGTAATCCAAAACAAGTACATAAATTATTACGTAAAACAAGTACAACCGAGAGAGAAAATCCTTTATACTTACTTTCGAGTTTAAACCAGCATTTCAAACTAGATTTAAACTCCCTTAAACCACCTTTTAAACCACTACAAAGCTGGGAAACACGTTTTCATTCACCGACACGTGAAACCTCGATTCACCGACACGTAATCAAGCATTTGAAGCCTCCAAAGCTTCACCGGTAGTTTCCGAAATGTTCTCCCCTATTTTAACCACGTTATAATAGAGGATTAATGCATCATAATGCATTCAAAACTCCAGCAAGCAATTCCTCAACATTGCCTTGCTTAAAACCATCAAAACACTGATCCGAAACAACTTCGATTCACATTCAAAACATAACCCGGCCATAACCTAACACTTCCAAACATAAATTAACATCTAAAAACCATTTCATAACATCTTTATACCTCCAGCAACCATTAAACACCCACAACACCTCAAAAACTCATAACTAGCAACTCAAACAACTAGAGATTCATTTGATTTCGGGATTCTATTGATAAAACCAATCCATTATCATCGTAAGACATCAAAATCATGATATAACCTCATCATAAACTCAGCAAAACAAATCTAAAATGAAGATCTCATAATTACCTCAATTAAATCTCAATTAAACCATTTCTCTTCAATTAAATCCACAAAACTCATTAGAAATCATTTGTAAAGGATTAAGGACTTGGGAATTTCAATAAAGAACCATCACTAAAGGAGAAGAGCAAATCTCACCTCCAAAGATTGAAAACTCTCTCTCAATTGGATGATTTTTACACTAAAGAAACAAAGGGAAATCGATGAGATTTTGAGAAAACAAGTTGAGAAATCCATTAGAAATAATTAAATTAAGAAAACAAGATCATTACCTCAAATATTTTCTGAGAAAATAGATGTTTGGCTAAAGAGATTTTGAGAGAAAACTCTAGAGAGAAAAGTTACGTCAATTTTGTTTTAAGGGAAATAACTACCTTTTTTCTAATTAAACCTCTTTTAATATTTAATTAAATCACTTTAAAACAAATCCAATTAAGAGAGAAATTTGATAAAAACATTTAGTCTTAATAGATCCTCAGAGTTTCTAAGTTTTAATCCTTTTACAAAACAGTCACTAAAAATAGTTTTCACTTTTTACATTTTGGTCACTAACCCGAAATGTCTAATTTCCAAATCTTATTTTCCAAAATCGACTTTACCAAAAATCAATATATATTTAATAAAGATTTTAGAGAATTTTTTTATATTTTTATCCCTTGTAAAAATATACAATCCAGAAATCGACTCGAATCCCTAATTTCGGTCCACTAGACCCCTACATCGGCCCAGAAACTCTAGACCCAAAACTAGGGCGTTACAATAACTAAGCATAAGAAGGCAAGATTCCTTCGTGATGAAACTAAATATCATTGGAATGAACCTTATTTATTCAAGGTTTGCAATGATAATATTATTAGGCGTTGCATTCTTGAGGTAGAAATCATACCATATTTACAACATTGTCACGATACTCCGTATGGAGGACATTTCGGTGGTATGAGAACTGATGCAAAAGTCCTTCAGTCGAGATTTTATTGGCCTTCATTATTTAAGGATGCCCATGAATTTGTACAGCGGTGTGATCGTTTTTAGTGTACATGATCAATACCTAGAAGAAATGAGATGTCGCAACAACCAATTATGGAAATTGTGTTATTTGATGTTTAGCGCTTGAATTTCATGGATTACATTTCCAAATGGATAGAAGTTGTAGTTGTGCCAAAGGATGATGCCAAGACGATTTTAAAGTTCCTCCACAAATAAATACTCACCCGTTTTGGGACACCAAGGGCATCAATCAGTAACCAAGGAAAGCATTTTCATTGCAGTTACATGGTTGTTGCATTAAAAAATATGAAGTGAATCATAGACTCA
Source organism: Hibiscus mutabilis (assembly GCA_019671005.1). Taxonomy (NCBI): domain Eukaryota; kingdom Viridiplantae; phylum Streptophyta; class Magnoliopsida; order Malvales; family Malvaceae; genus Hibiscus; species Hibiscus mutabilis. The sequence continues at coordinate 28,971,867 of CM033745.1, read as the reverse complement.
CTACAACTTATCATCCTCAATCTAATGGACAAGTCGAGATCTCTAACCAGGCTATCAAAAATATCTTGGAAAAGTGGTGAATACCACTCAGAAGGATTGGTCTTCGCACTTGGATGATGCTTTGTGGACTATTCGTACTGCACACAAAACTCCACTTGGGATTTCACAGCATCAGCTAGTCTTTAGAAAATCTTGTCACTTTCTTGTTGAGTTAGAACACAAAGCTATGTGGTCATTGAAACAAGTGAATTTGGACTATGAAGTTGCGGGGAAGAAACGATTATTGGATATCTCTGAGATGGAAGAAATTTGCTGCAATGCTTATGAGGATGCCTCCATTTACAAAGACAAAAACAAACGCTGACATGAGAAGATCATATTACAGCGACAATTTGAAGTTGGAAAATTGGTTTTGCTATTTAATTCATGACTGAAGCTGCACCCAGGCAATTTACGGTCACGTTGTTCGGGACCTTTTGAAGTTGTGGAGGGTTTTCCACATGGTGCAGTCAGAATCAAGGATCGCAAAGAGGAGATTCCATTCAAAGTCAACAGACAAAGACTCAAGTTTTATTTTGGTGACTTTGATTCTATAAGTGTTGAGACCATTAAATTGGTCAAAAAAATTGATGGTTTTCTTTAATTTCTTTTATAGACATAGATTTAGTTTAATTTCTTTCCTTTGTTTAAGTTTTTAAAAAAAAAATCTTTTCTTTTTGCAAAATAATTTTCCTTTGTTTTGGTATGGAAACTTCTATTCTTTCAAAGGGTCGTACGGCAAGGGCTAAACATATTATGCATGACTTTGGGGGTAGGTCGGGTAATTTCATTACACCAATTTATCCACTCAATCACAGCCCTCTTATTTGCGAGAACGAGAGATGTATCGGATGGACATGATTTTTGTGCCATAATCAGAACCGCTTGATCTCATCGCATTAGACGGTAAAGGTCGTGCTTTTTCATTTCCCTCTTTTCTTTCTCTTTTAGTTAAAAACCTTGGATTTTCTGAGCTTCTTTATTAAGTTTCTATTTTGTCCTCTTCTTCTAACAACAAAAATCAAAGTTTTAATATTTATGCAAGAATTCTTTTCTCTCCTTATTGCACCAAGCTATGGAAAAAACTCGAGCCGCGAGAAAAATCTCCATGGAAACATCTGGCAAAGAAACTCAAGGTTTAGCTTCTAACCCACAAGATGAGGAACCAGTTGCACCAGTTGAGAACACTGAATATGTGGTGTTTTTAACAACAATGGTAGAGGAGCGGTACAAAGAAAACATCCTAAAGAGGAATATACTTCCTGAACAAGGGATTGCGCTATCTCTAGAATGAGAACTTGGAAAGTTGATTCATCAAACCATCGAACTTCACAAATGGAGTACTTTTTGTGCTCACCCAGATAGTTTTAACCCTGCACTGGTAAGGGAATTCTACACTAATCTTTATAAGCCCTCTCTGAAGTTAGTGATTGTGAGAGAGAGTTCTATACCCTAGAGTGTTGCCACAATTAATAAGGTGGGTATAATGCCAAAAAAATGTCCTTAACATCTGACTGAATAATCATTTTGTACTTTATTCTTTTTTGAACCAATTTAACCCCCAATGTTTTACTTTGAGTCAAAATGGCCCTTATGAGGATAAAAACTGTTAGTCAACTAACGATAAACAGCTTGAAATGACGTGACAAACCTACATGTCAGTGCACGCTGCGATAGTAGTGTCATGTAGAGAAATATGTTGACTTTACATAATGACACATCATTCAAAAAATATTTTGATAAAATTGTATAAAATATTTTTTCTTCTGATGCGTCATTTTGTCAAGTCATTTCAAGTTGTTTATCGTCATTTGACTAACAATTTTTATCCGTAGAGGGGCCATTTTGACCAAAATGAAATGTTGGGGTTAAATTGGTTCAAAAAAGAATAAGGGCCAAAATGACTATTCAGTGTTAGGGGCATTTTTGGCTTTATGCCTAATAAGGTGTTAAAGACTACTATGAACATAGATGAGCACACTCTATTTGTTAAAGAGGTTGATGATGTGAAACTAGATTTGCTGGTTAAGGATTTATGTGCTGAAGGTACATATTGGTAGGGGACCAATGTGGGAAATTATATCATGTATAGGAAGTTCTTAACCCTGTCTACAAAGATTTGGTTTCAATTGTCAACTCCAGGTTGCTGCCGTCAACTCATAGCACCACGATCTCCTTAGATCAAATGTGTCTGATGCATTTGATTGTCAAGGGAAGGAAGATAGACGTGGGTAAGATTATCCACAAGGATATTGTTGAATTTGTTGAGAGTAAGAAGGGGGTTTTGGCATTTCAATAACTGATCATGCAACTATGTAGTCTGAAGGGATTAAGCCCATGAAAAATGAAGAAATGATGGCCAATTAAGGGCCACTTAATGAGGTCTCCATCGAAAGAATGGTGTGAAACATCGAGGCTCCTACACCTAAATTGGGTGTTGCAACAAGATAGAACAAAGGGCCAAAGTAGAGTTTGTTGTCGAGGACCCCCCATAGAATAGTGAAGTATGGCTAAAAGTTTTGGAGATTGAGGACAAAATTTATACACTCACAAGCACAATGGGGAAAGTTGCAGCCACAGTACAAACTCTAGACCTTGAACAAAACTTTTTCTATGCATATATCAAGACTTGGCATAAGTCTACCCTCGCTGCAATGAGTAGAGTTGTCCCTGTCACTCTACCATAATTTCCACCAATCATCTGCAGTTATGACTTTTACTTTGTTGCGACCACAAAAAAAGCACCAGAGAAATATGTTAACTCTCGTGAGGATGTGAGTCTTGCTGAGGATGTTCAGAAGGAGGTCTTGAGCAAAATCATCAAAGACTGCATTTTTGTTTTGAATGTCGCAACTGACGTAGATGATATTTCCATTGTCCCTAAAAAAGAAGAAGTTATTGTTGAAGATGTTAATGAAGATGAAGATGAAGATGAGAGTACCCAAGTTGAGAAGCATGATGCTGATGATGTTACTACTGAAGATAAGTCTATTGCATCCAAGTTTGTGGATGCAACACTTGAATGACCATAGGTAAAGCGAGATGCAGCAAGACCGGTGAAAGCGGTCATTGCAACGAAAGGAAAAGACAAAGACTCTCTTGATATAGTAGTCAACAAACAACCATCTCAGTTCATCCCTACTGCAGTGACGGCCGATGGTGCCGAGAAAGGAGAAGAAGAACCTGAAAATGAAGAGGATGCCACTCTTCATAAAAAGGAGAAGAAGCACAAGCGCTCCAAATCCAAGGACAAGCATAAGAAGAAGCGTAAGAAGGATAAGAGGGGAAAGAAGAAGAAGCATTATGCCACCTCCTCTTCACAAGAGCCATGACTGAGTTAGTTGTTAAGATTTCTGTAGGCATATCATGCAGTGTAATTTCCTTTTTGCTAATTGTATTGTCATTACATTTACATTATCATTGTAATTGCATTTATTTTTATTGTCATTACATCCATTTTTGTCTCTACATTTTGCATTCTATCATTGCATTGTGTTTTGCATTGGGGACAATACGATCTTTAAGTTTGGGGGTATACACTTCGGATTTGAAATGCACCCTCATTTCAAAAAAATAATACAAGGTTATTTTTGTGCTAAAAATATTTTTCTTATATTCGATGTTTAAATCTTGAATCATACTAATTGGTAATGAGTTGGTTGGATATATATGTCGGATGATTGCATTATAACTCTACATGAATAAATGTACTTGTTTGAGTAAAGGATATCTAGCATCGTCTCTTTGATTTTGGATGAATTATGCCTTGTTCAGCTTTTGTTATATATGTTATTAGTACTTATTATGTGTAAATAAATGGCATTCCAATGTGAGTGCAATAAGATAGTAGCTTTAAGGGGAATACTCCAAAGTATGCGTTAGAAAAATGAATCTGGCCAAAGGCTGTCACTGCATGAGTGTGTGTCAAGGCAATGAAGTACTTCTTGGGGGTTCATTGCATAATATCTTACTTCTTAGGGTCTAGGGTGCATTCATTGTTCGATATCCCTCGCTACTTTAAAAAAATATTTATAAGTATATATATATATTATATTATGTTTGTTGTTATGTGTTAAATAAATGATGTTAGGTGGAAAGAATGTGAGATGATAGGCATGATGCTATGTATTGTTGAAATGCTTGTTTAGATATTTATGTTTGAGTTGTTGATGCAATCCTCTATCATGTCGGTGTAGTTGATTCATTGTTGGTCGGAATGGTTCAAGTAGCTAGAATGTCCTTAAACTTTTGTTATACCTTGTTATTTCCAATTTCGCTTGAGGACAAGAGAAAACTCAAGTTTTGGGGTGTGATAGCTCTCTAAAGAACACGTATTTCCTCTTGATTTATGGATTAATTTGTCCCCGCATTATTATTTCATGCATTCATTTCTGCATTTCATATTTATTATTTGCATTTTGTTAAACTCAAGTCTTATGTGCTCTTGTTATGCAACTTTATGCCTTTTTGTTCTTTTGTCGTTGTATTATTAATGTCCCTGTAGAGGAAGTTTCATCACTGTAGCCAGGTTCGACACTAGAATAGCCAGTTGTATAGAGTGCTAAGGATAAGGACGAATATGCCAGTTGTATAATATGTTACAAAAGATTTGGCAAGGTAGTATTTCACACAATTCACATAAAGGATAGGTTTCTTTATCACAACGGACCATAAAAGGATATTTTTGGAGGAGAGAGAAAGACACTCACGCTATTATCATTCTCTACCATTTTTACACCTTTTAAAGCTCCTCTCATGGTGACTTAAGCATCTTTTCTAGAGAACTGAGGCGAGACGAGGCAGAATCCTTTGTGGAAACGAAGATCTATGTGCTAAAACAAGGGGATATGTGTAGATTATCTTTGAAGCTCACTAGAAATAGAGGTTTCATTAGAGTTTATATAATTCTTTGTATTGATTGACGATGATTTACTTTTTAGCTTTGTTTTGAACTTGGTTTATCTTGGATTTTAAGTTAAATATAATCTTATTAGCTTTCTTCATATTTCAATTGTTGGATTTGAGCTTTATTTGCATGAGAATGTTTAACATAATCACTAACAACGAGAGATGTAGTGACAGTTCAGATTAACAAGCCGTTACAACAAAATTTGAATGAGGATATAGCGAGAGTTGATCCACTTGTTCGAAGATGTGTAGTTTTGACGAACAATGAGAGTTTTTTGTTTATCTACATATTTGAGTCATCAATTAAGAGTTGAATGAAGGCCAGTAAGCGAGCTTTTTATTTAAATTGTCAAATATCATCTTATGTTGTTGCCTTGTTGCACATGGTAGTCTGTCGAGTTAAGCCGAGGGGATCCAGATCTTTAATCAATATTTCTTTTACATTTGTTAAGTTGTTCTCTACTTTCACATCAACCTTATTTCTAATCATTTTATTATTCCTTTACAGTTACAATTACGATCACAATACTTTGATTTTAAGAATTGCTTGCAGTGACATAAGATTACAACTAAATACCTATCCTCATGGGATCGATATCTAACAGAATCTACCTGTTAACTATACTTGCATCAGTAGTGTACGCTTGCACAGTTCGTGTGACATTAAGTCACCGATCAGCATGCCAACTATATTTGACTATAACTTTACTTTGTCACAAGCCAATATAATCAATTTAAACACATTTACTTATTGTTTTTCATATGCATTTAACAAATCTTAACTTCATTTGAATAACATTTCTCTTGGCAACTAAGGCATTTCATTTCAAAAACTTATATCGGTGCACATAGGCATCCTCATGCTTGATAAATCATAGTATATCATATAATGATGCATAAAAACAGTAAATATGGTAGCTCATGGTTTTAAACCAAATCATGTGAAAACATGTTTCATATTTATCCAATATTCCAATGGTGAAATTAAGAAAACTTACTTCTAAGCTTAGTTAAACTTGCTAGGCTTAAACTAAACCCCCCAAACCCATAATTCAAACCTCTTTAGACTACCAGAACACATTTGCACTCACAAAAAAACTTTCACCCACACGTCTAAGCTTCTTCGATAGCCAGTAACGATGAAAAATCAACTCGAGGCTTCTGGATAATATATAAACTAACATCAATACACATCCAATAATTCCCAGCAAACAGGGCATTGTTGTAATCTAACCCAATTCACATTCTAGCAACTGAAAACTTCTATAACTCACTTCCAAAAATCATCCTAACTTAACCCAGCCATATCTCATCAATTCTTAACTTCAAAATACATCGATCATCATCAAAAACACCCTACTTATAGCAGCTAACACTTAGGAATCCAAATCACCATCAATCAACCCATAAACTTCAAGAACAACTAATCTATTTCGATCAATTAATTAAATTATGGGATTTTTTCACAAATTTAGTTCAAATTACATCTAACCCATTAGAAATCATTGTAATCAAATCTATTTCTACTTAATTCCACCAATCAATCAAGATTTCATAAGAAATCAAAGAAAATCCAATTTCAACGTTAATATGCATTTAAATCAATTGAAAGATAATAAAATCAAGGATTAGGAATACATAGCTTGTGAAATTTTAATAAGAATCATTCTTATACCCTGCAATTGATTGAATCAAGGTTTGAGTGAAGTATCCAAAATTTGACGTGATCTTCCAAGCACTTGAAGAAATGGATTTGAAGAGATTAAAAATCAATGTTTAAATCAATAGAAAATATGAATGATTTGGTAAAAAGATTTGAGAAGAAAACGTTAGGATTCCATGGAAGAATCAAGATTTTAGGAAATCAATGAAAAATGATTTTGAGAGAAAATGTGATGAAAAAATTCATCTTCCATAGAAACTAATTAATTGTCGTTTCCTTTTTTAAAAAATATTTTAATTAAATTAATTTACTATTAATTATTTATTAAACCATTTTATTTAAAGAAAATACAATTATAACTCCTTTAAAAAGATTACATGGCATAATTGGTCCATAAAGATTTATAACTGGGGAATGATGGTTTACAACGAGCAATCGTCTTCTTTCAACTGGTCTTAGCCTTGGAATATGTCCCTTGTGCCAACTAGAAGTTGAAACAGCTCTCCATACTTTTCGAGACTGTCCTAAATCCAAGGAAGCTCTTAGAATGTTCAGCTTACCCCCTCGCTTCTCAACAGCGTTGCTTCCTCAACTCTGGCTTGGCATGAAGAAGCCATATCTGTGCTTGATGCAGATTCGTTTGCACGCTTTATAGTGCTGCTATGCAGTCTATGGGGTCAACGCAACACCCTGGTCCATGATAAAAAAAATATGAGCCTAACTGGGTTACTGTTTCTACTTCCCAATCCCTACATTCGGATTTCTTCGATGTTGTTTCCAGCTCCAACCGTTGTCCCGGCGTCCCGCTTACAGTTGAGGCTACCTGGTCATGCCCCTCGTCTTGCTTTGTCAAGATTAATGTTGATCGGGCCTTTGATTCAAGACGTGGTGCTGACTTTGGGGTTCTGGATCGTGATAGAAATGGCCATGTGGTTGTTGGCCTTGCGCAGCATTCTACAAGTAGCTTGGACGCAGGTCATGCAGAATCCTACGCCGTGATTGCATGGCTTCAGTTGGCATGCGACAGGGGTTGCTCTCACATCATTCTCGAGTCCGACTACGCCAGCGATCAACAAGCTGCAACGACTTGACCAGCAAGACATCTCGTTTCTTCATTCAGCTCTCGGCCCAGCAAGGGATATCATGTTAAACCACCCGGCCTTCAAACTCTCCTTTGTACCTCGTTCGGCCAACAGTGCTGCCCACTCTCTTGCAAATTGGTCCTTATCCAATTCTGCTTCTCTGTATTTCGACTCAGTTTGTCTCGAGGTTGCGTTGAATTTTGTAAACACTGATATTTTAAATATTTAATGAATTTGGGTACCCTTTTCCCCCTTAAGTTCTTCGTTGGCTCCCATTGGCAATATAGAATGAGGTTTTAATGAGGCTCGTTCTCCTTCAAAAAATTATTAAAAGTCACCAATTAAAAATTAATTTATTTAATATACGAATTAAATAAATCTCAATTAATTCCCAATTTCCAATTAAAAATATATTTTAAAATTGTTGAAATTAATTTAATTAACTAAATTCACTAACTGAACTAAAACAAACTGGTTCACCAAAACGATTCTCCTAGCTCGAATTTCGGGATGTTACACAACTACTGAAAGAAATGTATTCTGTCTTGGTGGTTGATAATGCAACACTATTTTGTTTTTTGAAAATAAAAAATAAGCATGTTTCCCAAGAATTGACAAGTATCGACAGTAGTACTCTCTCTATCTAGCAACCCCTATAATCTGCATCAGAGTAAGCATGCAAACTAAAGGATGAGTCTTTAATATATCAAAGCCCAAAAGTAGGAGTATCTTTAAGGTATTTAAAGATTCTCTTTATAGCGTGTAAATGTGATTCCTTACGACATTATTGAAATCTAGCACACAAGCAAACACTAAACTTAATATTCGACCTACTTGCGATAAGATAAAGAAATGAACCACTCATGGATCTATTAAGTTTAAGATTGACACATTTACCTCCTTCATCCTTGTCAAGCTTTGTAGAAGTGTTCATTGGTGTGGCTTGAGGTTTCACATCCCATAATTCAAACTTCTTAAGCATATCATTTACGTACTTTGCTTGATTGATGAAGATGTCATATTTCCTTTGTTTGATTTAAAGTCCCAAAAAGAATGAGAGCTCTCTCGTTATGCTCATCTCAAACTCATCTTGCATTAACATAGCAAAATCTTGAAAAAGAAATTCATTAATATAACCAAAAATTATATTATTAACATAAATTTGTACTACTAAAATATATTTATCTTTTCTTTTAATAAGAAGTATTGTGTCAGCATTTCCTTCATTAAAACTTTTTTCAAGTATAAAACTTGACAATCTTTCATATCATGTTCGAGGAGCTTCTTCCAAACCATATAAAGCTTTTGAAAGTTTAAAGACATAATTTGAAATTTTGAATCTTTAAAATCTGGAGGTTGTTCAACACAAACTTCTTCATTTATAAAGTCATTTAGAAAAGCACTTTTAACATTCATTTGAAAAGTTTGAATTTGGGAAAGCATGCAAAAGCAAGTAACATCCTAATGGCTTCCGTTCTAAGCTGTGAGTGCATATGTTTTATCACAATCAATTCATTTTTCTTGAGTGTATCGTTAAATAACAAGTCTAGCCTCATTTCTCACTATATTACTACTCTTATCTAGTTTATTTCTAAAAACTTATTTAGTAGCTATAGTAGATATATTATTAGGCCTATCAAGTTTCTTATCTAATTTCTCACTAACACTAGCCAAACGAGTTTCAAAAATAAGTGTTAGATCATAAATAAATGTTTTTTTGAGTGTTAGATCATAAATAACATTAAAAAAAATTCTAAGTAGTTGCGTAAAAATATCCGTCGTTAGCCATTCACGTAACACCAAGTCACTAACCACACAGATTTTATAAAATCAAAGCAAAATCCAACCAATGGAGGCCATTGCCTTTCATCAATCGATCCAAACCCCACAAGAAAACTAGATAGAAAAAAGGCTAAAATAGAACACCCAATTTCGCTCTTTTTCTCCCATTCAACAAAAGCAAATGACCTCCTTATCCCTCCACCTCACCACTGCCACCCCTCTCAACCTATGGACCCGAACCCAGAAACCATTCTCCATCAGGTCCAAATCTGCCCCAGTCCTTTCCCAATATGAACTCAAAAAGCTTGCAGCTGACAAAAAGGTTGTGTCAATCAAGTCAGGCATGGTCCTAGGCCTCAGAACAGGCTCAACAGTAGCTTTTGTGGTTGACAAACTGGGCCAACTCCTTTCAACCGGTCAACTTTCTAACATCATAGGGATCCCAACCTCAAAAAGAACCAAAGAACAAGATGCATCACTTAATATTCCCTTATCCACCCTTGACTTGCATCACCACATCGATCTCGCCATTGATGTTGCCGATGAATTAGACCCCAACCTTGACTTAGTTAAAGGCCGTGGGGGTGCACTTTTGCGTGAGAAAATGGTTGAAGCTGCTTCATCATCTTTCATTGTAGTGGCTGATGATAGCAAGCTTGTTTCGGGGCTCAGAGGGAGTGGTTTGGCTGTGCTTGTTGAAGTTGTGCAGTTCTGTTGGAAATATATCTTGGTCTCCAAGGGTTGTTTAAAGAGTTAGGTTGTGAAGCAAAGTTGAGGGTAGCAGGGGATGGTAGTGAAAAGCCTTATGCGACTGATAATGGGAATTACATTGCGGATTTGTATTTCAAGAATCCAATTAAAGATGGTTTGCAGCTGGGAAAGAGATTTCTACAATGGAAGGTGTAGTGGAACATGGGCTGTTTCATGGCTACCAATTAGTTTATGTACAGTGTTATATAAATTAGTCATGAAAATTATTGCGAATCGTTTCAAGCTAATATTTCCTATGATTATTGCGCTCACTCAAGCTAGTTTCATTGCGGAATGTAATATTACGGATAATATCTTGATTGCTCAAGAAGTGGTTCAATCGGTGCGAATTAAAAAAGGGAGTAAAGCTTGTATGGCGGTGAAAGTTGATTTAAAAAAGACATATGGCCGTGTTGGGTGGGATTTTTTGGTGGACTCTCTTCGGGATTTTGGTTGTCCGAGTAACCTATGTAATGTTATTATGAAGTCTGTTACTTCTTCTATGCAGATTTTATGGCATGGGGGCTCTCTAAAGAGTTTAAACCAACACAGAGGATCCGTCAAGGGTGCCCATTGTCCCCTTATTTATTTGTTTTTGTGTATGGAATGGCTGGGACATAGCATCAATTATGCGGTAGAATTAGGCATATGGCAGTCGATTGTCCTCTCTCATGGGGGACCTTCGCTGTCTCATCTCTTCTTCGCGGATGACCTCATGTTGTTTGTTGAGGCTACACTCGATCAGGCTAATCTGCTTGGGGCTATATTAGACCAATTTAGTTGATTTTCTAGACACGAAGTTAACTCAAGCAAGACTCAAATTTTCTTTTCCTTTAAGGTGGTTGAGGATTTAGCGGAGTCCATTAGTGATGCTCTCGGATTTCAACGTTCACTTGACCTTGGACCTTAAGAATAAACAACTAGCACCAAACCAACAAGCCAACTTAGATTCTTATTATAATTTCAACACCAATAATATATATGTAACTACATTTGAACTTAATTTTATTTCTCTCATTATATAATTTTATAATATTTTATAATTTATATATAACATTTATAAATATTATTTTATAATATATAATTAAACCATAAATCCTAAACTCTATATCCTAAACTACAAACCCCAAACCATAAACTTTAACCCTCAAACCCTAAACTTTAACCCACAAACCACAGATTATAAACTCTAAACCCTAAACTAAAATGTTATTATATATATATATAAACACTAAACCCTATACTTTGAACTCTTCCTCCCAAAGGTTCAAGGTTTGAGTTTTAAATTTTAAGGTTTGATGTTTATGGTTTGAGGTTTAGAGTTTGGAATTTAAGGTTAGTTATATATATTATAAAAATAATATTTATAAATATTATATATTAATTATAAAATATTATAAATCTTATAAAATTATATCACGAGATAAATAAAATTAAGTTCAACTGTTGTTATATATATATATATATATATATATATATATATATATATTAGCATTGAAATTATAATATGATTCTAAGTTGGTTTGGTGTTAGTTGTCCATTCTTGAGGTCCTTGGTTCTAAGTCTTTTATAGAGCAATGTTTTATTAGTTTTGTGCTATCTTGGGCATCGAAATAACTATACCAAAATGACGCGTTTGGATTAACGCTCCGCTACATGATTAATGGCGGGGTGCTTGGATTGAAGTCAAAATATAAATTTATTGGTATAATAGTATCGATTTATAGTTTAATGATATTTTCGATACATATATTAAAATTCAATGATATTTCGTGGAGTTTACTCATGTATTTAATATTACTTAGTCAATTCTCAGAAAAGAAAAGCAGTTCCCAAAACCAAAACAAACGAGAATTCAACATTCCCGTCAACAAATGCTGCAAGGTAACAAAGTAGGAAACAATCCCAGTATACGTTCCATTGAAATTTGTTTTAAAACACTCCGTAATCAATTAATTCATCAATTTTCGGATGATGAACAAAACAAAGAATCAAACAAGAAGAGTGTTAGGAATTTGGCATGCTATAAAAAACCAAAAGGTTAACAAAGTAGACTAAGACATGTACATGAGACAAGATTTAACGTGGTTCGGTATAGTCTACCTCTACGTACGAGAGAAACGAACAATCTACTATCAACGTAGAGAGCACAAAGAGTACAAATATATGATAACTCATGTAATCCTAAAACTCGGTGTATATATCCCAGAACCCAGTGGAACTGAAACACTCTTCCCAACATCCCTACAATACTCACCTCTACAACGTAGTCACAATAGTTGTAGAGAACCTAAAAGTAGTTACATCTCTCCTGTGTAATTCGCCCTCTCTCTTATAATTCAAAAGGTTAAACATATTATATATTTATAGACCAAAATACTTGGTCACCAAGAAATCTTATTCAATAAGATCTCTTACCTAATATAGATATTTACTTATTAAAATAAACTCTAATTACCAAGTAATTTAATTATTAGATTTATTTAAATGATTTATATATTTTTATGCATCCCAAGTGTGTCATGTACAAGTACCTTGATCCATATTTATTTTCTTTTTTCAGGCATTATCAACAAATTAACACATATTAACTTTTTGTACTCCATATCATGAAAATACACTTGACCCAGTGGCAAAGACATGCCACTCACACTACCCATGCCCTAGGTCAAGTTTCGCCAATGCCAAGCATATAATTAGTTAATTTTTAACGGTAGGTGACTTGATTGATACCACTTAGGGGTGTAAATGAACAGAGCCCTCACCGAACCATTCGTGAATCATTCGTATAACATTCGTTTCTATTCACTTATTAAGCTAAATAAACAAGTATGAACAAAATTTTTATGTTCGTTTAATAAGCGAACGAACCCAAACAAAGTTGTGTTCGGTTCGTTTATGTTCATGAACAAGCTCGTTTATAGGCTCATTTATAAGCTCGTTTATAGGATGAAAATGCTTGTGGATGTATCAAAATACGACTTTTTGTTGTTGCTAAGAATGTTATATAAGTTCATGTTGAAAAATAAGTTTTGATTTTGTTGCTTTCGTTTTATTTATTTATTGTTAATTTAGTTAACACTTCTGAACATATAAACGAACATGTTCGCGAATGAATAAACGGACACGTTCGTGAACACTTAAACGAACACGTTTGTGAACACTTAATCGAACACGTTCGTGAACACTTAAACGAACACGTTCGTGAACACTAAACAAATGAACACGAACACCTTCAAAAATAAATAAACGAACACAAACACAATATTAAAAATTTAAATGAACATGAACCGAATATAAACACCTTTAAAAAAAAAACGAACACGAACATAGTCTTGTTCGTTCAAGCTCGGTTCATTTACACCTATTACCACTTAAACAGTTAAGTGAACATAATGACATAATTGAAAGTACACTGATCATATTAGAACTATCCTCATAATTAGGTGATTATTTAATTACTTTACCTTATTTTTAGTGTAAAGTTCACAAATAGTCACCAAACTTTGATCAATTATTCAATTTGGTAACAAAAATTCCAATTGCTTCAATGTTACCATTAAATTTTAAATTTTGATTCAAATTAGGCCATGACCAGTTAATAACGTTGAAAGGATGACATAGAATTTATTTTTTTATAATAACATACTTAGTCCTCCATATTTGCACATTCAAACAATTTAGTCCTAATTCGAAAAATAATAATAAATTTAACCTTTATTATTTACACATTTTTTTCAATTTAGTCTTATTTTTAGTTTAAAATAATTTAGCTCTAAGACCTAAAATATAAAACCTTAAACCATCTTATTTTTCTTTCTTTGTAACAACCCAAATTTTGGGTTAACAAACCGGGCCTCGAACCTGAGTTTTGGGCTTAAATTAAGAATATTTAATGTGTGCCTAGTGGCAAAAAGGAAGAAATGTGAAGTTGGGCTTTTATTAAATCGGTTGTCATCCTTTATTTGAGGAGATAAAGGTTTAGAAATTAAAAATGATGGAGGAAAGAGAATAAGTGGGAGGGAGGTGAATGAAAAATGAGATGATAAGATAGGAGAAGATATTTTGGAAAGAGAGAAAAGTAGGAGAGGAAGTGTGGGGTGAGGCTTTGAACCCTAATCTATCATCGATCATACCACTTGGAGTGATACCACCACACCATCGGATTCCTCTCGCCGAGGCACATTCGCTGATGGTCGCCGTTTTGATACCGCCGTCGCCACTCACCGATGTGAGGAGGAAGTAGGCTTAGATGAGCTTGTTCATGAGGAACTATCACCCTCCATCGTAGACCAACTACACCAACGGATTCCTCTTCGTTGGAGATGAAGACCTAGAGCTGGCCGATCGATTCCTAGCGTCGCACGCTGCCACCTAAGCATGGGCGAGCTCGGTAGCGGGTGGAGGGTCAAACCAAATGGCTGATTGACCAAACCGGACAAGCCAATTACCCTAACTGGACCAGCCAGTTGAGCTGAGCCAAGCTGAGCCGGGTTAGAGCCATTGATTGACCCTTGAGCCGTTGACCCTATTGACTTTTTTCGATGACCCTACCTGGGGGTTTCCCAATGTTCTGAGTTTGTTATCATAGTTCTTTTTGCCAAATTCGAACACGGTAAGCTTTTTTTACACATTTTATCCCCAAAATTAGTCTGATGGTGTTAAATGGCTTATGTAATCATATTTGTTTTATCTGAGGAATTGGTGATCTCGAGTATTGGAACTAAAGAGATGGTTAGAGGAGCTTGAAAGAGGATTTATTGCGTTGGCTTAAGGTCAGTACACCTCGAACTCATATTACTTCATGAGCATCATAAATGTGATTCCTTTATGTGTTAGTATATGCAAATTAGGTAGATGATGAATATGCATGTTGGGGACCTGTAGTATGAGATTTGATATTTGTGCGAGGTGCATGATGATGTTATGAGACTCGTGGAGGCTTGAGAGACTGTGTAGGGTCGTTTAAATATTCGCATGATTATCTGATTGGTTGATTTATATGTTGTGTTGCTTGAGTGCTCGAGATATGATTTGACATGTTTGATGGAAATTATATTAAATGGATTAATAATTGGTAATATTCGAATAAATGATCATGAAGCTGGTAATTAATATTAATTGATTAAATGCGTTAGTAAACAAATCCTAAAGACTTTTATAAGCTTTAGTGATCGAATAAAGTGTTGTAAAATCGTAATTCAAGGAAATGGTGTGAACCCATGTATAGGGTATTGATAGAAGCTTCGGTTGTACCAGTACGCGATTGGAGACAGTATCGGTATGTGTCAACTCATACTAGTACTTGTGGAAATCAAGGATTTCCAGTAAGCTATATTAGTATCGGTACGCGTGTAAGTACCAGTACTCAAGGGTATTGTACCGATACTCGTGTTCGAGTATCGGTACCTACTAAAATGAATATTCTATAATGCTATCGATACCTACTAAAATGAATATTCTATAATGCTAATAAAATATGGAAATTCACATGGAACATTAATGAGATAATATGGATTAATAGAGATAATTAATGAGGATGATTAATGTACACTTCCATGATAATTAATAACTTGGTAAACACTGGGTGACTTGATGGTAATAGCAACCGTAGGGATCCTTGGTGGATTATGTGATGTTGTGTGATGGACGCGTCCTTGTTATGTGTTGATACGGACACCTAGATGGTTAGTTACCATTGTTTAGTGGGATTTGGATACCCAAAGAAAGAGTGTTACAACACCATGGTTAGAGACTCCCAAATGTATGAACCTGAGTTTAGTGGGACCGAGACTTATACGAAGATGCTTGATGAGAGATTCTGAGCATGGGTGTCTATATCCCGATGCTTAGTGGTCGCGGGCCTCACCCCATAGAGTGTATGTATCTTGATGCTTAGTGGTCGCAGGCCTCACTCAGAGTGTATGTATCCCGATGCTTAGTGGTTGCGGGCCTCACTCCTATATTGTGGAATAATGCTTATATGTTCTGTGAATCCTATGTGCTTGTTGTTGATAATATAGTTAAGCGGCGAAAGGTGGCACCATATTTATATGATGTTATATTTCCACATTATGAGTATGGTTAGGCCTTGTATGCCACATATTGATGATTGCTATGATGAGAACATGTGTTTAAGCGACTAGTGGTAGCGCCACATGTTTGATTATCTCTCCGTATTGCTCGTACTAGCTTGCATGCTTATGTTTATGATTAGCGTGAACTATAGTAGAGTAGATGCGTACCACTGAGCTTTGTAAGCTTAATGCTCAAAATCGTTGTTTTTATGCGTAGGTTGATCGTCGGTTCGTGGAGCACTATTAGTATGAGATTTCTAGTATGTGGTGTTTTCTAAAGTACGATACTTATGTTTAGTGGGTTGTGTATTCATATGACCTTACATGATGGAGTCTGTAAATTGTATAAATCAAACTGAATGTTCAAATGTTTTAAATTTAAATTAGAGCTTTGTTGTACCGTTTTGATTATTTAACTATATTTTCAGCTGTTGGCTTTAAATGTTTTTGAGAATATCTTGTTGGGCTAAACCCAGTTTGAGAAATTTTGTGGTTTGGTTTGGGCTTGAGGCCCAAATATAACATTCGAGTCGAGGGTGTTACATTCCCTTCCTTCCTCCCCTGATTCTCTCGTTTTCCCTTTTTATTAACCTTTTGATTAGCCATACAAAAAGACCTGCAAGGCAAAAAAAGCAGTTAAACTCATACCCAAATCCCCTCAATGCTTTACAAATAGTCAATGGCAAATGCACATATTTCCTGCATTTTTTCTGCTCCTATTGATGTTGATGACTATTACTGCTCAAAAAATGACCCATATTGTAATCCTAAGAGCTACTCGATTCAAGATCGTTGTTGCTTCCGTTGCCAGAGTCCACTTTCCTGAAACTAACTTCTCTTCTTTTAGATCTACAAGTGTTGGGTCACGCCGGTACACCACATGGTGCAATAGAAAAAATTATCCGACAATCACCTTTAAAGATCTATGTATGAGGAACAAATCAGGGTGAATAAGGGTTGTTATATTTTTGAATCAAATTCTAATTGTTAATTAAGTTGGATTTTATTGTAATTATAGTGGTTGAAGATTACTTGGTAATTATGATTTACTTTAATGAGTAAATATCTATTTTAGGTATGAGATTTTATTGAATAAAGTTTCTTGGTGACCAAGTATTTGAGTCTATAAATATAGACTAGGTTTAACCTTTTGAATTATGAGAAATATGAGAGAATTATTCTTTGGAGATATGTAAGCACTTTTAGATCTCTACAACTATTGTGACTACATTGTAAAGATGTGTATTGTAGGGATGTTGGGAAGAGTGTTTAAGTTCTACCGGGTCATGGGATTCGTACACCGGTTTTGGGATTACATGAGTTATCATGTATTTGTATTCTTCATGTTCTCTACGTTGATAGTGGGTTGTTCGTTTCTCTTGTCCGTGGAGGTAGGCTATGCCGAACCACATTAAATTTTGTCTCATGTGCATGTCTTGGTCTATGTTGTTATTGTTTTGATTATTTTGCCGCATACCAAATTCCTAACAAGTGTGAAGAATCACCTGTTTAAGATCTAGAATTCTGAATTTGGTGAAGATAGATATCAAACCACAATTCCACAATATCAATTTTTAGTGGCAACGATAACGCTTCGACCTGTACTTAGTTCACCTAATTGAAACGAGCATATAAAACTCTCTAAACTATTTAGAAGATTTTGCTAAAAGGAATTAATGACCGCTAGATGTCTCATGTCTTTTATATAACCTTTGCAATCCCAACTCATATTAGGATTTCAATATATATTAATATATATAATCTCAATTCAACTTTAATTTGGATTTCAATATATATATATATATATATTATAATCCCAATTCAACTTTACTTAGGATTTCATTATATATATATAAAATCTCAATTCAACTTTAATTAGGATTTCAATATATATATTAATTTAAATCGAAATATATTATTTATATATTAAAAGAGTTGTAATTACAATAATTGTTTTTCTTTTAATATTTATTTAATAGATAAATTATAGATATTTCAAATATATATTAATTTAACTAAATTCATGTACAACAAATTTGTACATATATAATTCGTTTAATATATGATCATTTCAATCGTAGGTATGACCCTATAGGTTCTTGTAACGTTAGTAGTAAATATTGGAATATTTCTAATATTACAAACAATGAGTGATATCTAGCAATCTTTCATTGTCACTTAAGTTACAAGAAATCATGATTCAACATAATCTCTTCGTGATTAACTCTTTTCATGTATTACATCTTTTTGTCCTTTATATATGGAGTAAACACAAGTCATAGAACAATCACACTTGTATAGTCCATCTAATATTTCTTGATATCTTGAGTAGACTATAATAAATAAATAACTATGATATATCATATCAACTTATTCAAGCATGATCATACATTTCTAGTCTCACTCAATCAAGTGGCCTAGGATATTACTCATATTATGTAGGAGGGGCAAATCTTATCTTGATCAATCATATCTCTCTACATAGATTGTAACATATCCAATATTAGGCTTTATAGTGTAGTCAGTTACATTATACGCTTGATTGTATCAAAATATGCGACTCATGATGTTGAAATAATGATGATCTCAAGTCTGAAGATCATACATGTAATTATCATTATGAGAAATGTTGTGACTATCACATAATAATCCAAGAGACATGTTTATAGTGGGTCAGTCAAGTATGTCGTTCTCTAACATATACTTATATATTGATTTTGACATCTCTATGTCAGTGACAATACTTTGTCATCAATCAACTACATATTAGTCTCAATGCATTATTGTTATCCAAGCCCACATTAATACTTGACCAAGAACTCTTTAAGAATAAACATATTTATTCTTAGGACATTATTATAAAATAATTTATTTATTACACTATAAATTAACTAAAATAATAATAGAACACCTTATATTAATAAACGAAGTAAAATGAGTATGTAATTACAATTATCTTATAATTAGTATTTGAGCATATTCCAACAACAAATTCTAAAATTTTCTCCTGTTTCTTAGTCTTGACCATGACTTAACCTATGCAAGTAACCTTGCGTGAAGACGGTTCGGGTTCTCGAAATCGCCTCCTCTCTTTTTTTGCCATTAGTTGTTATTGAGAACATCGGTGACGAAGAGAGGGAGATTTGTGAAGAAGGTTCCCTTGAACAATCGGTGGTGAGGATTGATTTTGAAGGGATTTTTATAGGGGAAGAAGACGTCACTCGTGGTGCTTGTTTTCTAGGAGGAAAGGAAAGAGAAATAAGATGGTCTGCGATTTGAAATTCGGGGTTGAATTGTTTTTAACTAAAATATGGTTAAATTAAAATAAATTATAAATAGTAAAAGTTAAATTTATTAATATTTTTTAAAATTAAGGTTAAATTATTTGAATATACAATTGTAAATGACTAAATATATTATTATACGAAAAAATCTAAATCATGTCACTTTTTTAATTATTAATAATTATTGAAACAAAATTAAAATAATTAAAAATTTAGTTATTAAATTAAATAATTAATTAAATTTAGTGAACATTTGTTACTTTAATTAAAACAAGATTCAATTCATTAATGGTTTATCATACCAAAAACAATCAACCAAAGAAGGAAAGTGCTTATGAAAACAAATCGAATTAATTCACCGACCCTACGCTAGAGATCCAATCTACAGGCCACTGGCGATAGATTATAGAGAATTAAAAAAGAAAACAGAGAAAGTTGGATAAAAAAATCCATACAAGTACCCAAAAAAGAAGGAGAAGCGTTTACATTGAGAGATGGTGAGCAAAACAGAGGAGACCCAATTGAATAGGCTTGAAAACCAGGTAGATAATGGAGGAGGAGGTGCTTGGGAGTACCTTTGCCTTGCCAGGAAGCTCAAAGTTAGGAGTCCAGAGAAAGTCTTGAAATATGGTTTATCCATCTTAAACGATTCCAAGAAAAGATCTGCTCTTGGCCCTGAAGGTCAGTCTTTCTTTTTTCCGTTCTTCTCTTTTTAGGCTTCTTTGGTTAATTTGCGAAATTGGGTTTTTCTTGAATTCTATGATTTTAAAGTGTTTGGCCTGTTTTTTTTTTTTTTTTTATTTAGTTTTCGTAATTGGGTTTGTTTTGGTTTTAGATTTTAGTCTTTCAGTTCTTTCATAGGTTTTGCTTGAATTCGATAACTTGAAGCTTTATGGATTGCTGCCTCTGTTGTTGATTTGCTTGAATTTAAAACTTGATGCTGTGTGATTTTTTAAGAAAAAATGATTGAAGATTTTAATTAAATTGGGCGTGATTAACTGTGAGGGGGTGTAATTTGGAAAAAAAATTGAAAGTGTAAAAGCTCGATTTGAATTGGTATGTATTATAATAACAATTAGCTTTGTAAGGAAGTCAGATTAAGTTTGCATTATATTGAATTCTCGGCTGAGGTTTTGAGAAGTAATAAAAAAATAGTTAGGTAAGTTTGATGATGCACTATTTGTAATGTCTTATACTTTGAGAATTTCGTTAGTTTAATACACGCATTTAGATATGAGAACTTATTTAGTTTTATAGATTTTAAGTGTGCTATGGCATCATCTGGTGCTTCTCTTGGTATTGAGTTTCATACACCACTGAGGGCAACATGCAATCGAGAACCAGTGGTTTTTTAACCTTTCGGAATGTGATTTTCTGTGCTGTGTTCTATACTGTGTATTTACAAGTTACTACTAGTTGTCAGCTTCTGTTACTCATCACTTGCTAAAGTTAATATATATCGTGCTTTTCATGAACAGTTGTAATTACTAACAACTAGTTATATTGTGATGCAGAATGGACTCTATATGAGCAGGTAGCTATTGCTGCTATGGATTGCCAATGTCTTGATGTTGCAAAGGTACAAATTTTGTCTTGAGTTTTTCAATTTGGATTGCTTTTAAGCCTTTTGTTTCTATATCATGTTAACTTTGTTTTCACACTAAAGAATTCATTTTTGAGATGGAGGACTTGCATTTATGTTCAAAACTAATTATATTCTTCTACCTATTTAATTGTTGATTGCAACACTAGATTGACCACCCTCATTGTTGATCGGGCTTCTCTTTCCAACATGTTAAGAAAAATTTTCTTTTTAAGGCGGTCCTCCTTGCTCTTACAGTTTTCTCATGCTCTGTAAAGCCATGAGTTAGAAAGATACGACTTTAGCCTGTTTTATATGCAAAATGGTGCAACTCTTATCAGACATTGTTGCTTCTTGAATCACAGTGCTGTTTAGCATAGATGCTTTGATAATAGAAGTTAAGAAGTTACATGTCTTAAATTGGCACAATTTAATGATGCAGGATTGCATAAAGGTTTTACAGAAAAAATTCCAGAGAGCAAAAGAGTTGGTAAGTATATACGACTTAACTGTATGTTATATGTTTCCAGTATGTGTGACGAAAAGGCTATTGTATATTTTGATACTAATTTATGCTGCATATTCAGTGATTTATGAATGGCTTACCTTTTGATCATTGACACTTGAATTAAGCTTCTTCTGAACATCTCAGGCAATATTTTACACCAAAGATTATTAGTATTTGGGTTCTGAAGGATGCTGCTGACAGTAATCATTTGCTCGTAACATTTGATTGCCTACTGGTTTTGTTTTTTAATGGTCTACAGGCAGGCTAGAGGGCATGTTGCTTGAAGCAAAGGGGTTGTGGGCTGAGGCTGAAAAAGCTTACTCAAGTCTTTTAGAGGACAATCCACTTGATCAAGTAAATTCTGCCACCGCTCCCCCTTCTTCTCTGTCCCTTTTCAGAATCGTAATGGTGTTCCTTTTTTATATTGAGAAACTTAACGGGCTATTTCTTTTATAAAACAAAAAAGAAATAAACTATATCGAATCCTATCTTGGCAGGTAATACATAAGAGGAGAGTAGCCATGGCAAAGGCTCAAGGAAATATTTCAGCAGCTATTGAGTGGCTTAATAAATATCTTGAAATGTGAGTTATCTCCGAGAACTCTCGTCTCCCTCTCCCTTTCTGCAGTTACTCATCTTTGTGTGTCATTTATCGGTTATTTTTCCAAATACTATCCGAAAGAGAAAATGTCACTCAATTTCCCTTGTTTCTCTTGCTAGATTTATGGCAGATCATGATTCTTGGAGAGAACTTGCAGAGATATATGTCTCCCTACAAATGTGAGTTTTCATTTATAGGACTTAATATTTTACTACTTTATGTTGCCAATCATAAAATAGCAGTGATTCAAGCTTTTATTTTGGTTGATAAATCAGGTACAAGCAAGCGGCATTCTGCTACGAGGAACTTATTTTGTCTCAACCTACAGTTCCATTGTATCATCTGGCCTATGCTGATGTGAGTGTCTTCTTTATTATATTTAGACACCCAAGTTACTTAAATTCTGGGGATGAGTGTCAAAATACAACTATATATCCGAAACGGGTTTGCTCAGTTTTTTGAAGAGGATCATACCTCCACACCCGTGTCCAATATATGCAGGATATGGTTACTTCAGGGAAAGCAAAGTCTCCAACTTACATAGTTAGAAACTGGGATGCAATTTCATTAGTAGCTTCTCAAATTCCAAGTTTTCTAGAGAATAACATCACTTTTTAAATGCTCTTGTAATATATTCTCGTTCATAATGAGCTCAACGAATAAAAAAATTGGTTCAATAGTATGGTTCTTCCATAATTTGAAGACCATAAAAAAACGAACCAATTCCTTAGTGATTGTGGTTATGCAAGAATGTAAATGACCACAAATTCATCATAAAACAACAACGATTCTTGACCAACCAAGAAGGGAACTCCCGGAATAGGTGTTGGATACCATTTGTGGATATTTTTCTGTTTGGACTTGAAAGTCTTATGATTTGTCTCACAAAGGTACTTCACAAGCATAAGTTATGAGTATCTGTCTACAATTTCCCGAGATTAGGAGCATTAAACAGTCCATACTGAATAATGCTTTTCATTGGCTCAACAAAAGACTTCTAGCTAGAACTCTTTGAATTCTCCTCTGAATTCATTTTTTAGATGATTGAGTACTATGCTTTTTGTTGACAGGTACTTTACACACTTGGCGGACTTGAAAACCTTCAGACCGCGAAGAAATACTATGCATTGACTATCAATTTGACTGGGGGAAAGAATACCAGAGCACTTCTCGGTATTTGCTTGGTAAGCTCCTCTTTTTGTATCAGCTTTCACCCTTATTCTAACTAAAATCTCATTTGGAATTTAATTTATAAAAAAATATTTCTTGGATTTTATCTTCCTGAGCTGAAGTTTGAATCCTCTTGTTCAGTGCACATCGGCCATCGGGCAGGTTTCAAAAGGATGGAACAAAGAAGACACGGAGAGTCCGGAGCTGCAGTCTTTGGCAGCAAAAGCCTTGGAGAAAGACTACAAACAGAGAGCTGATGATAAACTTTAAGAAGTTTGAAAATTTAGTGTTAGCCCTAATGACATTGATTCAAAGAATTTTATTATTACCCCTTACCTTGAAAGTGGAAAATGGGTCCAAAGATAATTTTCAGAAATATTTTAATTTAAATATTCAAAATGTTTCAGTCTTCGCTAAATTCAAGTTACTTTGCACATTTGTAGCATGCTTAGTTATTTGATGTTTGGATATTATGAATTCAAGTATATTGGTAGTTTTCCATGACAGATGTAGATATCAATATTTGTATTTCAATTTTTCGAATCTTTCATTTTTCAAATATTGGTATCTAACTATCACGTTTGATACATATTAAAAGGAGAGTATATGATATAAATCTTTCAAATGTATGAAAAACTGAATGTATATGATATATATCCTTCAAATGTATGAAAAATTGAATGTATATGAATCATACACTTGAAGCAGATCACAGTTCATGTAACATGTAGTGCATAGATCATGCAAGGTTAGATTTTCAACCTAAGTGCAATCTTAGACGATTTCTCAAAAAAACGTCTAAGATAGCCTGAAAATGCTCTTCAGAAGATCAAACTTTTTCTAGGTATCAGAACGCAAAATCGTTCTAAGCGGAAGCAAACTAAAGAACGACAAATGAAGAACGCGAAGAACCCGAAGAACCCGTGAGTGTTTAGAGTAAATGACTTGTATTACTCAAAGGTTTGATGATTACAAATGAGGTGAGAAGACCTCTATTTATAGTTGAATTCCTATACAATGAATGAGTGAAATCAATTTATATTAACGTCTCAAATCAAAAGCCACCTACCAAATCCTAGCTAACTAAGGAAATTCTATCAACTTGGAATACTTTCATTAAGTTCGTGTCCTAGCTAAAGTTTTGCGTTCACATCTATGGATATTATGATCTTTTGAAATATTTCTTGGTAAAATGACATCTATTAGTTTACCAGACTCAATGTGATCAGGCTTTCTATTAGTCTCTAACGATCAAGATCTTAGATTCACAATGAAGTTTTGGAAGAGTTTGCATAGTGCTTTGGGGTCGAAGTTAAATTTCAGTACATCTTATCATCCTCAAACCGATGGTTAATATGAGCGAATAATACAGACTCTTGAGGACATGTTGCGAAGTTGCATCATTGAGTTCGAGGGAACGTGGGAAAGGCATTTGCCATTAATTGAGTTTGCTTACAATAATAGTGATCAATCTAGTATCCAGATGGCACCATTCGAGGCTTTTTATGGGCGGAGGTGCAGAATGCCACTTTGCTAGGGAAAAGCTGGCGAGAAACATGCTATTGTTGGACCCGAGTTGGTTCAAGAAACTGAAGAGAAAGTAAAGCGCATTTGTGAGCAATTAAAAGCTGCTTCGAACAAACAAAAAACTTATGCCGACCTGAAACATTGGAAATTTGAATGAGGTTGGAGATAGAGTTTTCTTTAAATTTTCTTCTTGGAAAAAAGTGTTGAGTTTTGGCAAGAACGGTGAGTTGAGTCTACGATTCATTGGACCGTATGAGGTGATAGAGAGAATTGGTCTAGTCACTAATCGGTTGAAGTTGCCTACAAAGCTTGAGCGAATTCATGATGTTTTTTATGTGTCAATACTTCGGAAGTATCATTTAGATCATTCGCATGTGATTGCATTGGAGGATATTGAGATTCATCTAGATCTCACTTATGACGAGGAACCAATTGCAATTATAGATAGAAGCACGAAAGTGCTGCGTGGTAAGACCATTGAATTGGTGAATGTTCTATGGCGTACAAGTGGGATTGAGGAGGTTACCTGGGAATCCAAATATGATATGAAGTCGCAATATCCACATATGTTTCTCTTAGGTAATTTCGAGGACGAAATTCTTTTTAGTGGGGTAGAGTGGTAACATCTCGAAATCCGGGTTATGAGAATTGGGTTATCGAACTGGGTTTGGTTAGCTTGAGTATTGAATTTGGTTAATTAAATAAATTCTGAAAATTTTTAAAATACAAATTAAGTTGGAAATCATGGTTTTAAATTAATTGGGATTTAATTTAGTTCTTATATTAAATAAAATAATTTTGAATAATGGCTTGAAATAAGTCGAAATAATTGGATTATGTGATTTTAGTGGCTAAATTGATAAGGAATACATATTGTGAATCTTTAAAGACCAATTATGACACGTGATCTTTTTAAATGAATTTTAATTTTATTTTCTTTAAAATAAAACAGTTTACTAAATAATTAATATAAATTTGAATTAGTTAAAATGTTTTAACAAAAAAGAGAATAATGATTAATCGGTTTCTATAAAAGATAGCTTTCTCACCACATTTTCTCTCAAAATCAATTTCCTTTGATTTCCTAAAATCTTAATTCTTCCATGAAATTTTAAAGTTTTATTCTTTAAATCTTTTACCAAAATTTTCTTATTTTCTATTGATTTCAAATTTAATTTCTTAATCACTTCAAAATCCATTTCTTCAAGTGTTTGGTAGATCATGTCAAATTTTGGAGATTTCACTCAAACCTTGATTCAATCAATTGCAAGGTATAAGAATGATTCTTATTGAAATTTCACATGCCATGTGTTCCTAATTCTTGATCTTATTGTCTTTTGATTGATTTAAATGGAAATTGATATTGAAATTGGATTTTTTTTTTATTTCTTATGAAATCTTTTTTGATTAGTGAAATGAGTTGGGATAGATTTGATTACAATGATTTCTAATGCGTTAGATGTAATCTAAACTCGATTTGTTGAAAACAATCCCGGAATTGAATTAATTGATTAAATTAGATTAGTTGTTCTTGAGAATTATGAGTTGAATGATGGTAATTTGGATTCTTAAGTGTTAGCTGTTGTAAGTAGGGTGTTTTTGATGATAATCGATGTGTTTTGAAATTGAGAATCGATAAGTTATAGCTGAGTTTAAGTTAAAATGATCTTGGAAGTGAATCATGGAGATTTCCGGTTGTTAGAATGTGAATTAGGTTAGTTTACAACAATGCTCTGTTTGCTGGGAATTATTGGATATGCATTGATGTTAGTTTATATATTGATGAGTTGTAGAACCGTCGAAATCGCATCCAGGAGCCTCGAGTTGATTTTCATCGATATCAACTATCAAAAAGCTTAGGTGAGTGGGCGAAAGCTTGTCAGCGAGTGCAATTGTGTTACACTTTCAAACAAGGTTTGAAAACCATATATTGGGAGTTTACAATAAGCTTGTTAAGCTTAACTAAGCTTGGAAGTAAGTGGTTCTAATTTTGCCATTGAAATATCGAATAAATATGAAAAGATGTTTTACATGACTTGATTTGAAAGCATGAATTGCAATATTTACTATTTTTTATGCATCATTATTTGAGTTATGATTTATCAAGCATGAGAATGCCTATGCATTCTGTAATGACATGAATTTCTGAGTCAATGATTGGGTGTTGACTCGGGTTATTGACCTTCATGTTGGTTTGAGTAATTAGACCCATCGGGCCAAGTTTGGGTCCTATTGGTTGAGATTTGGGCAACATGGGCTTGAAAGGTGACCAATTTATGATAAAGGTAAAGGTTGGGGGTTTTATGTTGTAATAGTACCCCAATTCAAATAAAAGGCAGATCTTTTTTTTTTATCATTTTTGTCCTCACATGGACTTTAAGGGAAAACCCTTTTGGTGAGATTACCATCTCACACCTTTTCTTAATCTTTTTTTCTTCATCCATTTTCTCCATGAAAACTCCATAGCCAAAAACTTTAAAGACCCAAGCTTTGGTGCTCATTTCTTCTATCCTAGATTCAAGATCAAAGTATGTTAATCTTCATCTCCTAAGCTTCAAGAAAGTGCTATTATCTTCTTTAAAAAGTAAGTTTCTCATTTATGGGTTTTGGAAGGTTCGAGATTCGAAGGATTTATGAAGTTCTTCCCTTGTTTTAAAGGTTGTATTTTTGTAGTTAAATTTTCCCATAGTTGTTAATTCAATTCTTGACTCATTTTCATGTTGGCATTTCAAGAGAAGGTGATTTGGGGGGGTTCTTCAAGCTTGAGCCAAGAGGGAAAGTTGAAGAAGCTTAGGGTAAGAGTGGATTTCGGGATTCTTGCTAAAAGGTCAATACATCTTTGACTCCTACTCTTCTTGAAGGTCATAAAGTGATTGACATGCTTGATTTTGTGGTTTATGATTTCTAGTTGGTGTTTTGGGCAGCTTAAAGCCTTGTAAATGGTAAAATCCGGATTAATTGTTAATAATGTGTAAAAACGATAGCAAACGACCATAATTAACATCCATAAGATGTAAGATCAAGTTAAAGGGTTAAAGGTTATGTTTTGTGGGCTTGGAAAGTGATTTCCCGAGTTTTGGAAGCCATTTTTGGGCTTTGGTACTGGTATACGGGGAGCCCGTATCAGTACCCTATCTTCTGAATGACGAACACAAGCAATTTTTAGAGGAAGTACCAGTACGAGCTTAGGCCGTACCAGTACCCCCTATTTTGACCAAATTCTAGTGGCGAAGTTTTGTACAGGTACGCTTGGAGGCGTATCGGTACCGAAGGGGTATCGGTACACGGTCCCCGTGTACTGATACATGGTTAATAGTTAACTTATTTCCTTTTGAAACTTGAGTATCAGTACACTTAGGGTGGGTATCGGTACCCAGATATCCGTATCGGTACTCGTGGTTGGGTATCGGTACCCACTAGGTAATCTACATGGAAATGTGAATTTGAATTTGAAGAACTGATAATTCAAGGAGGGTGGCCCAATGGGCTTCTAATGTGATAAACTAAACTGTAAAACTAGGAAACTGAGATTTAACCTTCACGTATGAGTGTAATGTGAATAACATGGTAATTTTTGGGTACTTGTTAATGATATAAACCATAGAGTGGTGGTATTGATAATGATAATGTGTGCCATGTGGGCACTTGCTTGGTCGAGTCACCTTAATTTAAAGTGATGATGTGGATTTATGAGAATAACTATATACTTCTCCATAATATATTAACAACTTTGTAATGTCTGATAAATGAGGTGATGGCGAGTAACAACATTAGGGAGATCCTTTGTAACGTCCCCCACCCGGCCTGGAAGATAATTGGGTCAGAGAACGCTACCGGTGAACGAAACAGTGATCGGTGAGATGAATTTCAGTCAATGATCGACAATTAGACAATATTATGCTTTACAAATATCACCAAATATAAACATTTATCCAATTTATCCAATGTGCAACGGAAATTCATCAATTAAGACTATTTTATAACTTTCACAAGTTTTAGGGAGTAATCTGTAAATTTAGTAATTTAGGAGTCTTTTCATGAAATTGACTAAACAACAATGAAATTTAATACAATAACAGTAAGTCTGCGAATTTTCATGTCGCTCTGATATCATTTACTCATTCAATTAGACTAAACAAGTTTTAGTGACCATTTTATAAACTTCCTAAAACTGGTTTCTATGTCTTTTAACAGAATTAACTAACTCCGTACCCATACTGATATGATCCTAGTTGAGAGTTCCGAATAATATATGTTGTTGTCCGATCGTGATTCGAGTAAGAGCTTGAAATGTCGTTTGCCGAGGCAAGTTAGTTGTCGTGGCAAGTGGATTGTCGAGGCAAGTTGGTTGTCGTGGCAAGTTGAATATGAAGTTGCTGTGGCAAATTAGTTGCCGAGGCAACTGGGATTGTGAAATGAATGGATGAATGGATTGTGACCCTATAGTTATATGAACTAGGACCATCAATATAAAAAGATGGAGTCGAAGTGATAGGGGGTGGAACGTGACCCACTAGCTATAGAAGAGCTAGGAGCCAACGCTATAAACAAATGAATGGATGAAGACCACAAGACTAACTTGAAGCCAATAGAGTTCTTCAAAAGAACTAGAATTAAAGCAACCTTTCAAAAAGTATTCTTATAAATCAAAAGTTGTTTTTACAATAGAAAAAGGCTGCCTATTTATAGGAGCAAAGTGACTGAATTGAGTTGGCAACAAAGGATTGAAGACTAATTGATTAAGGGATTAAAACTCATAAAGTCATCGGTTATTCCTTCTCCCAGTAGCAGCCGAAAGGTTGATGTAGATGTGGACATTCTTTAGAACGAATGTAGACACTTATGTCATCCAAGTGAGAAGAACCTCTTGACCTACCAAGCTTATTCAAGTTGTCATTCATCCTTCTTGAATGTCATAAAGATAGTCTTCATTACAAGTCTCCTTGTAGAATATGAAAAGCTTCCAAAAAAGATGATAAAGAATGTCTTGAATGTCTTGGTTATATGAATAATAGGGGCCCTTCAATTGAGTGATAAAGATGGCCTTTAGGGCTTGTCTTCCTTGTAGAATTCGAACAACCTCTCCAAGTGGTTGACAATGATGGACTTTAATTGCTTGTCTCCAATGCATGCAATTCCCGTAATAAAATCTTAGCATGCACTGTCTTCAGAAAAACAATCACATCTCAAGCTCCCGATATCGGATTGAGGTGATTCAAGATGCGTTGGAAAGCTAAGAAATAGGAGAATAAATTTGAAGAAGACTTCCAAACCTAGATCTGCATGGATCCCATCCTAAAATGGCGAATAAGTTGTCTAAAAGTATGAGACTCCTTGAATTCCTTCTTTAAGTGTTTTTTTAGTTCATGCCTTGAATTCCTAGATGAAACCGATCAACCTCTTTCAAGTGTCTTCAAGTGCCTTCAATTGGTGGTAAATGCTTTGTCATTCTTAAAGAAAATAATCAGCTATTTGCCCAAATGAATTCCCTAACACATTAGACATCCATTAGACAACAACTTGTTTATTAAAAAGAAAGCAAATTCCAAACCAGTTCTAATGAGCTAGTTTAATTAATGAAACTAGTTGCATAGAATGGACTAATTTAATTAAGTGAAACTAACACACTAAATGAACTAACAAACATAAACAAACATGCTTTAAATGACTAACTTGCATTAATTAAACTGACATGCATTAATTAAACTAACATACTTAAATGTTCTAATTGCTAAATGAAGTACATGCTTTGAATGAAGTAGCATGCTTATTTATTCATATAATTTATGATGCAAACTAGTAATACTCATGCAAATTCATGCACAAGTAAAAGATGGAATAAGGAAGAACTCCCTTAGAATGAGCCTTGAAGATCTTCGATGATGGTGGAGGTTCTTCATTTGGGTTGAAATACACCTTAATAAATTTGACTTTAGCTTGAACATCCCAGATTAAGCTTGAATAAGCTTCTTGAAGCTTCTCGAATGCAAACAACTTTCCTGGATCAAACGGTCTTAGAAAGGTTGCAGAAAATAATGTAAGGCGCGTGGCCATGCTCACATCACATACCCTAAGGGTCGTATCGATACGCTAAGCCCAATTCTCATTTCCCAGATTCGTAGGTAGTGTGCCCGTATTGGTACACCTAGCCCCGTATCGATACGCGTTGACTAGGGTTGACCATTTCGATACTCCCTATAGACCATACCAATGCAATTTATTTTTTAGACCTTACTGTTCAACTTTGTATCGATACACCCCTTATGTGTACCAGTACGCCTTGTTTTATCAAGTCCAATATGCCAGGTCGTACCGATACAGCTTGACCTGTATCGATACGCCTACCTTGTAATGACATATTTTTTCTTCTATTTTTTCATCAATTTAACCCGTTGAATGATGTCCAAATGCAATGAAATTTTACCAGCAACCTTTAAACACTAAAATCTAATGGTATACAAAATTTCATGATCAAATGAATCCATTTACATTGTTTTCACTAGTTAGACCAAATATGCAAGTTTATCACATTTTACCAAAACACTTAACATACCATTTTGAGCATTTAGACCTTTTCAACATGAAGGTCGATACATACATACAAAATGGGACTAAACTAACTTTTCTAAACCATACGCCACCGTTCTAGGAGTTCAAGGACTAGATTACATTGCATAGAAGGTTGTGACTTGCTTCAAAAATGCCCTTTGCTCTGATCCTCGATCCGACTAAGCTTTAACCTGAAAGTGCATGGAAATGAGATGCATTAGGCTTACTTAGCCTAGTGAGGTAGTCAAAGACAATGGTATGAACATCAATGAAAATCATATCATGTAAAAACGATAAAAGTGCATCTCAAAATATATTTTAACAATACTTGCTACACTTATTCACGTATGTTTTCCTTGTATTGACATGTAATGGATACACGAATTCCCGACCAACATCGCAAACATAGAATGGTTAATATTAGCCAACAATGCCAATAGGACCAACACAATCACATCCCGCCAACATCACAAATGAGAGCCTTAGCTCAAGGACCACAGTCCACCCCTTACCAATGAGCTCATGAATTCTATGGCATGCCAATTGTATCCCATGTCCATTCATGTCCAAGGATTCAATACTTATTGATAGCAATAACAATAACATTAACAATAGCTATAACGGTAACAATAGCAATAGCAATACGATTTCAATGACAATGATTTGTGATTTGCCTAACATGGCTTATTTCAACTCTATCATAATATCAATGATCATGTAATGACTCAATATTCAATCTATAATGTAACAAGCTTACCAAAGCTTACTGTTGCGCGTAATAAGTGCTACGCAATTGTGCAAATATACACATCGCAAGTAATATAGTGATATGATAAGTATCGAGTATCATCTCCACAGGGATTGGTTTGGGCCACTTTGCCTTAGTTATCGCACTGTAAAAGTAAAAACACAATTGATAATTATAGTAGTTCTAACCAACAAATAAAATAAAAGAGCAAGTAAATAAAATAAAGATGTAATCAAATAAGAGGGAATATGCCAGGTTATCGTAAGTTGTGGAGTGATGATCGAATGGCTCATCGCGGTGATTGAGTAGAAGCCGGATTGCCAGGGCAATTCTATTACGATTGCCTAGTCGATTGCCAGGGAAATTTGGTTGCAATTGCCAGGGCAATTCTACCGTGTTGCCTGGTCGGTTGCCAGGGCAATTCCCCTGCGTTGTCTGATCAGATTGCCTAGGCAATGCTCCCGCGATTGCCTGGGCAATTAAGAATTGGTCGATTGCCTGGGCAATTGAGCATTCACTTCCAAAGTTCGGCGAAGCGTTCTTCAATGATTCCTCATTATCCATAATGCGAAATACTATTAATTGCACACAACTTGATAATACATCCCTGCATGAATCAAGGGTGAACAACAACCAATCTTGCGCTCCTCTTAGCTGTTGAAATTCGTAACTTATCCCTAAGCTGAATTAGTCTTCACCAACTTCCGTTTGTATGAAAACCATGCTCATTCGTTTCTTGAATCTAACTCTCCCGATATTAGATAAATGTATGATTAAATTCCTAGATCCTCTCCCAATTCGCTCGCAACCATTGTTAAGAACCAAGAACAAACTTTGAAAATTGAATTGCAACTCAAAAACCTAAACAAAATCCAATAGATTTCACAACCACAAAAACACAATAACCCCAACAAATCAAGTTAGTTCATGGTTGGGTTCAAAAGATATACAAATAATAATCCCCAATCAAACTCTCTCCCTTTTTGCTCTCCCTTGTCGAAATCTCTCCATTTCTCGCCCCTTTTGGAGTTGACGGCTTGGTCTCCTTTAAATAGGAGATGGCTAGGTCAAAATCCTTCTTGAGGAGGAAGTTAAGTTGGAATTAAATACTTTAAAAGAATATAATTCTTTATTATATTTAAATTCCTTCTAGATCTTCTCGTATCTTTTTGGGATTTAATTTCTCTTTGACCTTTTCATGGAAATCAAACTCCTTTGGGATTTAACTTTGCTCCATGTCATCTTGGGCTTATCTAGTCATCAATTTCGACTGCCATATCATCTTATCCCTTATCGACAATTGCCCTGACAACTAGCTCGACATCTCCTTCATGCATTGCCCTGGCAACTGCGTCGGCATCTCCTTCATGCACTACCCTGGCAACTAGTTCCAGCCTTGTTTAGGCAAGTAATTCTGCACACACACAAAAACATACCAAAGAAGTATCTTTTTCTACAAAAATCACCAAGTTATGTAATCAAGCTCAACGGTGGAAAGAAACATGAATTAATGCATGAATGACTAATTATGCAACTAATATGAGCCTAAGTTTAACAATAATATGAGTAAAAAGGGTAATAAAAATAGTACTTTTGAACAATTAACACACCCCCAAACTCGAACTATTGCTTGTCCTCAAGCAATGCAAACTAACAATTACCTGCCAAGACTTTAATCATCAAAGACATGCTTCAAACTTGAATTCAAACCTCGGAACCGTGACACAAAGTATGATCACCTTTTAATTTTTCAGATAGCACAAATTACCCGGAATTAAACTATAATGCTCGTGACAAGTGTGTGCGTAGTTGTGTACAAGTTGATTTTCAAGATTCTATGTGAACAATAGGCTTTTATCAATTTAATTACCGGGGCAATTATTTTTATTTTCACTAGAGCAAATTTCGGGCACCTCTAATAAGCAATTTCTCATTTTATTTTAGTTGACTAGAGCCAATTTCGGGCACCTCTAGCGATTCTTTAATGTGCATTAACTACTAGAGCCAGTTTTGGGTACTTCTAGCAAGAAAGTGCATTTACTACTAGAGCCAGTTTCGGACACCTCTAGCAAGAAATTAACTTTTAATTTTCAATTTTAAATTTACCCAAATTTTAAGCAACCTAAGTCCACTAAGTTTCTTTCAATCAACAAGCCACAACCGTGTAAAAAAATTTAGCATCATAGTAAAATTCTAAGTTATTTTCATGCAATCCCAAAATTAAAGGTTCTTTCAATTAAGTGCATTGACAAAAATTCATCATTGGATATTCAACAAGTCTTAAGCAATTAAATCCAATTAAAGGCATGGCAAGTAACATATGCAACCTATATGTGATTGCTAAAGATGAATGCAACTAAACATGAAACTAACTAGAAACCAACACCCCTAAACTTGAAAGAAGCATTGTCCTCAATGCATGTGAAAGTGAAACAAAATTTAAAAGAAACTAAATGAAATGAGTTAGTCGGAGAGGTCGTCACCTCGAGTGATAAGTTTTCTTCGTGCCGTTTGCTTGATTCATTTTTTGGTCGGTGGTTGAATGTTTGTGCCTGATACCGCGTGAATAGCATTGCTTTGATTTGATCCATGTTTGCCGAGGCAGGTTCTCTTGCCTGGGCATCGCCAGTTTCTGTTGCCGTGGCAACTACTGAGGTAGTTGCCGGGGCATTCTCTGTTGCGATTGCCGTGGCAAGTTGTCGACAGTGAATTTCCTTAGCATGATGATTGTGAGTCTTGTTGTGGAAAAGAAAAGAAAATAAAAAAAACCTGGAAACTAAATATAATGAAGACAAATAAAATAAAATATCTCCTAAAAATTCCAAAAATAAATAAAGAAAAAAATGAAAATAAAATAAAGTTCCAAAAAAATTTAAAATTTAAAATTCTTAGAAAGAGCATTTTTCATGCATCTTCTAATGTTACTGCATATCAGAGAAAACTTGAGGAGGGTCATCTCCGATACTTCTTATAGTCCATCCGCACCCTCCATCGAGTGATAATATTTCCCAAAAAGAGTTGGGCCAATGTGCTCGTAGCTACTCCCCTTTGCGTTACCATGGTGGATGTGTCTTTCTTCCGTGTTCCCTTGTAGTCCATGCACATCTTCCACCTTGCTACTGTTCCTGAAAGCACAAATATATTAATAGGAAAAATTATATCCATTCCCAACCATTTAATTACCTCATTCTTGTCGACATCTATCATGGTTGGATGTATCCTTTGTTGTCGTGGCAATCGCTACTCAAGCCAATTGCCGTGGAAATCAGTTGCCAAAATTCGCAGTAAGTCAAGGCAAAAACCAATTTTCTGAAAAGCGTCATGAGTCCAAACACCGTTTTCTTTTGGCCTCTCAAACATCTCCATTAGTAGAGATTTTGATGGCTTCAAATATACCAACATCGGTTCCTCAAAACATACCTGCAATGGACGAGGTGAGTTTTTAAAGAATTCGAAAGGTTCAACCGTTACCTGCTCATATTCCATTGGCAAAGTATTATCATCTCGTTGATCTTGCATGTGGTCGTGCAATTGCCGTGGCAACTATAGATGAGAGCAATCTACAGATTCCTGCTTCAACATCAACGTTGTAACCTTCTGGGCATCAGGTTCTTCAGAATTTGTTGTAGTATTGTTGCTCTCAGCTTCACCGAGTGTTGTCGCGGTATTGCTCTGTTCAGGCTCCTCAATCATTACCGTGGAAATTTGTTGCATAGGCTCATCAAGTGTCGGGCAGTCTTCCTCATTGGTAGGCTCTTTACTTGGAGGTTTTAATTGTTCCTCACACATCAGAGAGTTTTCCTTGCATTGTTCCTTATCCCCTTGCCTTGGGACGTCAGTATCCCAAGAATGGATTGTTGGTGCATGTTATCCAAGGCATATGTGGATCTCCTCAATTGATCTTCTGAATCCCCCAAGGTTACATCCCACTAGCTATCCTTGCATCCATTTTCTTTGATAGCTCTCGAATCTCTTCAATTGATTCGTCAAGTTTAGCCAAAGAAGCTAGCAACGTTTCCTCCAAGGAATTGGAATGTTCTTGAAAAGGACTACATTGCCATGGCATATCTGTTGCCGTGACACTAGGCTGCTGATAAGGACTACATTGCCGAGGCATGTCTGTTGCTACAACAAAATTGTTATGGTAAAAAAAATTTGAGCTTTTTGATCATACCATGAAGGATTTTGCTGCTGGTTCCATCTATGGTTCTCCATGTAGTCATATGCACTGAAAATGTGAGGGCAATTTTCAAACACATGATGTTCTCCACAACAAGTGCACGAGTTTTCCACGGTATATGCTTTTCTCGGTTGGTGTAGGTAATCATCGAAGGGTGCAAGAAACTCTTGATTGGATTGATTCCTATCTTCCCACATCAACTCTAGAATAGATCGACTTTTATTTCCCGACATGTTGATGTCCCTTAACTTGTAGCGTACCTGAATTTTTTTGATAGAACAAACAAAAAGAAAAGTTAGTAAAACTAATAAGAAAAATGCAATAACAAAAACAACTAACACCAATTGCCAATCCCCGGCAACGGTGCCAAAAACTTGTTGCCCGTAATAAGTGCTACACAATTATGCAAGTATACACATCGCAAGTAATAAAGTGATATGATAAGTATCGAGTATCATCTCCACAAGGATTGGTTTGGGCCACTTTGCATTAGTTATCGCACTGTAAAAGTAAAAACACAATTGATAATTGTATTAGTTCTAACTAACGAATAAAATAAAAGAGCAAGTAAATAAAATAAAGATGTAATCAAATAAGAGGGAATAGGCCAAGTGATCGTGAGTTGTGGAGTGATGATCGAATAGTTTGTCGTGGTGATTGAGTAGCAGCCGTATTGCCAGGGAAATTCTGTTACGATTGCCTAGTCGATTGCCAGGGCAATTTGGTTGCAATTGCCTGGTTGAATGCCAGGGAAATTCTGCCGTGTTGCCTGGTCGGTTGCCAGGCCAATTCCACCGCGTTGTCTGATCAGATTGCCTAGGAAATGCTCCCATGATTGCCTGGGCAATTAAGAATGGGTCGATTGCCTGGGCAATTGAGCATTCACTTCCAAAGTTCGGCGAAGCGTTCTTCAATGATTCCTCGCTATCCCTAACGTGAAATACTATTAATTGTACACGACTTGATAATACATCCCTGCGTGAATCAATGGTGAACAACAACCAATCTTGCGCTCCTCTTAGCCGTTGAAATTCATAACTTATCCCTAAGCGAATTAGTCTTCACCAACTTCCGTTTGTATGAAAACCATGCTCATTCGTTTCTTGAATCTAACTCTCCCGATATTAGATAAATGTATGATTGAATTCCGAGATCCTCTCCCAATTCGCTCGCAACAAATGTTAAGAACCAAGAATGAACAAACTTTGAAAATTGAATTGCAACTAAAAAACCTAAACAAAATCCAATAGATTTCACAACCACAAAAACACAATAACCCCAACCAATCAAGTTAGTTCATAGTTGGGTTCAAAAGATATACAAAGAATAATCCCCAAACCATGAATCTAATGGAAGCAAAGAATAAGAAGAAGAAGAAATCGATCAGCCCTATTTGGAAAATCTCTCAATCGAACTCT
Source organism: Hibiscus mutabilis (assembly GCA_019671005.1). Lineage (NCBI taxonomy): Eukaryota > Viridiplantae > Streptophyta > Magnoliopsida > Malvales > Malvaceae > Hibiscus > Hibiscus mutabilis. The sequence goes on along the minus strand of CM033745.1, from coordinate 28,933,999 downwards.
CCCTCCAAGCTTTCTCCCAATCAAACTTTCTCCCTTGTCGAAATCTTTCCCTTTCTCGCCCCTTTGGAATTGACGGCTTGGTCTCCTTTAAATAGGAGATGCCTAGGTCAAAATCCTTCTTGAGGAGGAAGTTACGTTGGAATTAAATACTTTAAAAGAATATAATTCTTTATTATATTTAAATTCCTTCTAGATCTTCTCCTATCTTTTTGGGATTTAATTTCTCTTTGACATTTTCGTGGAAATCAAACTCCTTTGGGATTTAACTTTGTTCCACGTCATCTTGGGCTTATCTAGTCATCAGTTTCGACTGCCATATCATCTTATCCCTTATTGACAATTGCCCTGGCAACTAGCTCGACATCTCCTTCATGCATTGCCCTGGCAACTGCATCAACATCTCTTTCATGCACTGCCCTGGCAACTGGTTCCAGCCTTGTTTAGGCAAGTGATTCTACACACACACAAAAATGCACCAAAGCAGTATCTTTTCCCACAAAAATCACCAAGTTATGTAATCAAGCTCAACGGTGGAAAGAAACATGAATTAATGCATGAATGACTAATTATGCAACTAATATGAGCCTAAGTCTAACAATAATATGAGTAGAAAGGGTAATAAAAATAGTACTTTTGAACACTTAACACTTAGCAATGATGCCTCCTACAAGGGTCGAATACAAATGTACATTAGTCAATGATGGAAATGCAATAATTCAACACTAATGAAATTGGGAAGGCACCTAGCCACTCCCTTTGTAACATCCCAAAACTGGGCCTAGGTGGGATTTGATTCCAATGACCAGAAATTTCACTTCAAAAAGTCAAATTATAGAGTTGACTTCTGATCGAGTGGCTAATTATTGAGCCCCAATTAAGCATTGATATTGTTAAGAATCATATTGTGAAATTTGAAACATGGTTTAGTGATCAAATTGCGAAAATTGGATGTTAGGGTGGTAAAAGTATAGACAATAAAAAGTTGAGGGACTAATCTTGCGATTAGCCGCTCCCCAAGCCTAATCACCACACACGTAGGATTAGGAAATTGAGTTCCTTCAATTGAAGGAAAGCTCAATTGAAATGGATAGAAAAAGAGAAAAGAAAGAAAAACTTACCTGGTTATTATCAAGCAAGCACCTCACGCTTCATCACTTCATCTTCTCCCAAGCACACACCTCCATTGAAGGTGAGAGCAAGCTTTGATTTCCTTAAGTTTCTTGATCATAGATTATAGCTATCAATCGGGTAAGTAGCTTTCCTTCGTCGGTTTACCGAATCCATGAGTTAATCATGTTTAATCTTGAGTATAAGGATTAGGTTAAACCCTAGAGATTCCTTGGGGATGTTAAGGCTTGTTTATTATCATTTATTATAGCTATTGAGTTGTTACGATTCTGTTATCGATATTGAAAACCTTGTAATCTCGATTTTATGTAGCTCAGGATAATCAAGGTGATGAATCACCAAATCCTTATAATTCCACCATGTTCAAGAACAAGGGAGTCGTTCTCCGGGAGCCTTAAAAGCCTCAGAATCATCGGTGAGTGTAGTCGGAGTCAAGGGAATGGCTAGGTGCCTTCCCGATTTCATTGATGTTGAATTATTGCATTATTGTCATTGGCCAAGGTATGTGTGCAATTAAGCCTTGTTGGTGACACCATTGGTAAGCCTTGGTAAGCTTATGTTATAGCTAAAACTACTATAGAAGTCTCTACATGATCATTATTAAAATGAAAATACCAAAAAGGAGCATTGAGCATGTTTTGAATTATTGTCATTGGCATTGTATTGTTATTGACATCACATTGGTTAATGTTATTGCTATTGATACTGTTACTGGTAAATATCGAATCCTTGGATACGAACATACATGGGATACAATTTACATGCCATAGAATTCATGAGCTCATTGGTAAGGGGTGGACTATGGTCCTTGAGCTAAGGCTCTCACTGGTGATGTTGGCGGGATGTGATTGTGTTGGTCCTATTAGCGATGTTGGTGGATATTGACCATTCTTTGTTTGTGATGTTGGTTGGGAACTCGTGTATCCACTACATGTCAGTCCAAGGAAAATAAATGTGAATAAGTGTAGCAAGTATTGTTAAAATATGTTTTGAGATGCACTTTCATCATTTTTCCATGATATGATTTTCATTGGTATTCATACCATTGTGTTTGACTACCTCACTAGGATAAGTAAGCCTAATGCATCTCATTTCCATGAATTTTCAGGTTAAAGTATAGTTGGATCGAGGATAGGAGCAATGAGCATTTTTGGAGCAAGTCACAAACCTATATGCAATGTTAATCTAGCCCTTGAACTCCTAGAATGGTGGCGTAGGGCCTAAACAAGTTAGTTTGGTCCCATTTTGCATGTATGTATTGGCCTCTATGATGAAAAGGTCTAAATGCTCAAAATGGCATGTTAAGTGTTTTGGTAAAATGTGACAAATTTGCATATTTGGCCTAATAGGTAAAAACTTAGTAAATGGATACGGCTAGCCCTAAAATTTGGCATGCTAGTAGATTAGTTGGTTATAAACTTGTGGGTAGAATTTCATTATATTTGGACATTGTTCAACATGTTAAAATGATGAAAAACCAGATAAAATCTGTTATTATATTGTAGGTGTATCGATACAGGTGGAGGCGTATCGATACTGGCAAGCATATTTGGACATGGTAAAACAAGGTGTAACGATACAGCAAAGGGGTGTATCGATATAGTTCTTGGCAGTAAGTTTTGAATAAATAATGGTATTGATACGGCCTTGAGGTCTATCGATACGACCCAACAAGGTGTTTCGATACACTAAAGGGGTGTATCGATACGACTTTGAGATTATAGTTCTACATTATTGGCAAAATGGTCACTGAATATTATATAGTTTAATTGGATAGGTAAATGATACCGAAACGACATGAAAATTTGCAAACATACTGTTATCGTATTGAATTTCATTGTTGTATAGTCAATTTCATAAAAGGACCCCTAAATTTCTAAATTCACAGCTTAGTCCCTAAAACTTGTAAAAGTTATAAATTAGTCCTAAATGATGAATTGTTGTTTCACATTGGATAAATTGGATAAATGTTTATATTTGGTGATATTTGTAAAGTATCATATTGTCTAATTGTCGATCATTAATTGAAATTCATTGCACTGATTACTATTTGGTTCACTAATAGCGTTCCCCGACCCGGTTATCTTCTAGGCCGGGTGGGGGATATTACAATAGTGGTATTAGAGCTAGAGTTTAGTTGATTATAGGATCAAACTGGAGTTCATTGCATGATCATCACATTGCATACGCCACCTAGGAGTTTAATTTGATATATTGTGACTTTTGACTAATTCGATCATCCTTCCTTTATAGTGCAAAGATGTCTGACTTCGATAAAGCTCACAAAGAAGTTGAGCACACGGTTGGCTCCATGACCAATGGCAGGGAGAAAAGGGGGAGAATCTTCATAACTCGCAAGCATCCCTGCAAGAACCAATAAACATCGAGCCTGTGTTACATGCTGCTCAGTTTGAGTGATGCAAGAACATGACTGAAATGTTCAAATAGTTCATGGCTACCCTCAAGTCCGAGCAGTCCGCATAGTCTTCTACGGCTGCCACTCCTGTGAACCGAGCCCCTATCAACAAGTTAGCTCAACATCAAGCTACTACCTTCTCAGGTAAGGCCGAGCAAGACCCTGAAGTAGCGGAGCACTGGTTAGAGAGCACAATAAGAATCTTGACCAAACAATTACAATGCTCGGATAAACATAAGCTTGAGTGTGCTCTAGCCTTGTTGACCGATGAAGCTTTAAGTTGGTGGAAAACCATGACTCTCACCGTTCCTGAGGAAGCTATAACCTGGGAGCTCTTTCTGCGAGAGTTCAAGAAGAAATATATCAGTGAGCATTATCTAGCTAAGAGACAAGATATCTTCCTACATCTGAAACAAGGTGGGAGACCGGTGGAACAGTACATCCACGACTTCTGCAAGTATTTCAAATATAGGGCTGAATACATCAAGAAAGAAGAAGAGAAGTGTAGAATGTTCATTGCAGGTTTGAGTGATGAACTACGACCTTTGTTTACTGCTCAGGGATCAAGGATTTCTAGGAGTTGGTGAATCGAGCAATCTCCACTAAAGTTGCTCAGAGGTTGCACAAGTTTAATAGGCCGAGCTAGTTTGAGAAGAGGTAACGAGATGATTCTCAACCCCCTCTACCGTACAAGAAGATCAAGCAACAACAAGGATACAAGTTAGCGTATCAACAACAATCCTTCCGATCAGTTGATTATTCGAAGCCACAAGTTATGTCTCAGTTAGCTGCAAGAACTGTCTTCGTGAAGAGTACTGAAGGATCTGGATGAGAGTCTCAGTACCCAGTTTGCAACTTCTATCAGAGTAGGCATCCTTCGAGATAGTGCCACAAGCAATCAGGAGGCGTGTTTCTTCTATGGAGGACAAGGTTACTATATTAAAGATTGCCTGATGAATACCAATAAAACTCCTAAACCGGTAGTTCCAACATTCCATGCTTAGTCCTTCAAGGGTAGAGGACAGAGACAAGATACATCAAGAACTTTCGGAGGACCTAGTTGTTCTACAAGGGCTCCTAATTGACAAGAGTCTAAAGCTTCGGCCCAAGTTGATCATGTAAAGAGCTAAGAGGAGGACGAGGATCCAGATGTCATCGTAGGTACTGTTGAGTTGTATACTCATTCTGTTTATGCATTGATTGATCCTGGATCTACTCATTCTTTCATAAGTATTGTATTGATTAAGAGATTTAAGTTGACATATAAACCTATAGCTTCTAAGCTTATCGTGACCAACCCTTTAGAGGATAGTGTTGTTATTGGGCTCATATGTAAGAGTTGCCTTTCTGTGATACAAGGGATACCTTTTTCGGCCAACCTAATGACCCTCCCCATACATGAGTTTGATGTTATTTTTGGGCTTGATTGGCTCGGGGAGCATCAAGCTTGGGTAGTCTATTCAAAGAAAAAGTTGTATCTTTGAGGTCTGGGTAAGGAGAGTGTGACTCTCAAGGAATCTAGAGGTAAGATACCATTGTTATATGCCACCGTAAGTAAGGAAGAAGCACAGTTGCAATATATAGACACCGTGTAAGAGTTTTTCGATGTGTTTCCCGGTGAGCTTTCGGGTTTACCACCTACTTGTGAGGTTGAATTTAGGATTAAAGTGCAACCTGGAACCACCCTGGTTTCCATTGCACCTTATAGCATGGCACCAGTAGAACTCACTGAGCTAAAGTGCAAATCCAAGACTTGTTAGACAAGGGTTTCATTCGACCGAGTTCCCACCTTGGGGAGCTCCGTTCCTCTTTGTTAAGAAGAAAGATGGATCAATGCGTCTTTGTATTGACTATCGACAATTGAACAAGCTCAAAATTAAGAACAAATATCCCTTGCCAAGGATCGATGACTTGTTTGATCAACTAAAAAATGCAATGGTCTTTTCTAAGATCGATTCGAGGTTAGGATACTATCAGATGAAAGTGAAAGAGTGCGATGTGCCCAAGAAGGCTTTTCGTACAAGATATGGCCATTAAGAATTCTTGGTTATGCCCTTCGGGTTAACCAATGCACCTGCTGCCTTCATGGATCTTATGAATCGGGTTTTCATACCCTATCTTGATAAATTTGTAGTGGTGTTTATTGATGATATCCGAATCTACACTAAAAGCCAGGTTGAACATCGTGAACATCTTCATATTGTGCTTCAAACCCTTTGGGAGAAGCAATTGTATGCCAAGTTCAGCACGTGCGAGTTCTAGCTCACCCAAGTCTCGTTTTTGGGTCATGTGATATCGGTTGAAGGCATTCAAATAGACCCAAAGAAGATCCAAGCCATAGTTGATTGGAGACCACCAAAGAATGTAGGCGAAGTTCGTAGCTTTCTCGGTCTTGCTGGTTATTATAGAAGATTCATTAAAGAAGGCGAATTTCTTAAAAGTCTCCCCGTGGAAGAAGATTCTGCGTTTCGGTAAGAAGGGGAAATTAAGTCCCCAATTTATCTGACCATTCGAAGTGATCAAAAGAGTTGGCCCTATAGCTTATCGGTTAGCCTTACCCCAAGAGTTGAGTAAGATCCACGACGTGTTCCATGTATCGATGCTTCGCAAGTACATATCTAATCTATCACATGTTATAGAGTCCAAATCTGTGGAACTCCAACCTAATCTGTCATACGAAGAAGAACCAGTGCAAATATTGGCAAGGGAAGTCAATAGGCTTTGAAATAATAATATCTCGTTGGTTACAGTATTGTGGAGAAGTTACAAGGTTGAAGAAGCTATATGGGAACCAGAGGAAAGGATGAGAAGTCAACACCTACATCTCTTCGATTCAAGAAAAAATTAGAGGACGATATTTTCTTAAGGGGGAGAGATGTAACATCCCAAAACTGGGCCTAGGTGGGATTTGATTCCAATGACCAGAAATTTCACTTCAGAAAGTCAAATTATAGAGTTGACTTTTGACTGAGTGATCAATTATTGAATAATTGAGCCCCAATTAAGCATTGATATTGTTAAGAATCATATTGTGAACTTTGAAACATGGTTTAGTGATCAAATTGAGAAAATTGGAAGTTAGGGTGGTAAGAGTATAGACAATAGAAAGTTGAGGGACTAATCTCACGATTAGCCCCTCCCCAAGCCTAATCACCACATACGTGGGATTAGGAAATTGAGTTCCTTCAATTGAAGGAAAGCTCAATTGAAATTGATAGAAAAAGAGAAAAGAAAGAAAGACTTACCTAGCTATTATTATCAAGCAAGAACCTCACCCTCCTTCACTTCATCTTCTCCCAAGCGCACACCTCCATTGAAGGTGAGAGCAAGCTTTGATTTCCTTAAGTTTCTTGATCATAGATTATAGTTATCAATCGGGTAAGTAGCTTTCCTTCGTCGGTTTACCGAATCCATGAGTTAATCATGTTTAATCTTGAGTATAAGGATTAGGTTAAACCCAAGAGATTCCTTGGGGATGTTAAGGCTTGTTTATTATCATTTATTATAGCTATTGAGTTGTTACGATTCTGTTATTGATATTGAAAACCTTGTAACTCGATTTTATGTAGCTCAGGATAATCAAGGTGATGAATCACCAAATCCTTCTAATTCCACCATGTTCAAGAACAAGGGAGTCGTTATCCGGGAGCCTTGAAAGCCTCAGAATCATCGGTGAGTGTAGTCGGAGTCAGGGGAATGGCTAGGTGCCTTCCCGATTTCATTGATGTTGAATTATTGCATTATCTTCATTGGCCAAGGTATGTGTGCAATTAAGCCTTGTTGGTGACACCATTGGTAAGCCTTGGTAAGCTTATGTTATAGCTAAAACTACTATAGAAGTCTCTACAAGATCATTGTTAAAATGAAAATACCCAAAAGGAGCGTTGAGCATGTTTTGAATTATTGTCATTGGCATTGTATTGTTATTGACATCACATTGGTTAATGTTATTGCTATTGATACTGTTACTGGTAAGTATCGAATCTTTGGATACGAACGGACATGGGATACAATTAGCATGCCATAGAATTCATGAGATCATTGGTAAGGGGTGGACTACGGTCCTTGAGCTAAGGCTCTCACTGGTGATGTTCGCGGGATGTGATTGTGTTGGTCCTATTGGCGATTTTGGCGGATATTGACCATTCTTTTTTGGCGATGTTGGTTGGGAATTCGTGTATCCACTACATGTCAATCCAAGGAAAATAAATGTGAATAAGTGTAGCAAGTATTGTTAAAATATGTTATGAGATGCACTTTCATCGTTTTTACATGATATGATTTTCATTGGTGTTCATACCATTGTCTTTGACTACCTCACTAGGCTAAGTAAGCCTAATGCATCTCATTTCCATGCATTTTCAGGTTAAAGCATAGTTGGATCGAGGATCGAAGCAAAGAGCATTTTCGGAGCAAGTCACAAACCTATATGTAATGTTAATCTAGCCCTTGAACTCCTAGAATGGTAGCGTAGGGCCTAAACAAGTTATTTTGGTCCCATTTTGCATTTATGTATTGGCCTCTATGTCTAAAAGGTCTAAATGCTCAAAATGGTATGTTAAGTGTTTTGGTAAAATGTGGCAAATTTGCATATTTGGCCTAATAGGTAAAAACTTAGTAAATGCATTCGGATAACCCTAAAATTTGGCATGCTAGTAGATTAGTTGGTTATAAACTTGGTGGTAAAATTTCATTGCATTTGGACATCGTTCAATAGGTTAAAATGATGAAAAACCAGATAAAATCTGTCATTACAATGCAAGTGTATCGATACGTACGAGTAAGCATATTTGGACGTGGTAAAACATGGTGTATTGATACACCAAAGGGGTGTATCAATACAATTATTGGCAGTAAGGTTTGATGAAATAATGGTATCGATACGGCCTTGGGGTGTATCGATACGGCCTTGAGATTATAGTTCTACATTGTTGGCAAAATGGTCACTGAAATATTGTACAGTCTAATTGAATGGGTAAATGATACCAAAGCGACATAAAAATTTGCAGACTTACTGTTATTGTATTGAATTTCATTGTTGTATAGCGAATTGCATGAAAGGACCCCTAAATTTCTAAATTTACAAATTAGTCTCTAAAACTTTTAAAAGTTATAAATTAGTCATAAATGATGAATTACTGTTACAAATTGGATAAATTGGATAAATGTTTATATTTGGTGATATTTGTAAAGCATAATAATGTCTAATTGTCGACCATTGATTGAAATTCATTGCATCAATCATTGTTTCGTTCATCGGTAGCGTTCTCCGACCCGGTTATCTTCCAGGCCTGATGGGGGATGTTACACCCTTGACTCCGACTACACTCACCGATGATTCCGAGGCTTTCAAGGCTATCGGATAATGACTCCTTTGTTCTTGAACTTGGTGGAATTAGAAGGATTTGGTGATTCTTCACCTTGATTTTCTTGAGCTACAAAGAAATAGAAATCACAAGGATTTCAATATCGGTAATAAGTTCATAGCAACCTATTGGCTATGACAAACAATAACAAGGAATCTATGATGTCTCTAGAGAATTTCTAGGGTTCCCTTACTTCTTGAACTTGAAATTAAATATGACTTAGCTATGGAATTGATGAATCGATTGAGGGGAATGCTTACCCAATCGATAGCTTCAATCTAAGATCAAGAAACTTAAGAAAATCAAAGTTTGCTTTCACCTTCAATGGAGGTGTGTGCTTGCCATAACGAAAGGTAGAAGATGGTGAATAAGGTGTTTGCTTAACAATCCACTGGGTAAGTCTTTCTTTTCCCTTTTAACTATTGATTTCAATTTAGCTTTCCTTCAATTGAAGGAACTCAATTTCCTAATCCCACGTTTGTGGTTATTAGGCTTGAGGAGGGGCTAATCGTAAGATTAGTCCCTCAACTTTTTATTGTCTATAATTTTGCCACCCTAACTTTCACTTTTCCTTAATTTGATCACTAAACCATGTTTCAAAGTTCTCACTTTAATCCTTAATAATATCAATGCTTAATTGGGGACTCAATAATTCAATAATTGACCATTCGGTAAAAAATTAACTCTATAATTTGACTTTTTGATTTGAACTTTTCGATCACCGGAATCAAATTCCGTCTAGGCCCAGTTTTGGGATGTTACAACTCTCCCCCTTAAAAAAATGTGTCCTCGAATTTTTACCTAAATCCAAGATATGCGGGTACTGACTTCTCATTCTTTGCTCTGGTTCCCATGTAGCTTCTTTAACTTTGTGACTTTTCCACAATACTTCAACCAACGAGATGTTCTTATTTCGAAGCCTTTTGACCTCTCTTGCCAATATTTGCATTGGTTATTTTTCGTATGACAAATTAGGTTGGAGTTCCACAGATTCAGGCTCTAGAACATGTGATGGATCAGATATGTACTTGCAAAGCATCGATACATGGAACAAGTCATGGATCTTACTCAACTCTTGGGGTAAGGCTAACCGATAAGCTATAGGTCCAACTTTTTCGATCACTTCGAATGGTCTGATAAATTAGGGACTTAATTTCCCCTTCTTACCGAAACACAGAATCTTCTTCCATATGGAGAATTTTAAGAACACTTTCTCACCAACATCAAACTGTACATCCTTCCTCTTGAGGTCAGCATAGGCCTTTTGTCGATCGAAGGCAGCCTTCAAATGGTCATGGATGATGGTTACTCGTTCTTTGATTTCCCGGAGTAAGTCAGGGCCCAACACCTTGCCTTCATCGACTTCAGACCAACATACCAGTGTTCTACACTTCTTGCCATATAACGCCTCATACGGTGCCATGCTAATGGATGATTGGTAGCTGTTATTATAAGCAAATTCAACAAGAGGTAGGGACCTCTCCCAAGATCCTTCAAAGTCAATAACACAAGCACGAAGCATATCTTCTAATATCTGAATTACCCTTTTTGATTGACCATCAGATTGAGGGTGAAAAGCTGTGCTAAGATTGACTCCGGTGCCCAAAGCTCTTTGAAATGACTTCCAGAATCGAGATGCAAACCGTGGATTCAAATAACTTCCTTAATATACAAGTCAGCCAGTTTAGGAAGACCGTAGTCCATTCTAACTGGTATGAAGTGTGCTGACTTAGTAAAGCGGTCTACAACAATCCAAATAGCATCATGCTTGTCTAGGGTCAACGGTAAACCACTGACAAAGTCCATGGTTATCTTCTCCCATTTCCACTGAGGGAATTCAATGGGTTGCAACAATTCGGTAGGGTTATAATGCTCAGCTTTAACTCATTGACATGTGAGACACCTCGATACAAATTCTACAATAGCTACAAATTCTACAAATTCTCGTAGGTCTCTGTACATTTTTATTACTCAAGGGTGAATTGAGTAAGGGATACAATGGGCCTCCTGGAGAATTTCATCACGAAGAGACTCATCATTGGGCACACATATTATGTCATAGAAGAACAAGAGTCATTTGGAATTAATCTTGAAATTAGGGTCGGGATCACTTCGAAGCGTAGAAGCAATGGTTTGTAATTCAGGATCTTGTTCTTTTAGAGACTTGATTTTCATCACAATGGTAGACTAAACTTGAAGTTATTCTATAAAACCATGGTGCCTCTGAAGTAAAAAATGAGCATTGATAGCCTGAGGGGTAGGCAAAGGCATGCGACTAAGGGCATCTGCTATTACGTTGGCCTTGCCCAGATGATAATCAATGACAAGATCATAATCTTTGAGAAGTTCCATCCATCTTCTTGGGCGAGAAATTGAGCTCTTTTTGTGTCAAGAAATACTTAAGGCTCTTGTGGTTGGTGTATAGGTAACATTTTTCTCTGTAGAGATAATGTTTCCATATTTTCAATGCAAAAATGATCGCAGCCAATTTAAGGTCATGAGTAGGGTAGTTCATTTCATGTTGTTTGAGCTGCCTTGATGCATAAGTAACAACCTTGCCTTCTTACATCAGTACACACCCCAACCCTTGGTGCCAAGCATCGTTATACACAATGTAGTCCTTCCCAGACTCATGTTGAATCAGAATCGGTGCATGAGTCAATACCTGCTTGAGTTGGTCAAAATATCTTTGTTGCTTCTCGGTCCATTCAAAAGGAACATCCATCGGTAGGAGTTTAGTTAACGAAACTGCTATTATAGAGAATCCTTTAACGAATCTTCTATAATAACCAACAAGACTAAGAAAGCTACAAACTTCGCCTACATTCTTAGGTGGTCTCCAATCAACTATGGCTTGGATCTTCTTTGAGTTTACTTGAATGCCTTCATCCGAGATCACATGACCCAAAAACGAGACTTGGGTGAGCCAGAACTCGCACTTGCTGAACTTGGCATACAATTGCTTCTCCCGAAGGGTTTGAAGTACAATACGAAGATGTTCACGATGTTCAACTTGGCTTTTAGAGTAGATCAGGATATCATCAATAAACACCACTACAAATTTATCAAGATAGGGTCTAAAAACTTGATTCATGAGATCCATAAAGGCAGCAGGGGCATTGGTTATCCCGAAGGGCATAACCAAGAATTTGTAATGGCCATATCTTGTACAAAAAGCAGTCTTGGGTACATCGCACTCTTTCACTTTCATCTTATAGTATCTATACCTCAAATCGATCTTAGAAAAGACAGTTGCATCTTTCAGTTGATCAAACAAGTCATCGATCCTTGGCAAGAGATACTTGTTCTTGATTATGAGCTTGTTCAATTGTCGATAGTAATACAAAGACGCATTGATCCATCTTTCTTCTTAACAAAGAGGATCGGAGCTCCCCAAGGCGAGGAACTCGGTCGATTAAAACCCTTGTCTAACAAGTCTTGGATTTGCGCTTTAAACTCGGTGAGTTCTATTGGTGCCATCCTATAAGGTACAATGGAAATCGGGGTGGTTCCAGGTTGCACTTCAATCCCAAATTCAACTTCACAGGTAGGTGGTAAACCCGGAAGCTTATCGGGAAACACATCAGAAAACTCTTGCGCGGTGTCTATATCTTGCAACTGTGCTTCTTCCTTGCTTATGGTGGCATACAAAAATGATCTCTTGCCTCTATATTCCATGAGAATCACACTCTCCTTACCCAGACCTCAAAGGTACAACTTCTTCTTTGAACAGTCTACCCAAGCTTGATGTCCCCCGAGCCATTCAAGCCCTAAAATAACATCAAACTCATGTATGGAGAGGGCCACTAGGTTGGCCGGAAAAGGTATCCTTTGTATCACAAGAGGACAGTTCTTACATATGAGCCCAATAACAAGACTATCCCCTATAGGGTTGGTCACGGTGAGCTTAGAAGTTATAGGTTCAGATGTCAACTTAAATCTCTTAATCAACATGGTACTTATAAAGGAATGAGTGGATCCAGGATCAATCAATGCATAAATAGAATGAGTATACAACTCAATAGTACCTATGATGACATTAGGATCCTCGCCCTCCTCTCGGCTCCTTACATGATAAACTTGGGCCGAAGCTTTAGACTCTTGTCGATTAGGAGCCCTTGTAGAACCACTAGGTCCTCTAAAAGTTCTCAATGCATCTTGTCTCTATCCTCTACCCTTGAAGGACTGAGCAGGAGATGTCGATTCTACCAGTGCAAGAGGTTTATTAGTATTCATTGGGCAGTCTTTAATATAGTGATCTTGTTATTCACAGAAGAAACATGCCCCTGATTGCTTGCGGCACTGTCCCGAAGGATGCCTTCTTTAACAGAAGTTGCAAACCGGGTACTGAGACTTCCATCCAGATACTCCAATACTCTCAATGGAGGCAGTTCTTGTAGCTGATTGAGACATAACTTGTGGCTTCAGATAATTACCTGGTCGAAAGGACTGTTGCTAATACGATGACTTGATCCTTGTTGTTGCTTGCTCTTCTTGTATGATAGAGGGGGTCGAGAATCATCTTGTGACCTCTTCTTAAACCGGCTTGGCCTGTTAAATCTGTACGACCTCTGAGAAGCTTTAGTGGAGATCACTCGATTCACTAGCTCCGGGAAATGCTTGATCCATAGAGCTGTAAACAAAGGCCATAGTTTATCACTCAAACTTGCAATGGACATTCTACACTTCTCTTCTTCTTTCTTGATGTATTCAGACCCATATTTGCAATACTTGTAGAAGTCACGGATGTATTGTTCCACCGGTCTCCCACCTTGTTTCAGATGTAAGAAGATATCCCGTCTCTCAGCTAGGTAATGCTCACTGATATATTTCTTCTTGAACTCTCACAGAAAGAACTTCTTGGTTACATCTTCCTCGGGAACGGTGAGAGTCGTGGTTTCCCACCAACTTAAAGCTTTATCGGTCAATAAGGATAAAGCACACTCGAGTTTATGCTCATCCGAGCACTATAATTGCTTGGTCAAGATTCTTATTTTGCTATCCAACTAGTGCTCCGCTACTTCAGAGTCTTGCTCGGCCTTACCCGAGAAGGTAGTAGCTTGATGTTGAGCTAACTTGTCGACATGGGCTCAGTTCACGAGAGTGGCAGCCACGGAAGACTGTGCAAACTGCTTGGACTTGAGGGTAGCCATGAACTGTTTGAACATCTCAGTCATGTTCTTGTAGCACTCAAATTGAGCAGCATGTAACACAGGCTCAGTGTTCAGTTCTTGCAGGGGTGCTTGCGGGTTAGGAGGATTCTCCCTTTTTTTTCCTTGCCATTGGTTGAGGAGCCAACCGTGTGCTCAACTTCTTCGTGAGCCTTATTGGAGTCAGACATCTTTACACTTTAAAGGAAGGAGGATCAGATTAGTCGCAATTCACAATATATCAAATTAAACTCCTAGGTGACGTATGCACTGTAATGATCATGCAACGAACTCCAGTTTAGTCCTAGAATCAACTAAACTCTAGCTCTGATTCCACAATTGTAACGTCCCCCACCCGGCCTAGAAGATAACCCGGTCAGATAACGCTACTGGTGAATGAAACAGTGACCAGTGCGATAAATTTCAGTCAATAATCGACAGTTAGACAATATTATGCTTTACAAATATCACCAAATATAAATATTTATCCAATGTGCAACAGAAATTCATCAATTAGGACTAATTTATAACTTTCACAAGTTTTAGGAACTAATCTGTAAATTTAGTAATTTAGGAGTCCTTTCATGAAATTGACTAAACAACAATGAAATTTAATACAATAATAGTAATTCTGCAAATTTTCATGTCACTCCGATATCATTTACTCATTCAATTAGACTATACAAGTTTTAGTGACCATTTTATAAACTTCCTAAAACTGGTTTCTATGTCTTTTAACAGAATTAACTAACTCTGTACTGATACCCTAAGGGTCGTATCGGTACGCTAAGCCCAATTCTCATTTCCCAAATTTGTAGGTAATGTGGCTGTATCGATACACCTAGCCTCGTATCGATACGCGTTGTCTAGGGCTGATCGTTTCGATACTCCCTATAGACCGTACCGATGCAATTTATTTTTCAGACCTTATTGTCCAACTTCGTATCGATACACCCCCTATGTGTACCGCTACGCCCTATTTTATCAAGTCCAATTATGCAAGGCCGTACCGATACATCTTGACCTGTATCGATACGCTTGCCTTGTAATAACAGATTTTGTCTGGTTTTTCATCAATTTAACCCATTGAATGATGTCCAAATGCAATGAAATTTTACCAACAACCTTTAAACACTAAAATCTAATGGTGTACAAAATTTCATGATCAAATGAATCCATTTACCATGTTTTCACTAGTTAGGCCAAATATGCAAGTTTATCACTTTTTACCAAAACATTTAACATATCATTTTGAGCATTTAGACCTTTTCAACATGGAGGTCGATACATACATGCAAAATGGGACTAAACTAACTTGTCTAAACCCTACGCCGCCGTTCTAGGAGTTCAAGGACTAGATTACATTACATAGAAGGTTGTGACTTGCTTTAAAAATGCCCCTTGCTCCGATCCTCGATCCGACTAAGCTTTAACCTGAAAGTGCATGGAAATGAGATGCATTAGGCTTACTTAGCATAGTGAGGTAGTCAAAGACAATGGTATGAACTTCAATGAAAGTCATATAAAGTAAAACGATGAAAGTGCATCTTAAAACATATTTTAACAATACTTGCTACACTTATTCACGTATGTTTTCCTTGGATTGACATGTAATGGATACACGAATTTCCAACCAACATCGCCAACATAGAATGGTCAATATCCACCAACATCGCCAATAGGACCAACACAATCACATCTCGCAAACATCACCAATGAGAGCCTTAGCTCAAGGACCGTAGTCCACCCTTTACCAATGAGCTCATGAATTCTATGGCATGCCAATTGTATCCTATGTTCATTCATGTCCAAGGATTCAATACTTATCGATAGCAATAACAATAACATTAACAACAACTATAACGGTAACAATAGCAATAGCAGTACAATTTCAATGACAATGATTTATGATTTGCATAACATGACTTATTTCAACTCTATCATAATATCAATGATCATGTAAGGATTCAATATTCAATCTATAATGTAACAAGCTTACCAAAGTTTACCAATGATGCCTTCTACAAGGCTCGAATACAAATGTACCTTGGTCAATGATGGGAATGCAATAATTCAACTCTAATGAAATTAGAAAGGCACCTAGCCACTCCTTTGACTCTGACTACACTCACTGATGATTCCGAGGCTTTCAAGGCTACTAGATAACGACTCCTTTGTTCTTGAACTTGGTGGAATTAGGAGGATTTGGTGATCTTCACCTTGATTTTCTTGAGCTACAAAGAAATAGAAATCACAAGGTTTTCAATATCGGTAATAAGTTCATAGCAACCTATTAGCTATGATAAACAATAACAAGGAATCTATGATGTCTCTAGAGAATTTCTAGGGTTCCCTTATTTCTTGAACTTGAAATTAAATATGATTTAGCTAAGGAATCGATGAATCGATTGAGGGGGAATGCTTACCCAATCGATAGCTTCAATCTTTGATCAAGAAACTTAAGGAAATCAAAGCTTGCTTTCACCATCAATGGAGGTGTGTGCTTGCCATAACCAAAGGTAGAAGATGGTGACTAAGGTGCTTGCTTAACAATCCACCGGGTAAGTCTTTCTTTTCTCTTTTAACTATTGATTTCAATTGAGCTTTCCTTAAATTGAAGGAACTCAATTTCCTAAACCCACGTATGTGGTGATTAGGCTTGAGGAGGGGTAATCGCAAGATTAGTCCCTTAACTTTTTATTGTCTATAATTTTGCCACCCTAACTTTCAATTTTCCTCAATTTAATCACTAAAATATGTTTTAAAGTTCACACTTTAATCCTTAACGATATCAATGCTTAATTGGGGACTCAATAATTCAATAATTGACCACTCAGTTGAAAGTTAACTCTATAATTTGACTTTTTGATTTGAAATTTCTGGTCACCGGAATCAAATTCCGTCTAGGCCTGGTTTTGGGATGTTACATTCTTGGGATCACATTTTTTGTACGCTGAGTAAGCATTGGTTAGTTGATGTCTATTGATTGTTGGGATCCGAATGCCCAATGAGAGTATTGTAACACAATGGTTGTAACATCCCAAAATCGAGCCTAGATGTAATTTGATTCTGGTTTTAGGAAGTTTAAAATGGTTACTAAAAGTTGTATAGTCTAATTGAACGAAAAATTCAATTAATAGACATCAATCATTGTGTTGCAACACTCTCAATTAATAAACTTGTATAGTTTATACCCGGTTTTAGGATGTTACAACCATTGTGTTGCAACAATCTTATTGGGTATTCAGATCCCATCATCAACTAATCAAATGATTACTCAGCGTACAAACAACGTGATCCCAAGGATGTAATATCCCAAAATTGAGCTTAGACAAAATTTGATTCCGGTGGCCAAAAATTTCAAATTAGAAAGTCAAATTATAGAGTTGACTTTCGATCGAGTGGTCAATTATTGAATTATTGAGTCCCTAATTAAGCATTGACATCGTTAAGGATTAAAGTGTGAACTTTAAAACATGATTTAGTGATCAAATTGAGGAAAATTGAAGGTTAGGGTGGCAAAAGTATAGACAATAAAAAGTTGAGGGCCTAATCTTGCGATTAGCCCCTCTTCAAGCTTAATCACCACATACGTGGGATTACAAAATTGACTTCCTTCAATTGAAGGAAAGGTCAATTGAAATCAATAGTTAAAAGGGAGAAGAAAGATTTACCTAGTGGATTGTTAAGCAAGCACCTTAGTCACCATTTTCTACTTTTGGTTATGGAAAGCACACACCTCTATTGAAGGTGAAAGCAAGCTTTGATTTCCTTAAGTTTCTTGATCATAGATTGAAGCTATCGATTGGGTAAGCATTCCCCCTCAATTGATTCATCGATTCCATAGCTAAATCATATTTAATTTCAAGTTAAAGAAGGGAACCCTAGAAATTCTCTAGAGACAACAAAGAATTCATGAGCTCATTGGTAAGGGGTGGACTACGGTCCTTGAGCTAAGGCTCTCATCAGTGATGTTGGTGGGATGTGATTGTTTTGGTCCTATTGGTGATATTGGCAGATATTGACCATTCTATGTTGGAGATGTTGGTTGGGAATTCGTGTATCCATTACATGTCAATCAAGGAAAATATACGTGAATAAGTGTAGCAAGTATTGTTAAAATATGTTTGGGATGCACTTTCATCATTTTTACATGATATGATTTTCATTGATGTTCATACCATTGTATTTGACTATCTCACTAGGCTAAGTATGCCTAATGCATCTCATTTCCATGCACTTTCAGGTTAAAGCTTAGTCAGATCGAGGATCGAAGTAAGGGGCGTTTTTGAAGCAAGTCACAACCTTCTATGTAATGTAATCTAGTCCTTGAACTCCTAGAATTGTGGCGTAGGGTTTAGACAAGTTAGTTTAGTCCCATTTTGTATGTATGTATTGACCTCCATGTTGAAAAGGTCTAAATGCTCAAAATGGTATGTTAAGTGTTTTGGTAAAAAGTGATAAACTTGCATATTTGGCCTAACTAGTGAAAACATGGTAAACAGATTCATTTGATCATGAATTTTGTACACTATTAGATTTTAGTGTTTAAACGTTGATGGTAAAATTTCATTGCATTTGGACATCATTCAAAGGGTTAAATTGATGAAAAACTAGACAAAATATGTTATTACATGGCAGGCATATCGATACAGGTCAAGCTGTACCGGTACGGCCTTGCATAATTGGACTTGATAAAACAGGGCGTGCTGGTACACATAGGGGGTGTATCAATACGAAGTTGGACAATAAGGTCTGAAAAATAAATTGCATCGGTACGGTCTATAGGGAGTATTGAAACGGTTAACCCAAGTCAACGCGTATCGATACGAGGCTAGGTGTATCGATACAGGCACATTACCTACGAATCTGGGAAATGAGAATTGGGTTAGCGTACTGATACGACCCTTAGGGTATCGATACTGAGTTAGTTAATTCTATTAAAAGACATAGAAACCAGTTTTAGAAAGTTTATAAAATGGTCACTAAAACTTGTATTGTTTAATTAAACGAGTAAATGATATCGGAGCGACATGAAAATTCACAAACATTCTATTATTGTATTAAATTTCATTGTTGTTCAGTCAATTTCATGAAAGGACTCCTAAATTACTTACTTTAAAGATTAGTCTCTAAAACTTGTGAAAGTTATAAATTAGTCCTAACTGATGAATTTCCTTGCACATTGGATAAATTTTTAAATTTTTATATTTGTAAAGCATAATATTGTCTAATTGTCGATCATTGACTGAAATTCATTGCACTGATCACTGATAGCGTTCTCTGACCTGATTATCTTCTAGGCCGAGTGGGGGATGTTACAATGGTTAGAGATGCCGAATGTACATTCCTGATGCTATGTGGCCCTGGGTCTCGCTCAAAGTGTACGTTCCCAATGTTGTGTGGCCCTGGATCTCACTCCAGGTTGGTGGTTCAACTTTGTTTGCTTTAGCGCTAATGATCTGATGAGATCGCAGGTATGGTTGGGCCTTGTGGATACATGATAGCTTATGAATGTATTAACCTCAAGGGGCCGAGTGACTTCGAGTAATGTGAAGCATTGTGGAACATGTAAGACTTCTTGTAGATTTAATGATGCCTTGAGATAGGTGATCTAAGAACTCTAGCTAGTGTAGGCTAGATAATATCTCATACATAGTAAAACCTTATCTATGCTCTCTAAACTATATTTTATCTCGCAAGCTTATTTTATGATAATCACGAATTATGGTAAAGTAGAAATGTACCACTAAGCTTTGTAAGCTCAACATTCGGAATCATTGTTTTTGTTTGTAGGTTGATCGTGATCAAGATCGAGAAGAGATTTCCCAGCACCGCATCGCTTTAAGGTACCGTGCTTAGTATTTAGTTTTTGGCTTATATATTCATAGGTCCTTACAAATGTTGAGTCTGTAAACTCTATTTGCTTTACTATTTTGATATACAATATTTTAAACTCAAAGCTCCTATTTTTTAAATTGATTTATATGTGTTGGTTTTACTATGCGAATTTATGGATGTTTAATGTTTTTAAATGAAGGCTAGACTCATGGTTTTAAATTAGAAATTTGACGGGTTAGATTTTGGGTGACCCGAATGAAGCTATTCAGATCCGGACCTGGGCCGAGGTGTAACATTTAGTGGTATCAAAGCCTAGGTTTAGCCGGTTCTAGAAAACCCCGAGGTGGTGTAGAGGTCATGGTAAGGTGTCTAGTGAATACAAGCCCTTAAATTTAAGTTGTACTCTTCCAAGTCTAGGAATCCTGATGGTGTTGCTTGTTTCCTTGTGATTTGAGAAATTAGATGGCTGGTGATGTCAGATACAACCAGGAGAGTCGTTGTAAAGCCTTGGTTTTAGGCCTAGGTGTTAGCCAAAAAGGTTAGATGGTTCGGGAGAACCGGAGTTAGAGATTCGAGCCAGATTCATGAATAAATATTTCTGAGTGGGATAAAAATATGGAAAAAGGTTTAAAAATACTTATTTAATAGGTAAAGTCAATTTTTGAAAATTAGAGTCAGAAATGAGACATTTTGGCTGGTGACCAAAATGTAAAGTTTTAAACTATTTTTAGTGACTGTTTTGTAAAAGGGGTCAAAAATTTGAATCATAAAGGAGCTATTTACCCAAAGTCTAATATCATACTTGCTTGTGTACTAATACAGGCGGCTGTTATTTTAGTTAATGTGATGTTTGGATGTTTATATTTTCTTCCGTTTTGGTCCCTAAATGTTACACATGCAATTGAATGAGTTTGGATGATCGTTATGAGACGATTTCAGATATATGAGCATGAAACCTGATTAATTAAGGATTGGTAACTTAAAAATGGGTTAAGTCCCTATAAGTTTTCAAAATTGCAATTTGGCCCCTAAATTGTAATTGGGTGCAATTGGATGTCGATTCGACGTTCGTTTGAGTTGATTTTTCACCCCCTGCCAGCATGCACACCATAGGTTAATAAATTGCATCTAGATAAGATAAAAATGGATGTATTTTGAGTTAATCTTTACAGGTTTGTTTCGGCAAACCCAATGTAGCTCGCTCGGTTCGGTCTTGCGACTAGGCCGGGTCGAGGGGGTTACGGTCGTGTCTCCCAAGGGAAAGACTTCGGTAAGGAGTTTGTCCTGGATGATGGGGACACGAGTCTTTTGGGAGGTACCAAAAGTAGAGGGGCAAACCACCTCGATGATCTTACCTCCGCTCTTTTACAAGTTGTGCAAGCTATACTGAGGTCTTTTGTTATGCCTCGCAAGACCCCTGTAGAGAGTTTTCATCGTTATGGACCTAAAGTTTTCGAAGGTTCGAGTGAGGATGACTCGAATAAGGTTGACTAGTGGTTAAGAGACATTCAGAGGTTTTTGAGACAGATGAGGGAGTCCAGAGGATGACCTCGATTATATTGTCTCCCTTCTTAAGGGTAATGCCCACTAGTATGAGGACTCATTTGTAAAAGTGAGTGAATACGAGTGTCGTTGCCAGGCGATTCACCTTGGGATGTGCCTGTATTGGTTTGGCAAAGAGTTTTAGCATTGAATATCGTAAGTCAAGGTGTAACAGTGAAGGATTGTTACTCATTTCTCGAGGTCAATGACCTTGTAATTGGTTGAAGTGTTTTGTGGTTCCTATATAATTTCTTAGAATTTGAGTATCGTAAGTTGAAGTTAAAGAGGATTCGTGATAAAGGTTGTGTTAGATGTGATGTTTGGACTTTAAGGGCAAGTTGTGAGGTAGTACAGGATCATAAGTGTGTCGGCATAATCATGGACTTGATGACTTGAATGGTTGTTCTACCATATTTTTGAGATAGATTGTCTACATGTATGGTAAAACAATGTGAATATTGTCAAAGTAGCGCAGTAGAAGTGTGGTTCATCGGCTATGGTTATGTGGGACCTGGATTCTTGTGTTGCAATAGATATTGTTTGAAGAGCCATTTGAAATTCATGAGGACTTGTTAGAGTTTTAACGAACACTGTATTGATACCCTAAGGGCCGTATCGATACGTTAAGCCTAGTTTCATATTTCCAGATTCAAAGGATGTCAAACCCGTACTGATACAACTAATCTTGTATTGATACGCGTTGACCGAGTTGACCCTGTACCACTACGCTCTAAAACCATATCGATACCATTTTCCCACTAGATTCCAGTGACAAATTTTTGTATCGATATGCCAATACTGTATCGATACGCCTTGTTCTGTTAAGCCAATTTATGCCTAACCGTCTTGATACGCCATCACCCGTATCGATACGCCTTGACCTGTAATGATAGAATTTTGCTAGTTTTTATTCAATTTACCTATCCAAATTTTACCAAAATTTACCAACAAGCTAATATACAGTAACTCTAATAGCATGTCAAATTTCATGTTAATCTGAATCCATTTACTATGTTTTCACCTTTTAGAGCCAAATGTGCAAATTAACACCATTTTTAGCCATATTATCATGTCATTTAGGGCATTTAAACTTTATACAAAACATAGCCTTTATATTCATAGCCAAAGCATCAAAATAAACTAGTTTAACTACTTTTCCACCATTCTAGGTGTTCATGAGGTCAAAACACATTACTCTAAGCTTGTGGTGACTTGTTGATCTTCCAACTAATCCCGATCTCGATCTAAAACCTTTCTTAACCTGAAATGTTATGGAAATGAATGCATAGACTTATATAGTCTAAGTGAGGCAGCCAATAACAATGAATGAACATGATATGTCATTTAACATACATCCATGACAATTCTAGACATGATATCAAACATATGGTTAAACATGGTATGTTCATCATTCTTACTAATAACATGGCATTAACAATATCATATCATCAATGAGCAATATCATAATATCATGAAAAAAGCAATATCATTAACCAATAATTCCCTTGGATCGATTCAACCATATTTGGATACGCGAATTCCATTGCAACACTAATAATAACAATAATGGTCGTGTCATATTCATCATCATCCCTCAGCAGCACCAATTGAACAATATAATACACATCCTTCCGCCGCACCATGGGCAAAGCCCAATACCTGTACCAATGAGCTCATGAATTCTATGGAATGTCAATTGTATCCAATACTTCGATCCCAAGGCACAAAACACAATAGTTCAATACAATAGTTCAATAATCTCATATCGATAGGTAGTGGCCATAACATATATCAATAAATTTTCCATAACAATAAACATATCAATAAATCCAATGCTTTCAACAATAATCATGTCTATGCAATACTCATGAATTCAATGCAATACTTACCACTCACTTACCAACATAGCTTACAATGACGTTTTATGCAAAAACCTTCATTTCAATGGTTAGTAGTATCAAATTCAATGTTCTATGATTCGAGTTGGGAACCTAGCCAACTCTTAAGACACCGACTACACTCACCTTAGCTACAAGTCTCTCGGATAATGATTCTTTTACTCCTAGCTTGCCTTGGAGATGGTGGATTAGCATCTCTCAATTCTTGAGCTAGGAAAAACACTAAGGGATCACTAGAATCAATATGACATTGTGGATACTTGGGATAGCTATTAGGCAAATTATAGTTTAGAACTTGAGGATTAAAAGCTTAGCTTGGAGTTTTTAACTTGAAATTACTCATTCAATACTCATGGAATTTTACAATAGCTTTGGGGTTTCTACTTACCTGGTTAGTGGCTATGGAATGATGTTCTTGAATCAAAGGATGCTTAAGCTAAAAGGGTCCAAATAGAGAGGTGTATGCTTAGGAGCTCAAGGTTGAAGACAATGGAGGTGCTTGCTTTCAAAGACAAGGGTGAGGATTTGGTTTCGGTAGCATGTAACAAGGATGATAGCTCTTAGCTATCCATTATAAGTGGTCCCTTGTTTAATTATTTCTCACCTCCCATAAGTGCCAATAGGAGGCTTTCCTATTACTAAGGGTTTACTAAACCCAACTCCACCTCATATTGAACCAATGAGGAGCTTACCTTAGACAAAAGGGTTTGCTTGTTACAAGGAAATCTTATCACTCTTGTCTCTTTATCGATTTCAAGGAATTTGATGGCTATTCAACCACTTTTCTAATCCTTCACGTAAGAGAGGATGATAGACAAACTGGTGAGTCAACACCCATTCTTATACCTTTATCATTTGGCCACTAATTTTGACTTCTGCAGGGACCCATATCGATACACTCGTGACCGTATCGATATGCCTATGCCAAAGCATGTAAGTTAGTTATTGACAATTAAGGTGTACTGATACGGTACCAACCATATCGATACCGTTGACCCAGATTCAATATTTTTGGCTTTTTAAATAGGGTTTTTGGTTAAAGGTTGGACTTAACCAAAGTCCCACATCAATGAAAGGTTCATTAGTTTAATATTGGTGTATTATTTAGGCTTTTTCGGTGTAGGGTTTCTGATTGTCGGAACCCAATTTCGACTAGACCGGTTTTTGGGATGTTACAATGTTAATCTCTATCTCCTAAGCTTTAAGAAAGTAGTATTCTCTTCTTTAAAGAGTAAGTTTCTCATTTATGGGTTTTTAGAAGGTTCAAGCTTGGAAGGATTTATGGACTTCTTCCCTTGTTTTAAAGGTTGTATTTTCATAGTTAAATCTTCCTATAGTTGTTAATTCAATCCTTGACTCATTTTCATGTTGGTATGGCAAGAGAAGGTGATTTGGGGGTTTTCTTCAAGCTTGAGCCAAGAAGGAAAGTTGAAGATGCTTAGGGTGAGAGTGCATTTCGGGATTCTTGCTAAAAGGTTAGTATATTTCTGACTCCTACTCATCTTGAAGACATAAAGTGATTTCCTTGCTTGATTTTGTGGTTTATGATTGCTAGTTGGTATTTTGGTTAGCTTAAAGCCTTGTTAATGGTAAAATCCGAATTAATTGTTAATAATGTGTAAAAATGGTAGCAAATCACCCTAATTAACTTCCACAAGATGTATGAATGAGTTAATGGGTTAAAGGTTATGGTTTGGAGGCTTGAGAAGTGATTTCTCGAGACTTGGAAGCCATTTCTTGGCTTCGGTACCGGTACACGGGTAGCCCATATCGGTAACTTGTGTTCTGAATGAAAAACACAAGTAGTTTTTGAAGGGAGTATAAGTACGAGCTTGGGTCGTACCAGTACCCCCTATTTCTACCAAATTCTAATGGTGAATTTTCGTAGCGGTACTAAAAGGGTATCAGTACACGGGGGTATCTGTACATTGTCCCCGTGTACTGATACATGGTTAACAATTAACTTCTTTCCCTTTGAAACTCAACTATCGGTACGCTTAGGGTGGTTATTGGCACCTAGAGACCTGTATCGGTAGTCGTGGTTGGGTATCGGTACCCACTGGGCAATTTGCCTGAAAATGTGAATATGAGTTCGAAGGACTGATAATTCGAGGATGGTTGCCCAATGTAATGAATTGTAAAACTGAGAAACCGAGATTTAACCTTCATGTATGAGTGTAATGTGAAAAACTTGGTAAGCTTTGGGTGACTTGTTAATGATAGAAACCATAGAGTTGTGGTACTGATAATGATAATGTGTGCCATATGGGAACTTGCTTGGTCGAGTCACCTTGATTTAAAGTGGTGATGTGGATTAATGAGAATAACTATATACTTCTCTGTAATATATTAACAACTCGGTAATGTCAAATAAATGAGGTGATGATGAGTAGCAACGGTAAGGAGATCCATAGGATCACATTGTTTGTTTGTCGGGCAGACATTTGGTTAGTTGATGTCTTTTGATTTGTAACACCCCGAAAAATGGCCTAGTCGGATTTCTTCTTCCAAAGATCGGAGATTTGTTTCCAAAAAATGGAAATAATAATAAAAATGAGTAATATGGATCAATGTGATACATGGGAAAATTTCTAGATTAATCCGAATGTTTAAGGAATCAAGATTTAAGTGTAAAATTATGAAATATGGAATTAGGGGTTAAATCATAAAGATGTAAAGTACTAAGTTTTAAATGCATGATATAAAAGAATGGATAGCTAAGTGTATAACTAGACCACTTAGTGATTAAATTGTAATAGTTGAAAAATATGCATAATGACTAAATTGTGAGGAAATAAAGTTGAGTGGTTAAAAAGCTAATAAAGGAGAAAGATAAATGGTATGTGGGTAATTAAAACATGAGATTTCTTCTTGTAAGAGGAAAAGTAATTGGGAGACTTGAAGAATGATTAAGCCATTATGTTATGATAGTGGAATATGATGACAAGTATAGTATAGGTGTCATCATTGGCAAATTTTGGTGAGTAATTAATGTTTAGTTAATTAAAAAGAAAAGGAGAAGAGTTAAAGGACAATACTTTGGTTATTGAAAAGCAACGCATTGGCGGTAGGAAGAAAAACATAGCATGGTTTTTCATTATATTCCACACCGAACACTCCCCTACTATTGGATGTTTCTATTGGAACTAGTTTCCTAAATTTTAAGAAATCGTTCCAGATTAATCTCTTGGATCGAGCTTGAATTCAGTAAGTATCTTCCTAATAATTAATTGATATCACTTCTATTGAATTGTGAGTTTAAGAAGTTATGGGTTAGTTTCCATAGAAAAAGAATGAGAAACTTGCAGCAAGCTCTTTTATGAACCCTTGATCATTTGTAACTCATGTCTTACATTAGGATTCTGTTTCTCGAAAGGAAATTTGAATTGTGTCATATGGAATATGTCCTTAGGAAAAATAGAATTCGACTAAATTAGAGTTTTCATGTATTATCTGACTTGTTCAAGTGATTTAATGGGTTTAATCACAAGTTTAGTGATGTTTGTTTATGATGTATGCAGTGGCAGTAAGTTTAATAAATCACCAAAAATTTATAGATCGAATTATAGAATGAAACTTATATGTATAGAACCGTATATGAATCTAGTTTTATTTGCAGCAAATGGGAATTGATTTTGAGTTATGTGCTAAAAGATACTTGTTAAGTATGGCTCATATACTGGTAAAGAACAGATGCTGAAGCAGAGTGAGCGAGAGCATCTGTCCATATCGAGGAGTTTTGAGTTAGTTTGCAGGCTTGGATTAAGTGGGCTTGGGGTGCGGGGGCGAAGCCCCCACGGTACAATATGGGGTTATTTGACAATTGTACCAGGGTTACTCTTGTATATACACTATGTTGTAACCTAATTGTATTATCAAGTTAATAAAAAAGAACAGCTGTTCATTGCTCCCCGAGGACGTAAGAACATTGTTGAACCTCATTAAAATCCTGTGTTCTTGCTTGTTTAATTTCCTATTCGTTTGTCTTATTTCTCAACAAGTGGCATCAGAGCTTGGTTGCGATGGCTATGTCCGGTGCAAAATTCGAAGTGGTAAAATTCAATGGTGAGGGTAACTTCGGATTGTGGCAGACGAGGGTAAAGGATATGTTGGCGCAACAAGGGATTTTAAAGGCTTTACGATCTCAAAAGCCAGCATCGATGGTGGATGAAGATTGGGAAGAATTGCAGCAGCGAGCAACTGGAACCATACGGTTATGTTTGGCAGATGAGATTATGTATCACGTAATGAATCTGTCGTCTCCAGATGAAATATGGAAGAAATTGGAGAGTTAATTAATGTCAAAATCTATAACCAATAAACTGTATCTAAAACAGAGGTTGTATGGGCTGAAGATGCAAGAAGGTCATGATCTGGCGCAACACGTGAATGCTTTTAATCAAATAATCACTGATTTGGTTCAACTTGATGTGAAGATTGAGGATGAAGACAAAGCAATGATTCTGTTGTGTTCATTGCCTTCCTCTTATAAACACATGGTGACTACTCTTACATATGGGAAAGAAACAATCAAAACTAAAGAGATTACTGCAACCTTGTTGGCTCACAACCAGAGGAAGCAGAATGTAGGGGAAAGCTCTCATGCTGATAGTTTATATATTAAGGGTAATCAAGACCGTGGAAGGAAGTCAGAGAAGGAGGGTTCTGGAAAATGAAAGTCTAGAGGCAAAAAGACGTTTCACTGCTACAAGTGCAAGGAGCCAAGACATATGAAGAGAGATTGTCCAAAGTTAAAAAGGCAGACAGGTGATAAACATGATGCATCATCCAAAACTGTGAATGTGGTGCATAATGATAATTCTGATTGCAATGACGGTGATATGCTTTCTATTTCAACAACTTAGTTCACGGATGCATGGATTCTTGATTCAGGATGCTCCTATCATATAACGCCTAACAGGGAGTGGTTTTCAACATACATGTCACTTAATTCTGGTTGTCTATTTAGGTGATGATAGATGTTGCAATATTGTTGGAATTGGTGAAGCCAGAATGAAGATGTATGATGGTACTATTAGAACATTATGTGATGTTAGGCATATACTAGATTTGAAAAAGAATCTAATTTCCTTGGGCACTTTGCATAAGAAAACAAATGAGGATAGGGAAACTATTAGAATTGTTAATGGTGCATTAACTGTGACGAAAGGAAATATTACTGCAGGGAATATCTATAAACTGTTGGGGAGTACAGTTGTAGGTGGAGCTCATTCTGTTGAGTCATATGATGATAATACAAAACTGTGGCACATGCGTCTTGGTCATCTTAGTGAACATGGAATGACTGAATTGCATAAAAGAAACTTGTTGCAGTTGTTACAAGATGCAAGCTCAATTTTTGTAAGCTTTGTGTTCTTGGAAAACAAACTAAAGTTAGTTTCACGACTGGAAAACACAAAACTGAAGGGATTCTTGATTATGTGCATTTTGATGTATGGGAGCCTACCAGGGAATCATCATTGGGTGAATCTATGTACTATGCTACTTTTATTGATGATTTTTCTAGGAAAGTTTGGGTGTATTTCTTGAAACAGAAATCTGAAGTATTTGTCAAGTTCAAGATGTGGAAACCTGAGGTGGAGAACTAAACTAGTAGAAAGATTAAGTATTTTAGGTCTGATAATGGTACAGAGTACACAGATTCACAAATTCTGTGAGGAGCATAGGATTCAGAGGCATTTTTCAGTGCGCAAGACACCACAACAAAATGGTGTTGCAGAAAGGATGAACATGTCATTAACTAAAAGGGCTCAGTGCTTGAGACTAAATGTAGGGCTTCCTAAAAGCTTCTGGGCAGAGGCTGTGAGCATGGCATGCTATCTCATTAAAAGATCACCACGGGCATCTTTGGGTGGAAAAGTTGCAGAAGAGGTATGGACATGTAATGTAGTTGATTTTGATTACTGACAGATTTTTGGTTGTCCTGCTTATGTGCATGTACCTGGCGATGAAAGATCAAAACTTGATGCAAAGTTGAAGAAGTGCATCTTTCTGGGCTACAAGAAAGGTGTCAAAGCATACAAGTTTTGGGATCCGACCGTAAAGAAAGTAGTGATCAGTAGAGATGCAATTTTTGATGAGCAGTTCATGTTGCAACATAACCAAGACAAGGTACTGGTGGATTTAGAACAGTATCCAATAACAGCCAAGAGAGATGTAGCAGCTGAGAAAGGTGTAACAACTGAGACAGGTGAAAGTTCTAATTCAACATCTGGTGGTTCTAATACTGCTGATTTGCAGAATTATAGTCTAGCCAGAGATAGAGAGAGACACACCAATGTAAAAGCTCCAAGCAGATTGGGTTTTGAAGACATGGTGTCCTTTGCACTTCACATTAGCAACGATGATCCAGCTACTTTTCAAGGAGCTATCAGTAGCCAGGAGAAAGGGAAGTGGATGGCTGCAATGGTTGAAGAGATGGAGTCTCTACGAAAAAATCATACATGGGAGCTAGTTCGGCCTCCTGAGGGAAATAAGGCTATTCGTTGCAAATGGGTGTATAAAAGGAAACCAAGAGTATCCAAAAAAGATAGGGAAAAGTTTAAGGCTCGATTGGTAGCAAAGGGTTTTTCACAGCAGAAGGGAGTTGATTATGATGAAATATTTTCTCCTATGGTTAGGCATACTTCAATCAGGGCAGTACTTGCATTAGTAGCTAGTTGGGATTTGCATTTAGAGGAGATGGATGTTAAAATTGCTTTTTTGCATGGTGATCTAGAGGAGCAGATTTATATGCACCAGCCAGAAGGGTCCACTCAATCTGGAAATGAGCATCTGGTTTGCAGGTTAAAGAAATCCTTGTATGGGTTAAAAAAATCTCCAAGACAATGGTACAAACGATTCGACTCCTAAATGATTTAGATTGGCTACAAGCGATGTGAGTATGATTGTTGTGTTTATGTTAAGAGCCTTGATGATGGTTCTTTTATTTTTCTGTTACTATATGTTGATGATATGTTGATTGCTGCAAAGAATATGTATGATGTTGTTGGTTTTAAAGCTTTATTGAGCCAGGAATTTGATATGAAAAACTTAGGAGCTACAAAGAAAATTCTTAGAATGGAAATTCACAGAGATAGAGGCTCAAGGAAACTGTGGTTATCTCATCAACGCTATGTTGAGAAAGTGTTAGACAGGTTTGGGATGAGCAATCCAAAGCCCGTAAGTACTCCATTGGTGAATCATTTTAAGCTTTCTTCTAAATAGTGCCCGAAGACAGATAAGGAAATTGAAGAGATGGAAAAGGTTCCATATGCTAGTGCTGTAGGCTGCTTGATGTATGCAATGGTATGTACTCGCCCTAATTTAGCTCATGCTATTGGTCATGTCTGTAAATACATGTCTAAACTAGGTAGCCGGCATTGAGAAGCAGTTAAATGGATTTTCAGGTATTTGAAGGGTATTGTGGGACATAGAATTGTATTTGGTAGTCAGCAACGTGACCCTTTGGTTGTAGGATATGTGGATTCGGACTATGCAGGTGATTTGGATAATAGAAGGTCTACAACTGTGTATGTTTTTACTTTTGGTGGAGGGCCTATATGTTAGAAGTCAACTGTTCAGTCTATTGTTATCTACAACTGAAGCTAAGTATATGGAAGTAGCTGCAAAAGAAGCATTATGGCTTATTGGGCTAGTGAAGGAATTGGGTATTCAGCAAGGTGGAGTTCAGTTGCATTGTGATAGCCAAAATGCTATTCATTTGGCTAAGAATCAGGTGTATCATGCTAGAACAAAGCATATTGATGTGAGGTTTCACAAGATTAGAGAGTTGATTACATCTGGTGATATATTGTTACAGAAGGTGCATGCCACAGACAATGCAGCTAATATGTTGACCAAGCCAGTTACTACTGACAAGTTCATGCATTGCTTTGACTTGTTGAATGTTTGCAATTTCTAGAGAAGCACGGTACCCCAACCCACTTTGATGTGTGAGAAACTCCTAGGTTTATCTCTCTAAGGGGCATGATATTCGCCAAGGTGGAGATTTGTTAAGTATGGCTCATATACTGGTAAAGGATAGATGTGGGAGCGGGAGTGAATGAATGAAGCGAGAGTATCTGTCTATATAAAGGGGTTTCAGGTTAGTTTGCGGGCTTGGGGGTGTGGGGGAGAAGCCCCTGCGGTACGGTACGAGGTTATTTGGTAATTGTACCGAGGTTACTCTTATATATACACTATTTTCTAACCTAATTGTATTATCTAGTTAATAAAAAAAAGAATAGCCACTCATTGCTCCCCTAGGACGTAAGCACATTGCTGAACCTTGTTAAAATCATGTGTTCTTGCTTGTTTAATTTCCTATTCGTTTGTCTTATTTCTCAAGAATACTTATTTTTTGAGTAAGTAGAGGTCCAGAAAATAGGGTCGTAGTTTGTAAACTGCATGAACATCAACTTTGAAAATTCACTAAATATCATATGAGAAGAATTAGAATCTGAAATTTATATGGCTAGGAAGCTTATTTAGTCTACTTTCATTTAAAACAAATGGAATCTAGTTCTGAGTTATAGAACATTTTATAGGAATATTTCTTTATACATAATGCAAGCTGTCTAGTGTATTAAATGACATGTTCTTCTTAATGTTTGGTTAGAGGAAATGGAAATCACAATTGGGAGAATAAGAAAAAGATCTCTAAGCTTGGATCTAGATGAGTGTAGATCATTGTTTTGGGTGGCTTGGTGTCATTCTGATAATTCCTTCTATGTGTTTATTATATTTGTTCTTGGCTATATGCATTGGTTCACATAAGTACTTGGGTGACAACATTCATGGCATGGAAGGCTTGGTAAAGTTCCTCGATTTGCTTTATATTATTTATTGCATTGGACTTTAAGCATGACATGAAAATATAACATTGTGATGAATGGTATAACTTAGACCTTACATTGATATTGCACTGATATTATTGAATACATCAAAATACATTGTTATGGATCTTTGTGCTCAATATGATTATTGACAAAGATTATTGCAAGACTTACTTAATTACACAAGACATTAAATAACAAGGAAACCTTGGATACATGGATAGGGTATATTTATTGGACCGATCTTATATATATTGGAGAGGAGGAGGTTAGGGGGAGATGATGGTGGATGGAGAAAGAAGCATTGACTCGTTAATATTACATCGACACTAGCCATTGCTTTGTGCTTTGAGCTATGTGATTCATGGACAATTGGTACCTATGTCCAATGTCCTCCAAGGGAAAATAAAGTATTAAAGACTTTACCGAATTTAGTTAAGGATGGTAATTAAGACTAACAAAAATAAATCATAGCAATGATCTTAAGTTTATGCATTGTATGTGTTTGATATGTACAAGACATGGCATGTATGCATTGATACCACCATATGCTTTGTTTTCATTGATTTCATGTAATCATAACTATCAATATATTGTTATTCAAGGTCACTACCTCACTTAGGCTATGTAAGCCTAATGCATTCCATTTTCATGCATTTTCATGATTTTGAGCTTGCTAAGGATCGATCATGGGTAAAGGTTGCAAGTCACTTTCCAAGCTCCGAGTAATGTTTATACTCTTGCCTATAACTCATAGAATGGTGGCATATGTCTTAGATTTGTATGAATAAGTCATGATATAATCATGTGTGCGCATTAAGATACATGATATATGGAGCCTTAAATACATGTTGTCTTGTTTCAAGGAATGACCTTTACTATTTATATGATTTGAACAAGCAAAAGTATATTAACTGTATGATAATTACACTGCAATAGTTAAATTGTGTGATGTTTGGGTGATGGAAAACATGGAATTAAGTAGAAAGATAAAAGGGTGATTCGATATCAAGAAATGGCATTGTTGGTACTTACATTATCTAAATACGTATAAGCATGTTAAAGTGAGAGTGAATATGGTATATGGTTAAGTTAACATGTTGGAAATCTGGTGTCTAAGTTGTAATATTTTAAACATATTTTGTCTAAGTAATTGGTGCAAAAACCAGCATAAAATGTCATTACAGAGTAGGGCGTACCGATACGGGTTGATGGCGTATTGATAGGTGTATGTATTATCGGACATAGCCGTTAAGGCATACCGATATGTGTACGGGTGTATCGGTACACAAATTGGTCATTGGAATTAGTATTTTGAACTAGGTAACGATATGGGTTAGGGCCGTATAGATCCCTTTGAGGGTATAAACCCCGTACCGCTACATCTAGGTCTGTACTGGTACACCAAAACACTATTGGAGTTGGTTAATAATTGAATCAAGCATTATGTACCAATACGGACTCTTGAGCATCGGTACTGATACAAGTAAGTTAGTTAAAACTACTAAATCAGGTTTGTAAAACTTGTAAACAAGTCAATCGAATTTTTAATGGGCTAATTGAGTGAGTAAATGAATTCAAAACTTGATAAAATTTAACATGCGTACTAAATGTACATTGAATTTCTCAAAGGTAAACTTAGTTACTGTTAAGATCCCTTAATTTATAGAATTTACAAATTGGACTCTAAAGTTTGTTGAAATTGCAATAAGGCCCTAGGATGAATAATATCATATTGTACTTATCTATAGCTCTCAATGAATCATTGAACATGTTAATGAGTTATTGAATAACTTTGAATTACAGTTAAATCATTGGGAATTATTGTACTATTTACTATATCAAACACCGATAGCATTCTCTGACCTGATTTCCTACCAGACTGAGAAATGGGTGTTACATGATTGATAGGATCTGAATACCCAATGAGAGTGTTGCAACACCATGGTCAAAGATGCCAATGTACGTTCCTGACGCTATGTGGTCCAAGTCTTATTCGAAGATACTTGAGGGGGATTCCGAGTATAGAGTGTACATTCCCGACGGTATGTGGCCCCAAATCTCACTCAGGTATTGCGAAGTTTAGAGGTTCTCGACGCTGTGTGGCCCCATGTCTCTCTTAGAGTGTTGTTCTCAATGCTGTGTGGCCCCGAGTCTCACTCCAGGTTGGTGGTTCAACATTGTATCTTTAACCCTATTGATCTGATGAGATCTCGGGTATGGTTGGGCCTTGTGGGCTATGTATGATAGCTTATGGATGTATTAAACTCATGGGGCTGAGTGACTTCGGGTAGTATGAAGCATTATGGAACATGCAAGACTTCTTGTAGATTTAATGATGCCTTGAGATAGGTGATGAAGAACTCTAGCTAGTGTAGGCTAGATAATAACTAATAGATAGTGAAGCCTTATCTATGCTCTCTAAACTATAGTTTATCTCGCATGCTCATTTTATGATAACCAAGAATTGTGGTAGTGTAGAAATGTACCATTGACCTTTGTAAGCTCAACGTTCAGAATTGTTGTTTACATTTGCAGGTTTGTAGGTTGATCGTGACCGAGGAACACTTCGAGAAGAGAGTTTCCAACACCGTATCGCTCAGGGTACAATGCTTTGTATTTAGTTTTGGGATTATGTATTCATAGGACTTTACAAATGTTGAGTATGTAAACGCTATTTGCTTTACTGTTTTGATATATAGTATTTTAAACTCGAAGCTCTTATTTTGTAAACTGATTTATATAGGTTGATTTCACTATGCGAAATTATGGATGTTTAATGTTTTTAAATGAAGGCTAAACTTATGGTTTTAAATTGGAAATTTGTCTGGTTAGATTTTGGGTGACTCGAATGTTGCACTTCGGATCCGAATCAGGATTGGGGTGTTACACATTCGAATATAAGTTTCTTAAATAAAATGCCTTAGTTTCCAAGAGCAACATTATTTGAATATATTTCTAATTTGTTAAGTGCATAAGAAAAACAATAAGTAAAAGTGTTTAAATTGATTATATTGACTTGTGACAAAGAAAAATTATAGTCGGATATAGTTGGCATGCCATATGATAAGAGTATACTCGATAATGAATTGATAATGTTCAGACTAGAGTGGCTTGGCCCTCGTCCGTTGAGGGAATAAAGTTGTATCAAAGGCTTCATTCATTCGTTGAATGTTAGTCGAAGGCTTTATTTATTTGTTGAATATTAGTCGAAGGCTTTATTCATTTGTTGAATATTAGTCGAAGGCTTCACTCATTTGTTGGGTGCTAGTCAAAGGCTTCACTCATTGGTTGGGTGTTAGTCGAAGGCCTTAGGGTCGAGGGCAGTGAGTTTTAAGTTCGTAATTTGAAATTGAGATCCCTGTATCCAATTATTTTGAATAATTAGAAGTCACACTCAATAAAATGCCAATATAAATTAAGAATTGATATGATAAATTGACTATAAAAAAGGTTTATAAAGGGCATTCATATGTTGAATATTGTGTATCATTATTGAGATTTTAAGACACTATGGTTTTGGTTTTAAAATAACATTGATGTGATATTTGTGGAGTGCACACACTAGGCATGTTTATGCTTATGCTCTCTTTCCATTTTTGTGGAGAATTAAGCATTGTGGGCTACCAAGGCAAGGGAGCATCCAATACACTCGACATCTCTTGAGTATGTGCGAATTTGTTTTTCGTTTAAATATAATAAGACAATGTGGGTAGATTTACCATTTGGAATTATGTTTCCTATTTGGATTTATGTTTGAGGGTTGTAATTCCTTTTCCATTTCTATTTTGTTTGATTGATTTTGCTAACATGGAGTTGGTTGAATTGGTTTATAATGTCGCTATATTGTTAAAGTATGCTTGATTGCATAGTTGAGTATATGAGGCTTGAGTAATTGATCATTGATGTATTGAGGTTTAGCCTAGTTGGCCATGCATGGAAAAGCTTGAAATGTTGGCTTGAGTTGATGTTTAGACCTTAAATGCATATTTGGACAATTTTTGTGTCCTCGAGTATGGTGTTTATGCAAGTTAGGGAGCATGCATCTAGATTATTTGATTCTATGTTATATGTGATGAAATTCTCCTTGTGAATGCTCAATCAAATGTGTTTCAAGTTAGTTTGGTAGTGGAAACATGTTGGGGATGTTTGGGAGTGTTTTCAGGAATATTAGGCTAGTATTCCAGATTCAAATCTTCAATATAGAGCAGGGCGTACCGGTATGAGCTAGTGCGTACTGGTACGCTGGAGTGAATTATGGGAATATTATGGTTGGGTGTATTGGTACCCAGTTTGGGTATCGGTACAGGGGCCATCATATCGGTATGGTAAGCCGTGTATGGGTATGCGAATTGGCTACTAGAATTTCTATGGAGTTCGTGTATCGGTACTATAACACCCCGATCCCAAACTAGATCTAAAGTACTACATTCAGGTCCGACCCAACAAGTTTCATTTTAAAAACCATAGATTTAGCCCTTATTTAAAATATTATATCACCAAATACTTCAAATAATTAAATAAGCCACATAAATCAATTTACAAAATATGAGCTCCAAGTTTAAACATATATCAAAAAAATATTTCAAAATAAAGTTACAGACTCGGCCACGTAAGGTCGTAATAATACTCATCCCACTAAATACAAGTATCATACTCTGGCAATCATCTCTTGTTGGAATCCCAAACCGATTGTGCTTATTGAGCTCTCGATCGATCTTCCAACCAACGCACAGAAATAACGATTTTGAGCATTGATCTTACAAAGCTCAGTGGTACACATCTACTCTACTATACTTCATGCTAATCATAAACATAAGCATGCAAGCTAGTACGAGGAATAAGGAAAGATAAATAAACACATGGCGCTACCACTAGTCACCTAAACACATGCTATCATCATGCAAGTCATCATAAATGGCACAAAAGGCCCAACCATACTTGGGATCTCACCAAATCATATGGGCAAAAGCACACAAAGTCATAACCACAAACCTAGAGTGAGACCCAATGTCACACAGCCTCGGGAACGTACACTCTGAGTGAGGCTTGATGTCACATAGCCTTGGGAACACACACTTTCTCTAGGTGTGGCCTAGTGTCACAGAACCTCAGGAATGTACACCAGTACTCGGTATCTCTCCTTGAGTATCTTTGAATAAAGCCTGGTGTCACACAGCCTCGGGAACGTACATTCGACATCTCATCTCATGGTGTTGCAACACGCTCTCTGGGTATCCGGATCTAAACAACTAAAGGTGACTCAACCAAACAAGTGTCTATACAACACACAACATTGACATGATTACCACAACTCTATGGTATCTACCAATTATCTAGTCACCCCTTTAAGTTTACTGGTGTATTACACATTATGCTCTTATATAAGGATGAAATCTCAGTTTGTCAATTTTATAAGTCTTATTATCACATTGAATCCAATTGGACCATATCTCATAATTTTCCTGCCCTCTAGCACAAATCAATATTTTGGGCAAAAGGCTAAGTATGTACCGATATTGGCCCACGTGTACCGATCAGTACCCCCGAGTACTGGTACTCATATGCGTATCAATACCAAAACTACTCACTGGAAAATCTTAAATTTCCCAAATACCGGTACAGGCTGACCCATACTGATACGTCCTTGAATAGCATACCTATACTAGACGAAGCATGTACCGATACCCTACTCTTGAGCTCATACCATATTAGCAAATTACAAGGATTTTCGATCTCTCAAGCTTATGAAAATCATTCAGGTTTGTTTACTAATGCATTTAATCATTTAATATTAATTATTGGCTTCATAATCATTTAATCGAGTAATTCCCAATATTTATCTCTTAAGCTCAACTTCCATCAATACGTTAATTCAATACCACTAGCATCCAAGCATCACACATATAATCAAACAATCATCAAATAATTATACGACTAACCGAACGACCCCACATGGACTCTAAAGCCCATAAAAGTCTCGAATATTCTCAAACTCATCATGCATCTCATAGTTACCAAGTCAAATAATATCGGTCTCTAAACATGCTTATTTTCGTCTACCTATTTTGCAAATACTAACAAGCAAGACAATTACACTTATGATGCTAATGGAGAATTCGGAGTTCGAGGTGTACTAACCTCAAGCGATAAATGATAACTCCTTATTCAAGCTTCCAACTACCCTTCTTGATTTAAGATCTGAGCCCAAATGATCCTCACATGACAACGAGTACAATCTATATTAATTAAACACATACTTTAACCAAATCGTGAGGTAAAACACATAAAAACAACTTACCATGTTCAAATTTGGTGAAACAGAATGCGGAAATAGACTAAAGACATCGAAAACCCCAAGTAGGGTCCCAAAAAAAGTCAACGTTGGTCAATAGGCGCTAGTGATTTGGTGCGACAAAAGCGCACAACAGCTTCAGTACACCCGCGGGGTGCAATCAAGTGCGGGAGGATACTGGTGCACCCGGGGGCGGGTTTTGATGCAGCACGGGTGCATGGCGACGGCTTGCGGTGGTGAGCACTAGAAGGTCATTTTCCAACAAATCCAAAACTTCCTGAGCTCCACCCCGATGAGTGGCGGCAGAAACATGAAGACCACTAACGGACGCGTCTTGGCGAGCTCTATCCAATGGTGTCGACAATGTCACTCCTAGTGGTCTAGACGGTGGAAAATCGGGGCACAAAGCCACATCCCCTCACTTTCTCTCCTATCTTTCTCTCTCTCCAAAATATCTTATCCTTTCTTTCCCACCACTCACAACCACTTCATTTCAAATAACAACTCTTCCTCTAACAGTGGATAAATTAATTAAATGAACATGCATCTTCCTTCTTGACTCCACTTTGGGCCCCCAATTATATCCCTTATTCATTTAAGTCCTTAATTTTCTTAAATCAAACTTAAACTTTAATTCTTCCTAATTAATTCACCAACTTAAAATATCTGAACCCAGATCCGAGGCCCAATTTATTAACCCCAAAATTGGGTTGTTATAGGTACAGACCCTTCGGGTACCGGTATGGGGTTAGTTAATTCGATTAAATGGGCTTTCCTAGTTTAGATTACTTGCAATTTTGTCACCATAAGTTCATGCATCAATGGAATGAGTAAATGATGACTGCTTGACCTAAGGTTTTGCAAGTATATTCATATCATGTTTAATTTCAGTTTGGTACCTTTAGATTATCGTAAGTCCCTATAAATTTATGTTATTACAATTTGGTCTCTATTTTTTAATGTTACTTAATTGAAGATGTAATCGAACTTTGTTTGACATAAAGCTTGAACCTTAAGCTAATTAAACCATATAGGACTGTATGATGTATCTAAAGTAACAAAATTTTCAAAAAATAGCCTTAATTTTGTATATTCGAGAATCGAATTCACTTTGGTAAATTAATGTGACATCCTTCACTCAGGACTATTCTTCTAAACCGGGTGATAAGTGGTTGCAACTTGGCTAGAAGAATCACCAAGTATTTTGTGAGCACTCTGAACCACAAGCCATACATGAACTAGCAAAACCCTTTTCAATATGATTTTTGGCTCCGAAGTAGTGATCCCTATAGAGATAGGCATTGGATCCTTTTGCATTATACATTACGACTTGCATAACAATGATGAGACCCTTTGGAATGGCTTCGACCTCTTAGAAGAAATCAGGGAGACGATCGAAGTTCCCCTGGAAATTAGAAACCAGCAGTTGTCCAAGTATTATAACTCCAAGGTCCACAATATACAATACCAAGTAGGAGACCTCGTCATGAGAAACACTAAAGATGGTATACCAACTAGGTGATAAGGAAAGACGACGCATAACTAGGAAGGGCCATATAAGTTTATCAAGAAGATAGGATTCAGGGCCTATAAATTGGAAGCTATGGATGGAATGTAATACCCCATCCCCGGGTTACTCGTAACCCAGTTTCGAAGCGTTACCGGAACAAAAACAAAGCAATTGATAGTATTGCAATGCTTGTTGACCCTTGTATGAATCGAATGCTAAACTAGAAATGGTATGATCATGCATTGTTTCCTATGGCTATTGGATGATTCATCTATATCAAGTTTGAGGCTAAGGTATGTTAAACATGCATTAACAATGTACAAACCAAATATGCTATGAAATGAGATGTCTTGGTTGTAAAGAAACAAATGAAATGAACCAAGGGGACACTAGTCATTCGGATAAGATGCTTAAACTTCTAAAGATTGGAAATTGTATGCTTGTAATGATCATGTTGAATGATTGAATAAGTAGTTTCTTAAGATGTAAGTAAGCTAGTTAAAGTAAGTTTAGTGGTCACCTAGTGTATTCGAATAAGGTGCATGAAATTGTAGTAAGAATGAAAGTTATACCATGTTTAATAGTAACTTAAAAGTGAAGTATGCCACACTTGTGCTTGTTGCTTGAATGATGTATGTAATTTGATTGGAATGGTAATGTGATAATAGTAACTTAGGTTATAAGTATGAAATGGAACAAAATGGTACCTAAAATAGTATGCTATGTATTGTGGTTGTTGTTTAATGTGGATTGCTTGAATGTAACCCTAAAATCAAGTCAAATTCACAATATGGTAAGACATAAAGATCAATAGGAAAGGGTATGTTTTGAATGGTAAGGGAGCTTGCTTGTGGCACAAGTTAATGGGTGTTTTCCCCCTAATGGTTTCGAAACTACAAGATTTGATTCAATAATTTTGGGTTTCAAACTTAACCAATCTAACCCCAAAGGGAGCTTGCTTGTGGTCAAGGGAGCTTGCTTGTGGCACAAGTTAATGGGTGTTTTCCCCCTAATGGTTTCGAAACTACAAGATTTGATTCAATAATTTTGGGTTTCAAACTTAACTTGTTCATCAAGGTAGAACAAAATCAATTAAAGCATAAGCAAGACTAGAATTTAATTCAATGGTACCTACGATAACATCAGGAGCTTCTTCATCATCTTTACCACGAATGTGATACATACAAGTAGGGGCCCTTCTCGATAGTGAGCTTGTTTAATAGTAACTTAAAAGTGAAGAATACGACAACATCCCTAAGTTGATCAAAAAGATCTTCAATTTTGGGCAGGGGATACCGATTCTTGATAGTGAGCTTGTTTAGTTGACGGTAATCAATGCAAAGCTTCATAGTCCCGTCTTTCTTCTTTACAAATAAAATCGTTACACCCCAAGGAGAAGTGCTAGGCCATATGAAACCTTTATCTTGCAACTCCTTAGTTGCTTCTTTAATTCTTTCAACTCAACATGTGCCATTCTATAGGGTGTAATGGACACCGGAGCTGTTCCAGGCTGAACTTCTATCCTAAACTCTACTTCTCGGGTCGGAGGGACACCAGGGAGTTGCTTGGGAAAAACATCAGTGAACTCAGAAACAACAGGCATGTTAGGCAAACTGAATTCAATTTCATCTTAGAGAATCATCTTAGCAAAGATTGAATTTGGTTTCTTGTCTATTCAGAGAATGAATTCTTTCCCTAAACCCCGGAGATACAATCTCTGATTTTGGCAATCTACCTAAGCCCCATGTTTACTTAACCAATCTAACCCCAAAATCAAGTCAAATTCACAATATGGTAGGACATAAATATCAATAGGAAATGGTATGTTTTGAATGGTCAAGGGAGCTTGCTTGTGGCGCAAGTTAATGGGTGTTTTTCCCCCTAATGGTTTCTAAACTACAAGATTTGATTCAATAATTTTGGGTTTTAAACTTAACTTGTTGATCAAGGCGGAACAAACAAATGAACGGGTAGACCCTAAATCAATTAAAGCATAAGCATGAGTAGAATTTAATTCAACGGGTAGACCCTGAGTTGGAGAATTCGAATAGGGGCCCTTCTATTTCCTCTGATTCCCGGACTGAGCTTGTCTAAGTGCGTTGTTTTGATTAGGAGGAGTTGAGCTAGCAATTGCAGAAACTCGATTCGAAGCCTTGGTTGGATTTTGAGGACAATCCTGAATATAATGACCAGAGGCTCCACATGAAAAGCATAAATTCTGTTGAACTCTACACTGGCCAGTATGATGTTTCTGACAGAACTTGCAAAGAGGGTACTGAGTAGTTTTAGCCTGATTCCCCGTGCTATCAACAGAAACAATAGGGGTTGAAGTCTTTACAACCGTTTGAGGTTTTGGAATATAACCACTCTTCTAATTAGGGGTATAGTTCGAAGAGTGTCCCTTGGAATGTTTGGACTTCTTTGATTGCTAGTGTGGCTTATCATCGTTCCTAGGTCATTTGTCTTTCCAGAAGTGTCCGCTCTTGCGTATTTTCGAGGCTTTCATCTTCGCCTCAGTAGAAATGGCCCAATTTACCAAAATTTGGATGTCGATAATGCCCAAGGTAGTGAATATCGGGCTTAATTCATCATTTAACCTGTCAATGAACATTCTGCACTTGTTAGCCTCGGTTTTGATATATTCTGACCCATACTTGCTATACTTGCAAAAGTAGCTCACGTATTGCTCGATAGGTCGGCCAGCTTGTTTAAGATACATGAATCATTTCGGCGTTCAGCCAAATATTGCCCGCTGATATACTTCTTCTTGAATTTAGCAATGAAGAATTTCCAAGTAATAGACTCCGTAGGAGCAGTCAGAGTAGTGGTTTCCCACTAGCTTAGTGCTTCATCTGCCAACAGAGTGATGGCACACTCGAGTTTATGCTCATCAAAACATGGCAATTGTTTTGTTAGAATGCGAGTAGTGGCCTCTAACCAATACTCAGCTACTTCCGGATTAGCCTCATCAGTGCCAGTGTAGGTGTATGCCTGATGTTGAGCCTTCTTGTCAATAGGGGCTTGGTTTGGCACATCAACTGTAGAGCAATAGGGTGATCTTGTTTTAGGGCAGTTACGAGATGATTGAACATCTCCTTCATACTAGTAAGACATTATTGCTGCAAAAGTTTAATAGCAGGAGCTTCATGTTGAGCAGCAGCTTGAGCTCGATGTTGAGCTTGCTGCTGAGGAGGATTCTATTCCATCCCACACTATCTCCTTCGTTCAAGGAGCCTACGAGACTTTCATTATCCTGACCCAATCTTGTTTCTGACATTCTAGTTCAATCAAAACAAATAGAGTCTTAGTTATCACATTTATGCAACAACACAAGCTTATACCAAGTATCCTAGGTGGCACATATCCTATATGATCATAATGAGCTTATAGAATCAACCAAAAAGCTTTGATTACCAATAACTATAACACCTCATCCCCGAGTTAGCCATAACCCAGTTCCGAAGCGTTACCAGAACAAAAACAAAGTAATTGATAGGTTACTTGTTGAACAAGTAACCTCAGAATTACTTGCCTTGATGTGCAAGTAACCTAAACTTTAAACCTTTCAATACAAACAATACATTAAAGCAATCCATATTAAACAACAACCAACATGCATAGCATACTATTTTAGGTACCATTTTGTTACATTTCATACTTATAACCTAAGTTACTATTATCACATTACCATTCCAATCAAATTACATACATCATTCAAGCAACAAGCACAAGTGTGGCATACTTCACTTTTAAGTTACTATTAAACATGGTATAACTTTCATTCTTACTACAATTTCATGCACCTTATTCGAATACACTAGGTGACCACTAAACTTACTTTAACTAGCTTACTTGCATCTTAAGAAACTACTTATTCAATCATTCAACATGATCATTACAAGCATACAATTTCCATTCTTTACAAGTTTAAGCATCCATTCGAATGACTAGTGTCCCCTTAGTTCACTTCATTTGTTTCTTTACAACCAAAGCATCTCATTTCATAGCATATTTGGTTTGTACATTGTTAATGCATGCTTAACATACCTTAGCCTCAAACTTGATATAGCTGAATCATCCAATAGCCATAGGAAACAATGCATGATCATACCATTTCT
Organism: Hibiscus mutabilis; assembly: GCA_019671005.1. NCBI lineage: Eukaryota > Viridiplantae > Streptophyta > Magnoliopsida > Malvales > Malvaceae > Hibiscus > Hibiscus mutabilis. The sequence continues at coordinate 28,889,898 of CM033745.1, read as the reverse complement.
AGTTTAGCATTCGATTCATACAAGGTTCAACAAGCATTGCAATACTTCATATTATGCGCAGCATCATACCATCTTATATATACAAATCAACCAAGTCACATACATAGTTTGAATCATCCAAATTGATTACATGTTAGCCCATCAAAACAATACACATACTAGTCTTAAACACACACCCAAATGCATGATCTAGACTAACTATTACAAAATCTAGTGCCACCAAACTAGGAGTATACAAAGAGTATGGATTCATACTTTTAATCTTGCCTCAAATGTTGCTTCAAACCCAAGATATCCTCTTGAAGTATTCTTTAATCTGTTATGGGAAGAATGAAGAGTAGTATGGTAAGTACAAGATGTGTACTTAGTGACGTAACACTAAGTCTAGTCAATTTCAAAGTATACACATCAAAGTTTTCAAGGAATCAAGACCATCAAGACAATACATATGCTATTCGAATTACATAGGGTAACTTAGGCATCTTTTACATGTCATATAATGAACTTAACAACAATCCATCATGGATTTTGTAGTCCATTCGAATAACATGCATTAAGGACAAGCAACCAATCATCAAATTATCAAGTAGGCATTTATACATAAAGCTATCATCCATACATTTCTTTCATGACAAGAAACAAGTTTAGCAACCATTCATGGGTCATCTTTCAAAGCAAGAAATTTCATTCACGTTTCTTATAATACAATCAATGTTTATTAAGTCATCTTTCAACATTTCCTTGGTAAGTAGCTTACTAGATAATCAAATCTTATCAATATGCACCGAAGTGCCAATATGCACCGTGGTGCCAATATGCACCGAAGTGCCAATATGCACCGTCGTGCCAATTTGTACCGTCATACCAATATGCACCATAATGCCAATATGAGCTCAAGATTCTAAGGCATGCCCTCCTATCTATCAAACTAGCTACCAAGGTTGTTGATTATCCATTTCATTTAAGCTTTATGCATTTCATAATTCAATATAACATTATGCCATTCAAAGGCCAAGCCCTTAGGCCTCTGGAGTCTTAATTCCCAATACATAACTATCCATACCATTAGATTCAATCAACCATGTATAACATTCACAACACAAGCATAAGTATGCATTGTGCGTACCTTATTCTCCAAGCAAGCATGCCATTTCATACCTTAGGCATAAGCAATGCACATGACAAGCATTTGATTACATTTGCTTAACACCCAAGTAAACAAAAAGATCATGGCATCAATCAAGTTGTCATACATTTAATTCTTCCCTTAATTAGCCAAATATACTTTAAGTCATGTTACATGGCATTGACATTTCATTTAAGCAATAACAAGGTTGGTTAGGACCTAAGTCCCAACCCTAAGGATAGTTACACTCACAATACTCCTAGCAATTCAACTATCTTGGATCCAAATCCCTTTGCCTCTAGCTTTGAGATGTCCACTCCTATCCTCTTCTTCCCCAATCTGATGCCCTTGATCTAGCAAGCATAACATATACATATTTCATCAAAACAAACACAATATCACACAATCATAGTAGCAATGTTATCACATTTTACCTAACATTTAGCTACAGTTTTTATGCTTCTTTTTAAGCATTTCTTACCAATTCATTTCCATATTGTTATTACTTCATTTTAAGACATAATTGGACACATTACAATGTCCCAAAACTGTTTTGGAAACAGATTGCATTAAGGTGCAAAAACAGTCCCAAACTGCCCAGGACACTGTTGTCTGGCAGTTTGCACACTGTCCCTTTAAATGGGCATATCTTTTAATCCGTATGTCAAAATTTCGATTGCTATACACCGTTGGAAATCTAACAAAATTCCCTATAATACCATGTAAGACTTGCATTTTATTTATTATCCAATTAATACATTTTATTGTTCAAAGACAGGGCATTTACATTGCCTGGACAATTTTCACTGCCCAACAATTCCTATTTATAGTTTTTAGTATAGGACCCAGTTTTCAATTCTATTTTCACCCAATGAAAATAGAAATTCTAAAGATCATGTCATTAAAATTTCAGCCCTGAAATCAATCTATACAATTTTGGTGAATTTTCAAAGTGACTGCCCATAACAGAGCAATTTTGGGCAGATTGCATCTAATTACATTTTAATGCCTTTAATTCATTTTAACCAATTTCATGGCCTTATAATTCAGTTCATATGATATATTAAACATTTTGAGTCAATTTTAATCCATTATACAAGGCTTTCAAAATAGGGCAAGTTGGTTACAAAGCCTAATCTTGCATGTTTACTCAATTTTAATTCCACAAAACAGTTTCTATGTTACATAACTATGTTCATACTCTTATCCTTCATTTACAGCATTGTTTGCTAACAATTCAAATTGTTTAACACCTTCTTTACAATATCTATTCATGATAATCATCAATTCATTAATTTCATAGCTTAATTTTAAGTTCTGTTCATTCAATTCTTACTTCAGCAACACATTTCAATTTTCCAGCAACCTAGCTTATTTCACTTATCATGAACACATAATTTCCAGCATTGAACCTAGTGTTCATTCTTCAAATTCACAAAATTCTACAGCCAATCAATCATCTAACAACATATTCAATATCTAATTCCATCTATAATCATAAAAATCAGTCCAATTCAACAATATGGTTGCCAATTCAATTAAACACAAGAAGAGTCATACTTACTTTGCTTCTAACTTAATTTCAATGAAAAATTCCTACACATGCAAGCTTGATTTTTCTCTTCAATGTCTGATTTAGTGAATCTATCAACAATCACCCATACAATATCGTTCTTTCTTGGAGTAGAAGGAAGACCGGTGACAAAGTCCATAGTAATTCGATCCCACTTCCACTGGGGAAGTTCAATGGGTTGAAGCAATCCAGTAGGGACTTGATGCTCGATTTTGACTCTTTGACATGTTAAGCACTAGGATATGAAGTTCGTAATTGCAATTTTCATTCCTGGCCACCAGTATTGTGGCTTTAGGTCCTTATACATCTTAACCGGTCCAGGGTGGATCGAGAAAGAACTTTGACGAGCTTCTTTTAACATTTCTTGTCTTAATTCCTCATTGTTAGGAACACAAACTCTATCTTTGAAATAGAGGAGTCCATTTGACTTTAGGGAGAAGTCGGAGCTAGACTTAGAAGCAAGCTTAGATATGATCTTCTAATGATCTGGATCAACTTGTTGAAGTTCTTTAATTCTCGAGACGAAATCAGATCGAACTTGAAGTTCAGTCAGAAATTTTTGGCTCTTGGATAGTCGGAAATGAGCATTGATAGCCGTAGTAGCTACGAAAGCATTAACAAAGTCATTAGAATGATTTTCAATAGATTACTTGCAGTGCAAGGCACGGTTCAAATTGTTCCTTGCATAACAAGCCATTGCACGAATTCTTTCTTACAAGCTAAGAAAGCTTCAATTTTCAATGGTTACAAGTATTTTAGGCTCAATTCTTATTCGAATGGATTACTTGTATTTCAAGAAATGTTTGAATAGTAACTTGTAGCTTAAAAAAGCTCTAAATTCATGGTTTGCAAAATAATAGAAGGCATAATTAAAACGAATTTATTCAAAATTCTAGATTTAGGAGTTACCCGAGTATGGTCTGCGACTAAGGGCGTCAGCAAATACGTTTGCTTTCCCCGGATGGTAGTCGATAACTAGATCGTAATCCTTAAGCAATTCGAGCCATCTCCTTTACCTCAGATTCAAGTCCTTTTGAGTTAGGAGATACTTGAGACTTTTGTGATCGGTAAACAGATTGCATTTCTCTCCGTATAGATAGTGTCTCCATATCTTGAGAGCAAATATGGTAGCCGCTAGTTCTAGATCGTGTGTTGGATAATTAGACTCGTGTGGCATCAGTTGCCTTGAACCGTAAGAAATTACTTTCCCATCTTGCATCAAGATACAACTGAGTCCTAGATGAGAAGCATCACTGTAAGCAGTGAATTCTTTGCCCGATTTTGGTTGGATGAGTACCGGGGCATGAGTTAGAGCTTGCTTAAGTTGATCTAAGCTTTGTTGTTGGCTCTCCGACCAAACGAAAGGCGTATCTTTGCGAGTAAGATCGGTAAGACTTGCAGCAATAGAAGAAAAGCCTTTAACAAATCTTCTATATTACCAGGCTAAACTAGGAAAGCTTCAGACCTCGTTTACATTCTTCGGAGGTCTCCAATTCAAAATATACTGAATCTTGCTTGGATCGACTTTGATTCCTTCAGCTGAGATAACATGGTCGAGGAAAGAAACTTCTGGTAACCAGAATTCACATTTGGAGAACTTGGCATACAATTGATGTTGTCGGAGTGTTTGCAAGACAATTTAGAGGTGTTCAACATGTTCCTCCTTATTCTGAGAGTACACCAAAATGTCATCAATGAATACGACCACGAACTTATCAAGATAGGGCTTGAATACCTGATTCATGAGATCCATGAAAGCAGCCGGGGCATTCGTTAACCCGAATGGCATTACGAGGAATTCAAAGTGGCCATATCAGTACGAAAGGTTGTCTTAGGCACGTCTTGTTCTTTCACTTTCATTTGGTAGTATCCCGATCGAAGGTCGATCTTAGAGAATACGGAAACATCCCTAAGTTGATTAAAAAATTCTTCAATTTTGGGCATGGGATACCGATTCTTGATAGTGAGCTTGTTTTGTTGACGGTAATCAATGCAAAGCTTCATAGTCCCGTCTTTCTTCTTTACAAATAAAACTGGTGCACCCCAAGGAGAAGTGCTAAGCCGTATGAAACCTTTATCTTGCAACTCCTAAAGTTGCTCCTTTAATTCTTTCAACTCAACATGTGCCATTCTATATGGTGTAATGGACACCAGAGCTGTTCCAGGCTGAACTTCTATCCCAAACTCTACTTCTCGAGTCTAAGGGACACCAGGGAGTTCCTCAGAAAAAACATCAGTGAATTCAGAACAAACAGGCATGATAGGCAAATCGAATTCAACTTCATCTTAGAGAATCATCTTAGCAAAGATTAAAGTTGGTTTCTTGTGTATTAAGAGAATGGATTCTTTCCCTAAACCCTAGAGATACAATCTCCGATTTTGGCAATCTACCCAGGCCTCGTGTTTACTTAACCAATCTAACCCCAAAATCAAGTCAAATTCACAATATGGTAAGACATAAAGATCAATAGGAAAGGGTATGTTTCGAATGGTCAATGGAGCTTGCTTGTGGCACAAGTTAATGGGTGTTTTCCTCCTAATGGATTCCAAACTTCAAGATTTGATTCAATAATTTTGGGTTTCAAACTTAACTCGTTGATCAAGGCAGAACAAACAAATGAATGGGTAGACCACGAATCAATTAAAGCATAAGCAGGACTAGAATTTAATTCAACGGTACAAGCAATAACATCGGGAGCTTCTTCATCATCTTTACCGCGAATGTGACACATACGAGCAGGGGCTCGAGACTCCTGATGAGTTGGAGCATTCGAATAGGGACCCCTCTGATTCCCATGATTCCCAGACTGAGCTTGTTTGGGTGCTTTGTTTCTATTAGGTGGAGTTGAGCTAGCAATTGTAGAAGCTTGATTTGAATCCTTGTTGGGATTCTGAGTACAATCCCGAATATAATGACCAAAGGCTCCACATGAAAAGCATAAATTCTGTTGAACTCTGCACTGGCCAGTATGATGTTTCTGACAGAACTTGCAAAGAGGGTATTGAGTTGTTTTAGCCTGATTCCCCGTGCAATCAACAGAAACAACATGGGCTAAAGTCTTTACAACTGTTTGAGGTTTTAGAATGTAACCACTCTTCTGATTAGGGGTATAGCTCAAACAGTGTCCCTTGGAATGTTTAGACTTCTTTAATTGCCAGTGTGGCTTATCATCGTTCCTGGGTCGTTTGTCTTTCTAGGAGTGTCCGCTCTTGCGTCTTTCTGAGGCATTCATATTCGCCTTAGTAGCAATGGCACAGTTTACCAAATTTTGGAAGTCGGTAATGCCCAAGGTAGTGAATATCGGGCTTAATTCATCATTTAACCCGTTAATGAACATTCGACACTTGTTGGCCACGGTTTTGATATATCTAACCCATATTTGCAATACTTCCAAAAGTCGCTCACGTATTGCTCAATAGGTCAGCCAGATATTGCTCGCTGATATACTTCTTCTTGAATTCAACAATGAAGAATTTCCAAGTAATAAACTCTGCATGAGCAGTCACCGCATGAGCAGTCAGAGTAGTGGTTTTCCACCAGCTTAGTGCTTCGTCTACCAACAGAGCGATGGCACACTCGAGTTTATGCTCATCACAATATGGCAACTGTTTTGTTAGAATGCGAGTAGTGGCCTCTAACCAATACTCGGCTACTTCCGGATTAGCCTCATCGGTGCCAGTGAAGATGTATGCCCGATATTGAGCTAGCTTGTCTATAGGGGCTCGGTTTGGCATAACAACTGTAGGAGCAATAGGGTGATCTTGTTTTAGGGCAGTTACGAGATGACTGGACATCTCTTTCATACTTGTAAGACATTCTTGCTGCACAGGATTGATAGCAGGAGAGTCCTGCTCAGCAGCAGCTTGAGCTTGATGTTGAGCTTGCTATTGAGGAGGATTTTGTTCCATCCCCACACTATCTCCTTCGTTCGAGGAGCCTACGGGACTTTCATTATTCCGACCTAATCCTGTTTCTGACATTCTAGTTCAATCAGAACAAATAGAGTCTTAGTTATCACATTTACACATTTATGCAACAACACAAGCTTATATCAAGTCTCCTAGGTGGCACATATCCTATATGATGCAAATGAGTTATAGAATCAACCAAAAAGTTTAAATTACCAATAAATGTAACACCTCATCCCCGGGTTAGCCATAACCCGATTTTAGAGCATTACCGAAATGAAAACAAAGCAATTGATAGGTTACTTGTCAAACAAGTAACCTTAGAATTACTTGCCTTGATGCGCAAGTAACCTAAACTTTAAACCTTTCAATACAAACAATACATTCAAGCAATCCACTTTAACAACAACCAATATACATAGCATACTATTTTAGGTACCATTTTGTTCCATTTCATACTTATAACCTAAGTTACTATGATCACATTACCATTCCAATCAAATTACATACATCATTCAAGCAACAAACACAAGTGTGGCATACTTCACTTTTAAGTTACTATTAAACATGGTATAACTTTCATTCTTACTACAATTTCATGCACCTTATTCGAATACACTAGGTGACCACTAAACTTACTTTAACTAGCTTATTTGCATCTTAAGAAACTACTTATTTAATCATTCAACTTGATCATTACAAGTATACAATTTCCAATCTTTACAAGTTTAAGCATCCTATTCGAATGACTAGTGTCCACTTAGTTCATTTCATTTGTTTCTTTACAACCAAGACATCTCTTTTGATAGCATATTTGGTTTGTACATTGTTAATTCATGCTTAACATACCTTAGCCTCAAACTTGATATAGCCGAGTCATCTAATAGCCATAGGAAACAATGCATGATCATAACATTTCTAGTTTAGCATTTGATTCATACAAGGTTCAACAAGCATTGCATTACTATCATATTATGCGCAGCATCATACCATCTTATATATACAAATCAGCCAAGTCACATACATAGTTTAAATCATCCAAATTGATTACATGTTAGGCTCATCAAAACAATACACATATTAGTCTTAAACACATACCCAAATGCATGATCTAGGCAAACTATTACAAAATCTAGTGCCACCAAACTAGGAGTATACAAAGAGTATGAATTCATACTTTTAAGCTTGCCTCAAGTGTTGCTTGAAACCCAAGATATCCTCTTGAAGTATTCTTTAATCTGTTTGGGAAGAATGAAGAGTAGAGTGGTAAGTACAAGATGTGTACTTAGTGAGGTAACACTAAGTCTAGTCAATTTCAAAGTATACACATCCAAGTTTTCATGTTTTCAAGGAACCAAGACCATCATGACAATACATATGCTATTCGAATTACATAGGGTAACTTAGGCATCTTTTACATGTCATACAATCAACTTAACAACAATCCATCATGGTTTTCATAGTCCATTTGTATAACATGCTTTAAGGACAAGCAACCAGTCATCAAATTATCAAGTAGGCATTTATACATAAAGCCATCATCCATACATTTCTTTCATGACAAGAAACAAGTTTAGCAACCATTCCTGGGTCATCTTTCAAAGCAAGAAAGTTCATTCAAGTTTCTTATAATACAAGAAATGTTCATTAAGTCATCTTTCAACATTTCCTTGGTAAGTAGGTTACTAGATAATCAAATCTTATCAATATGCACCAAAGTGCCAATATGCACCGAAGTGCCAATATGCACCGTAATGCCAATATGCACCGTCTTGCCAATATGTACCGTCGTACCAATATGCACCGTAGTGCCAATATGCACCGTAGTGCCAATATGAGCTCAAGATTCTAAGGCATGCCCTCCTATCTATCAAACTATCTACCAAGGTTGTTGACATCCATTTCATTTAAGCTTTATACATTTAATAATTCAATATAACATTATGCCATTCAAAGGCCAAGCCCTTAGGCTTATGGAGTCTTAACTCCCAATAAATAACTATGCATATCATTCGATTCAATCAACAATGTATAACATTCACAACACAAGCATATGTATGCATTGTGCGTACCTTATTCTCCAAGCAACCATGCCATTTCATACCTTAGGCATAAGCAATGCACATGACAAGCATTTGATTACATTTTCTTAACACCCAAGTAAACACAAAGATCATGACATCAATCAAGTTGTCATACATTTCATTCTTCCCTTAATTAGCCAAATATACTTTAAGTCAAGTTACATGGAATTGACATTTCATTTAAGCAATAACAAGGTTGGTTAGGACCTAAGTCCCAGCCCTAAAGATAGTTACACTCACAATACTCCTAGCAATTCAACTATCTTGGATCCAAATCCCTTTGCCTCTAGCTTTGGGATGTCCACTCCTATCCTCTTCTTCCCCAATCTGCTGCCCTTGATCTAGCAAGCATAACATATACACATTTCATCAAAACAAACACAATATCACACAACCATAGTAGCAATGTTATCACATTTTACCTAACATTTAGCTACTGCTTTTATGCTTCTTTTTAAGCATTTCTTACCAATTCAATTCCATATTGTTATTACTTAATTTTAAGACATAATTGGACATATTACAATCTCCCAAAACTGTTTTGGAAATAGTTTGCATTTAGGTGCAAAAACAGTCCCAAACTGCCCAGGACACTGCTGCCTGGCAGTTTGCACACTGTCCCTTTAAATGGCCACATCTTTTAATCCGTATGTCGAAATATCGATTTCTATACACCGTTGGAAATCTAACAAAATTTCCTATAATACCATGTAAGACATGCATTTTAGTTCTTAGCCAATTAATACAGTTTATTGTTCAAATACAGGGCATTTACACTGCCTAGACAGTTTGCACTGCCAGCAATTCCTATTTACAGTTTTCAATATAGGACCCAGTTTTCAATTCTATTTTCACCCAATGAAAACAGAAATTCTAAGGATCATGTCATTAAAATTTCAGCCCTGAATTCAATCTATAAAATTTTGGTGAATTTTCAAAGTGACTACCCAAAATAGAGCAATTATGGGCAGATTGCATCTAATTACATTTTAATGCCTTTAATTCATTTTAACCAATGTCATGGCCTTATAATTCAATTCATATGATATATTAAACATGTTGAGTCAAATTTAATTCATTATACAAGGCTTTTAAAACAGGGCAAGTTGGTTACAAAGCCTAATCTTGCATGTTTACTCAATTTCAATTCCACAAAACAGTTTCTATGTTACATAACTATGTTCATACTCTTATCCTTCATTTCCAGCATTGTTTGCTAACAATTCAATTTGTTTAACACCTTCTTTGCAATATCTATTCGTGATCATCATCAATTAATTAATTCCATAGCTCAATTTTAAGTTCTGTTCATTCAATTCTTACTTCAACAACACATTTCAATTTTCCAGCAACCTAGCTTATTTCACTTATCATGAACACATAATTTCCAGCATTGAACCTAGTGTTCATTCTTCAAATTCACATGATTCTACAGACAATCAATCATCTAACAACATATTCAATATCTAATTCCATCTATAATCATAAAAATCAGTTCAATTCAACAACATGGTTGCCTATTCAATTACACACAAGAAGAATCATACTTACTTTGCTTCTAGCTTAATTTCAATGAAAAATTCCTACACATGCAAGCTTGATTTTTCTCTTCAATGGCTGATTTTCCTAAGCTTCTTCCTCCCTATTTTCTCTCCTCTCTTTTTTTTGGCCAAACAAGGATAATGGAGAAGATGACAACAACAAATCCTTGTTATTGGATTTGTGCATTGTCTAAAATGCCCCTTAATTAATCCTTAATATTAACTTAATCAAGGGAATTAGGGGAAATGATAAATTTAGCATGCATTCCCCATCTTTCTCCTTTAAGTCAATGTAGTCACTTTTAAATTGGTCACTTAATTCACTCATTCTTTCAATTAGACCCTTGACTATTTCATTTAGCTTAATTCTAAATTCAATTAAGCTATCAACTTATGTAATTTGGTTCCAATACTTATAAGATATGATTTGGGGTGTTACAATTCTCCCCCTTTAAATTAAAATCGTCCTCGAATTTACCTGAATCGAATAGGTGAGGATATTGCTTCCTCATGACTTCTTCAGATTCCCTGGTAGCTTCTTCCATCTTATTTTTTCTCCATAAGATCTTAACAAGAGGAACAATCTTGTTCCAAAGCTTTCTTGCTTCCCGGTCAAGAATCTGAATAGGTTCTTCTTCGTAGGACAAATCAGGATTCAATTCAACTTCTTATGGCTCAAGAATGTGTGAAGGATCAGATCGATACCTTCTGAGCATTGAAACATGGAAAACATTGTGTATTCTATCGAATTCTCTAGGAAGAGCTAATCGATAGGCCACTGGACCAATTATTTCAATAACTTCAAATGGTCCAATGTATCGGGGACTGAGTTTCCCTTTTCTTCCAAATTTGAGCACTTTCTTCCAAGGTGAGACCTTTAGGAATACTTTGTCTCCAATAGCATATTGAATATCTCTTCTTTTCAAGTCAGCATACGCTTTCTGTCTATCGAAAGCTGCCTTTAATCGATTGTGAATGATCTTGATTTGTTCTTCAGTTTCCTGAAGCAATTGAGGTCCCAATACTTTGTTTTCTCCCAATTCGGACCAGCATAGAGGAGTTCTACATCTTCTACCATAAAGAGCTTCAAATGGTCCATTTGAATAGAAGATTGGTAGCTATTGTTGTAGGCAAACTCTACAAGAGGTAGGGATTTCTCCCAATTTTTCCCGAAGTCAATAACACAAGATCTAAGCATATCTTCCAGCACTTGAATGATTCTCTCAGATTGGCCATCCGATTGAGGATGAAAGGCCGTACTAAGATGTACTTTAGCTCCTACAGCTTTTTGTAGAGAATTCCAAAATCGAGAAGCGAATCGAGGGTCACGATCGGAGATAATTGCTGTAAGTACACCTTGTAACCGAATCACTTCACGAATGCACAACTCGGCAAGGATTTCTAAACTCATGTTCATACGAACAAGGATGAAGTGAGTAGATTTAGTGAATCTATCAACAATCACCCATACAGTATCGTTCTTTCTTGGAGTAGAAGGAAGACTGGTGACAAAGTCCATAGTAATTCGATCCCATTTCCACTAGGGAAGTTCAATGGGTTGAAGAAATCTAGTAGGGACTTGATGCTCAGTTTTGACTCTTTGACATGTTAAGCACTTGGATACAAAGTCTGTAATTACAAATTTCATTCCTGGTCACCAGTATAGTGGCTTTAGGTCCTTATACATCTTAACCTATCCAGGGTGGATCGAGAAAGAACTTTGAGGAGCTTCTTTTAACATTTCTTGTCTTAATTCCTCATTGTTAGGAACACAAACTCTATCTTTGAAATAGAGGAGTCCATTTGACTTTAGGGAGAAGTCGGAGCTAGACTCAGAAGCAAGCTTAGATATGATCTTCTGAAGATCTGGATCAACTTGTTGAAGTTCTTTAATTCTCGAGACGAAATCGGATCGAACTTGAAGTTCAGTCAGAAATTTTTGGCTCTTGGATAGTCGGAAATGAGCATTGATAGTCGTAGTAGCTACGAAAGCATTAACAAAGTCAATAGAATGATTTTCAATAGATTACTTGCAGTGCAAGGCACGATTCAAATTGTTCAGTTTTCAATGGTTAGAAATATTTAAGGCTCAATTCTCATTCGAATGAATTACTTGTATTTCAAGAAATGTTTGAATAGTAACTTGTAGCTTAAGAAAGCTCTAAATTCATGGTTTGCAAAACAATAGAAGGCGTAATTCAAACGAATTTAATCAAAATTCTAGATTTAGGAGTTACCCGAGTATGGTCTGCGACTAAGGTCATCAGCAACTACGTTTGCTTTCCCTGGATGGTAGTCGATAACCAGATCATAATCCTTAAGCAATTCGAGCCATCTCTTTTGCCTCAGATTCAAGTCCTTCTGTGTTAGGAGATACTGGAGACTTTTGTGATCGGTAAACAGATTGCATTTCTCCCTGTATAGATAGTCATATCTTGAGAGCAAATACGGTAGGAGCTAGTTCTAGATCGTGTGTTGGATAATTAGACTCGTGTGGCTTCAGTTGCCTTGATGCGTAAGAAATTACTTTCCCATCTTGCATCAGGACATAACTGAGTCCTAGATGAGAAGCATCACTGTAAACAGTGAATTCTTTGCCTGATTCTGGTTGGATGAGTACCGGGGCATGAGTTAGAGCTTGCTTAAGTTGATCTAAGCTTTGTTGTTGGCTCTCTGACCAAACAAAAGGCATATCTTTGCGAGTAAGCTTGGTAAGACTTGCATCAATAGAGGAAAAGCCTTTAACAAATCTTCTGTAATACCCAGCAAAACTGAGAAAGCTTCGGACCTCGCTTACATTCTTCGGAGGTCTCCAATTCAGAATAGACTGAATCTTGCTTGGATCGACTTTGATTCCTTCAGCTGAGATAACATGGCCGAGGAAAGAAACTTCTGGTAACCAAAATTCACATTTTGAGAACTTGGCATACAATTGATGTTCTCGGAGTGTTTGCAAGACAATTCAGAGGTGTTCAGCATGTTCCTCCTTATTCTGAGAGTACACCAAAATGTCATCATTGAATACGACCACGAACTTGTCAAGATAGGGCTTGAATACCTGATTCATGAGATCCATGAATGCAGTCAGGGCATTCGTTAACCCGAATGGCATTACAAGGAATTCAAAGTGGCCATATCAGTACGAAAGGCTATCTTAGGCATATCTTGTTCTTTCACTTTCATTTGATAGTATCCCGATCGAAGGTCGATCTTAGAGAATACGGAAACATCCCTAAGTTGATCAAAAAGATCTTCAATTTTGGGCATGGGATACCGATTCTTGATAGTGAGCTTGTTTAGTTGACGGTAATCAATGCAAAACTTCATAGTCCCGTCTTTCTTCTTTACAAATAAAATCGGTGCACCCCAAGGAGAAGTGCTAGGCCGTATGAAACCTTTAGCTTGCAACTCCTGAAGTTACTTCTTTAATTCTTTCAACTCAACATGTGCCATTCTATAGGGTGTAATGGACACCGGAGCTATTCCAGGCTGAACTTCTATCCCGAACTCTACTTCTCGAGTCGGAGGGACACCAAGGAGCTCCTCGGAAAAAACATTAGTGAATTCAGAAAAAACAGGCATGCTAGGCAAATCGAATTCAATTTCATCTTGGAGAATCATCTTAGCAAAGATAAAGTTGGTTTCTTGTCTATTAAGAGAATGGATTCTTTCCCTAAACCCTAGAGATACAATCTCCGATTTTGGCAATCTACCCAGGCCTCGTGTTTACTTAACCAATCTAACCCCAAAATCAAGTCAAATTCACAATATGGTAAGACATAAAGATCAATAGGAAAGGGTATGTTTCGAATGGTCAAGGGAGCTTACTTGTGGCGCAAGTTAATGGGTGTTTTCCCCAAATGGATTCCAAACTTCAAGATTTGATTCAATAATTTCGGGTTTCAAACTTAACTCGTTGATCAAGGTAGAACAAACAAATGAATGGGTAGACCTTGAATCAATTAAAGCATAAGCAGGACTGGAATTTAATTCAACGGTACATGCGATAACATCGAGAGCTTCTTCATCATCTTTACCACGAATGTGATACATACGAGCAGGGGCTCGAGACACCTGATGAGTTGGAGCATTCGAATAGGGGCCCTTTTGTTTCCCTTGATTCCCAGACTGAGCTTGTCTGGGTGCTTTGTTTCTATTAGGTGGAGTTGAGCTAGCAATTGCAGAAGCTCGATTCGAATCGTTGTTGGGATTCTGCGGACAATCCCGAATATAATGACTAGAGGCTCCACATGAAAAACATAAATTCTGTTGAACTCTGCACTGGCCAGTATGATGTTTCTGACAGAACTTGCAAAGAGGGTACAAAGTAATTTTAGCCTGATTCCCCGAGCTATCAACAGAAATAACAGGGGCTAATGTCTTTACAACCGTTTGAGGTTTTGGAATGTAACCATTCTTCTGATTAGGGGTATAGTTTGAACAGTGTCCCTTAGAATGTTCAGACTTCTTTGATTGCCAGTGTGGCTTATAATCGTTCCTGGGTCGTTTGTCTTTCTAGGAGTGTCCGCTCTTGCGTCTTTCTGAGGCTTTCATCTTCGCCTCAGTAGCAATGGCCCAGTTTACCAAATTTTGGAAGTCGGTAATGCCCAAGGTAGTGAATATCGGGCTTAATTCATCATTTAACCCGTCAATGAACATTCGACACTTGTTGACCTCGATTTTGATATATTCTAACCCATACTTCCATTACTTGTAAAAGTCGCTCACATATTGCTCAATAGGTCGGCCAGCTTGTTTAAGATACAAGAATCATTTTCGGCGTTCGGCCAGATATTGCTCGCTGATATACTTCTTCTTGAATTCATCAATGAAGAATTTCCAAGTAATAGACTCCGCTTGATCAGTCAGAGTAGTGGTTTTCCACCAGCTTAGTGCTTGTCAGAACATGGCAATTGTTTTGTTAGAGTACGAGTAGTGGCCTCTAACCAATACTCGGCTACTTTCGGATTAGCCTCATCGGTGCCAGTGAAGGTGTATGCCCGATGTTGAGCTAGCTTGTCAATAGGGTCTCAGTTTGGCACAGCAACTGTAGGAGCAATAGGGTGATCTTGTTTTAGGGAAGTTACGAGATGACTGAACATCTCCTTCATACTTGTAAGACATTATTGCTGCACATGATTGATAGCAGGAGTGTCCTGTTGAGCAGCAGCTTGAGCTCGATGTTGAGCTTGCTGTTGAGGAGTGTCCTGACCTAATCTGGTTTCTAACATTCTTGTTCAATTAGAACAAATAGAGTCTTAGTTATCACATTTACACATTTATGCAACAACACAAGCTTATATCAAGTCTCCTAGGTGGCACATATCCTATATGATGCAAATGAGCTTATAGAATCAACCAAAAAGCTTTGATTACCAATAAATGTAAGACTCCATCCCCGAGTTAGCCATAACCCAGTTTCAGAGCATTATCGGAATGAAAACAAAGCAATTGATAGGTTACTTGTCGAACAAGTAACCTCAGAATTACTTGCCTTGATGCGCAAGTAACGTAAACTTTAAACCTTTCGAATAACAACAATCCATCATGGTTTTCATAGTCCATTCGAATAACATGATTTAAGGACAAGCAACCAATCATCAAATTATCAAGTAGGCATTTATACATAAAGCCATCATCTATACATTTCTTTCATGACAAGAAACAAGTTTAGCAACCATTCATGGGTCATCTTTCAAAGCAAGAAAGTTCATTCAAGTTTCTTATAATACAAGCAATGTTCATTAAGTCATCTTTCAACATTTCCTTGGTAAGTAGCTTACTAGATAATCAAATCTTATGAATATGCACCGAAGTGCCAATATGCACCGTAGTGCCAATATGCACCGTCGTACCAATATGCACCATAGTGCCAATATGCACCGTAGTGCCAATATGAGCTCAAGATTCTAAGTCATGCCCTCTTATCTATCAAACTAGCTACCGAGGTTGTTGATTATCCATTTCATTTAAGCTTTATACATTTAATAATTCAATATAACATTATGCCATTCAAAGGCCAAACCCTTAGGCTTATGGAGTCTTAACTCCCAATACATAACTATCCATACCATTCGATTCAATCAACCATGTATAACATTCACAACACAAGCATATGTATGCATTGTGCATACCTTATTCTCCAAGCAAGCATGCCATTTCATACCTTAGGTATAAGCAATGCACATGACAAGCATTTGATTACATTTTCTTAACACCCAACTAAACACAAAGATCATGGCATCAATCAAGTTGTCATACATATCATTCTTCCCTTAATTAGCCAAATATACTTTAGGTCATGTTACATGGCATTGACATTTCATTTAAGCAATAACAAGGTTGGTTAGGACCTAAGTCCCAACCCTAAGGATAGTTACACTCACAATACTCCTAGCAATTCAACGATCTTGGATCCAAATCCCTTTGCCTCTAGATTTGGGATGTCCACTGCTATCCTCTTCTTCCCCAATCTGCTACCCTTGATCTACCAAGCAATGTTATCACATTTTACCTAACATTTAGCTACTGTTTTTATGCTTCTTTTTAAGTATTTCTTACTAATTCAATTCCATATTGTTATTACTTCAATTTAAGAAATAATTGGACTTATTACAATGTCCAAAAACTGTTTTGGAAACAGTTTGCATTTAGGTGCAAAAACAGTTCCAAACTGCCCAGGACACTGTTGCCTGGCAGTTTGCACATTGTCCCTTTAAATGGTTAATCCGTATGTCGAAATATCGATTTCTATACACCGCTGGAAATCTAACAAAATTTCCTATAATACCATGTAAGACATGCATTTTAGTTCTTAGCCAATTAATACAGTTTATTGTTCAAAGACATGGCATTTACACTGCCTAGACAGTTTGCACTGCCAGCAATTCCTATTTACAGTTTTCAATATAGGACCCAGTTTTCAATTATATTTTCACCCATTGAAAATATAAATTTTAAGGATCATGTCATTAAAATTTCAGCCCTGAATTCAATCTATAAAATTTTGGTGAATTTTCAAAGTGACTACCCAAAACAGAGCAATTCTGGGCAGATTGCATCTAATTACATTTTAATGCCTTTAATTCATTGTAACCAATGTCTTGGCCTTATAATTCAATTAATATGATATCCTAGACTTTTTGAGCCAATTTTAATCCATTATACTAGGCTGTCAAAATAGGGCAAGTTGGTTACAAAGCCTAATCTTGCATGTTTACTCAATTTCCATTCCACAAAACAGTTTCTATGTTACATAACTGTGTTCATACTCTTATCCTTCATTTCAAGCATTGTTTGCTAAAAATTCAATTTGTTTAACACCTTCTTTACAATATCTATTCATGATCATCATCAATTCATTAATTCTATAGCTCAATTTTTAGTTCTATTCATTCAATTCTTACTTCAACAACACATTTCAATTTTCCCGCAACCTAGCTTATTTCACTTATCATGAACACATAATTTCCAGCATTGAACCTAGTGTTCATTCTTCAAATTCAAATAATTCTACAACCAATCAATCATCTAACAACATATTCAATATCTAATTCCATCTATAATCATAAAAATCAGTACAATTCAACAATATGGTTGCCTATTCAATTAAACACAAGAAGAATCATACTTACTTTGCTTCTAGCTTAATTTCAATGAAAATTCCTACACATGCAAGCTTGATTTTTCTCTTCAATAGCTAATTTTCCTAAGCTTCTTTCTCTCTATTTTCTCTCCTCTTTTTTTCGGCCAAACAAGGATAATGGAGAAGATGACAACAACAAATCCTTGTTATTGGATTTGTGCATTGTCTAAAATGCCCTTTAATTAATCCTTAATATTAACTTAATCAAGGGCATTAGGGTAAATGATAAATTTAGCATTCATTCCCCATCTTTCTCCTTTAATTCAATGTAGTCACTTTTAAATTGGTCACTTAATTCATTTAATTCCTTCAATTAGACCCTTGACTATTTCATTTAGCTTAATTCTAAATTCAATTAAGCTATCAACTTATGCAATTTGGTTCCAATACTTCTAAGCTAGGATTTGGGGTGTTGCATGGAAGGCAAATCCCTCGTCCATGGAATGCTAGCCAATTCTGGAAATTTTATGTTTAACATTCTTTCGATGTACCCTTGACACGCCTGATAGGCCCACACAATGTACTCCCAGACTAAAACGATGCAAGATTTGTATAAATGATGGCAAACACCTATTTGGATACAAATAGAAAAGGTATTAAAGCCCTGGGTACCTAAATAGGTAATATAAGGAAGTCAATACCCTCATATCATTTTTTAACAACCCAAGCGGATAAGCATGATCAGAATCACGCAACACGAAAATAAGTGCATAAATAAAAATGTAAAATAAATATGCATCTCTTTGCATTTCACCATCATCCCTAAAGCACATTAAATACATCTGCCCATTTCAATGCTTGGAATTTTGTTTTCCTCCAAAAAGGCATTGAGATGCCCACACTTTTGTGTCTCGAAAGACATCTTATCAACAAAAATATAGATGTCTGCTTCAAGTAGATGATACCCTCATTGATCAAAAATAGCAATACATGTACAAAGTTAAAAATGATGTCAAGTTATAAATAACCTCCACCCATTTTAATTCTTGGCATTGTGTTTTCCTCCAAAAGGCATCGAGATGTCCATACTTATGTGTCTCGAAAGACACTTGATCTACAAAAGTGTGGATACTTGCTTCAAGCAAATGATACCTCCATTGATTAAAAATTGAAAAGCCTGTACATTTTTGCTGATAAGATGTCTTTCGAGTTATAGAAATAGCCTTCGCCCATTTTCAATGCTCGATATTGTGTTTCCCTTCAAAAAAGGCATTGAGATGCCCGCACTTCTATGTCTTAAAACCACACTTGATCTACAAAAGTATGTATGTCTATTTTAATAAATGCACTCATATTTCTCCAATTGTTATGTCTTTAAAGGCACCTGACCTGCAAAAGGGAAAAAAGAGAAGTACCAATACATCATGAATAGAAAAAAATTCTTATCCTACACATCTATAGCAAAATTCGAAAGCTTATGAGCCATATACACCATATTGCTATTGTCCTGAATCATGTCACTATATAACATTCTCGTGACCTGGGGCACAAATGTTAAACTTCCAGAAACTGATAGCTTTAGAAAGCTAATTTTGGAGGATAGAAGGCAATGACCCCATCCTCAAAAGTAAAACCTTGGACAGATACATGTCTTCAAGAAAACTCACCTAAGATCCCAATGACATCTCATGATGTGACCCCAATCTGTGCCCTAAGACTGGATACACTGACACCTAATGAATACTATGACCTATCGCCGAGCTAGAACATTAGCATAATCATTACGAGTGTAACTCATAAAGCTTCTATCAAGCACCAGCTGACAGTCAATGATTATAAATAACATGGGTAGTTGGGATCAGGGTGGATAGAAGGGATCTGATGGGAACAACCCATCCTTTTCTCCCCTTCAACAAATACATTGCCATCTCGTATTTGGCTCTTCGCCCCAAGTCTATAGGGGTGAACAAACCCTAATCTGCCATAATCACCGTTGTCTGTCTTCTTCACCTCCCTTGTTCGGTGCCTCCTTATTTCGGCATAAACATGTCTAAAACACCCAAACAAATACAAATCAAGGAGGACGGTGAACTGACTTACCCTCTTTGTCTAGACTTGAAACTCTCCATGGTCTCTTCCTAATATACAATTGATTATTTTATCTCCACCACACTTATAAATAGGGGCGAAAACATTAACACCTCAGGAGGGGCTCTTGCCCTTCCACGCAACAAATTTTTTACCATTGAAGTATATAATTTTTTAGATAAATTACATTAATTATGAATTTTCCCTTCACTTATAAATATTTATGTTTTACCCCTCCAACTCCCAACTCTAGCTCCGTCCCTGCTCATAAACCTTAATTGTCTGAGTCATGAAAATTAATAGAAGGGTTTTGAAAAATATTTGTTAAAAATGTTAAACCTATTCTCCCTTTCAAAAAGGACTCAACATTTCACCCTATCATGTTATCCATAACTTGTGATAGAAGAAAAAAGAACTATGAAAAAAGGAAAGAAGAATAACTCGTATAAATATGAAATGGGGTTTCTCAACCTTTAAAAGGCCACATATCCCATTCTTTCAACTGAAATCAATGGTCCATATTATTTTAAAAGGTTTCTTGATCAAAATCAACTGTTATCACGCTATTTACTTAAAAAGGATCGATACCTACCTTTTTTAACAAAATCGATACCTACCTTTAAGCACCATTACTCCGGTCCAAATACAAATACACTTTGTCATATATCATACTTACCACTTAATTTTTATATCTCTCCCCTACAAGTTGTGTCTCTCTTCATTTGATCAATCGTACTTTAATTTGGTGAAATTAAACTTCTAACTCTTGTCATATTCTATATTATCAAGATAGTATCTCAAAATTCATGCTATGTATCCCCTTAATAGTGATTCCTATCACCAACAACATTTTTCGCAAATTAATTGGTAAGATGCTCAAGCCACCCGACTATCTTTGCAAACTCAATTCGTTGGACCTATATATTAGTTACACAAGTATTTTTTTACATACTTGTTACTCAAGTATTTATAAATTTGTTAATTGTACTTTTAGATTTAATTAAGGCTTAACTCAGAAATAGATGCCTAAACCATACACTTTTTCTGAGATAAGTGCCTAATTTTTTAGCTAAAATAGGTGCCTAAATTTTTATTTCGTTAGTGTTTTAAGGTAACACCGTTAAAAAATGCATTACCCAATCAAAATTTAACATATGTCTTTATTTTTATTATTTTTATTTGTTTATAAACAAATTAAAAAAGAGAAAATACTATTTTTTAAAAAATCTAAAAAGTCTTAAAATCTCTAAAAAAGTCTCAAATTCCTAAAACCTCAAACCTCAAAATCCCAAAATTAACGTCACTACCAACGTCGATAGCCTCGTCAAACCCCATTGTCGCCATCACCTGAGGCCACCGCCCATTTTCCTCAATCACCCATTGCAGGTAACCGGGGGATGGCGTGCCAATCGGATGTCGAACAATTAGAACCTTTCGCATTCGTTGTTTAACGTCCGATTGACACCCATCCTGTCGATTACCGGTGATGGGTGGTTGGGGAAATGGGCACTGGCCTCAGTCGACCACGGCGATGTGGTCTGACAGGGTTATCGACGACGATTGTGGCGTCAATTTTGGGTTTATAGTTTAGAGCTTTTAGAGATTTTGGGACTATTTTGTGATTTTTAAAAATTTTGAGATATTGTTTATTTCATTTTATTTTTAGTTTATTTTTTAATAAATAAACACTAACAGGATGAAGCTTTAGACACTTATTTCAGCAAAAAGTATTAGGCACATATCTCAAAAAAATTGTATAGTTTGAGTACTTATTTCTGAGTTAAGCCTTTGATTAATGAAGCTTTTCCTTTTCCGGTAAAATATAACCTCATTAGAGGAATGCTGAATTTGTTAGAGAATCCTAGATTCTTGAATGATGTCATTATATGAATGAAAAATCTCTGAAAATGGGTATGAGATTCTTCCCAATTAAGTCCAATTCTCTTGTTCCCTGTCCTAAAAGCCTTTTTTTTTTAATTCTTTCATTCTTTTTCTAAATGATAATTTCTTGAGTGATTCATGTTGTCTTCAACGGAAGGAATGACATTATATCAAGGCATCTTCAATTTTCAATGAAAGAAAGAAACATTTGCAAAACCATTGTTTCTAGTACTCAGAGCACAGAGGTTAGTCTTGTTTCAATCTACAAAGAGCCATTGAACAAAGCTATAAAGAGCTTCAAATGATAAATGAATCAAAGGTGCTGAGAGGGTAACAAATATTTATAATTTATCAAAAATTTATTATAAAATATAATATTTTGAATACAAAAAATTAAAACAACTATTTAAAATGTTGGGTAAAGTTCACAAATGGTAACTAAACTTTGGTAAAATATTCAATTTGGTAACCAAACTTTCAATTGTTTCAATGTTACTATTAAAATTTTAGTTATGCTTCAATGTAACCACTGACGTGCTGACACCGTTAACCATTGTTAAAATATTTTGTATAAATAACACATTTAGTCCTCCATGTTTGCACATTCAAATAATATAGCCTTAATTCAAAAAATAATGATAATTTTCCTCATTATTTCAATTTAGCCCTATTTTTAATTAAAAATAATCTAACCATAATCCCAAAACATGAAACCCTAAACCCCAAAACTCTACACCCTAAACCATAAATTCCAAAACCCTAACTCTAAACCAAAGTTCAGTTAACGTTGAAGCAATTCCTAATCTGATTATATATACTTGAACTTCATTTCAAATCGTGAATTTTCTCAATAAAAATTAAAATAAAAAGTATAACAATGTCAAACTTGAGTGATTTCTATATCATAGGACTTGTCTTTCAAATCCCGCCTCTTGGATAAGAAAAATTGTTATCCCCAAGCAGCAGTTGTTGAATTTCATAATTTGAACCTTTATGATTAAATGTGACTCTTCATGAAACTTTTAGTGACTAGGTGCAACTCTTTTAGAAACCTAAATTAATGAATGGATGTAACTATTCATCATGAATAGATGTGCCTTTGCATGATGAATAGATGTAAACGAAGAGATGTGATTGTTCCAATAGTCACCTATAATCACTATATAAAGGATTGTAAGTGATGAAGAAAAGCAATTGTATTCCAAGAAATTTCCAAGTGTTATTTGAAGTTCATTAATATATTTTTCTTCCTCTCCAAAAGATTGTGTTATTTTACTTCAATATTCTAACAAATTGGTATCACAAGCTTGGTTCGATAGTAAGAGAAGATGACCAACAATGGTATGCTTCCATTTCAATCTCCTTGTCTTGAAAAAGACAATTATGAAAATTGGTGTCTCCATATGAAGGCTTTACTTGGGGCACAAGATGCTTGGGAGATCACTCACAAGGATTATGAGTCTCCTCAAGATGAGGCGTCATTCTCCCGACAAAAAAGGGAGGATATGGCGAAAACAAATCTGAAGGATCAACAAGCTCTAACCCTCATCCACCAATGCCTGGATGATTCGATGTTTGTAAAAGTGGCAAATGCCAACACCGCAAAGGAATCCGAGTCCATGTATTGCAAGGTGAATTTGAAACCTTGCGGGTGAAGGAATCCGAGTCCATTTTGAATTATTACTCAAGGGTAGTGGCTATTGTTAATCAAATGAAGAGATATGGAGAAACTTTAGAAGATGTACGTATGATTCAAAAGATCCTTCATTCTTTGACTCCAAAGTTTGATTATGTGGTTTGTGTCATTAAGTCAAAAGATTTAGACTCAATGACTATTAAAAAAGTTATAGGTGATTTACAAGCACAAGAAGACAGATTCAATAGGAGACAACATGTGTCCATTGAACTAGCCCTCAAAGACAAGGTGTCTTTGAAAAACAATCGAGAAGAAAAGAATCAAAATGGACAAGGACATGGATGAGGTTGATGTTATGGTCAAAAGAGATGATCGTGAATATCGTACCAACGATGATATAAGCACATCATCAAGTAATTAGAGAAGAGGAAGAATGAATTATCAAAGAGTAAATGAAAGGAGATATGACAAATACAATGTTGAATGCTATAATTGTCATAAATTTGGTCATTTTTCTTGGGAATGCCAAAGTGATCCTAATAAAAATGAAGAGACAGTGAATCTCATTGAAGATCAACAAGATGTTGAAGAGCCAACCTTGTTGCTAGCACTCAAGAATGAGGAGAACAATGACACAAGCACATCGTATATTGACAATGAAGCAAGAAATCACATGTGTGAAGAACAAAAGGCCTTGGGAGATGCAAGGAAAAAAGTGGAAGAACTTGAACATGAAATGAAAGAATTGAGGAAAAAACTTGAGACTGAGAAGGTGGCCCGAGAAGAAGCATGTGCTAAAGTTGATGAACTTGAGTTTGAGATAAATGCAGCAATGCGAGATCTTGATTACGAAAGAATGAAGCTAAAAGATGCCAGGGAAGGAATTATGCTTCGAGAAACACAACTACAAACATTTTATTCTACAACTAAAAGAATCTCTATTATGTTTGCAAAGCATCAGGAAAAACTAAAGAAGAAAGATGATGAGATTCAAAGAATGAGGAAACTAAACTGGATTCTTCAAGAAAGGGTTAAAAACCTTTGTTTTGAGAACCAATTATGGTGGGACTTGGCACAGACGAATGAAACCACGACAAATCTCTACAGACCAATTTAGAACTAGTGTTGGTGAATGTCGACGAGGAACACCGCAGGAATGATGGGGATTGATAACACAGAGTTTGACTGTAAAAATAGTAATGAAGGATGGCGTAAGACAATAAATTCACCACAAGAGCATGCAAATAATGAGAAGCATGGGGATGGAAGATACAAAGACAAGTATCAAGAAGACGTGACATGTGAAGACAAATGGCAAGGTGGTAAATTGAAAGATGATCGATTAGCAAGTGAACATACTAATTGTAAGTCTAGTGAGGACCATTTAATGGACGAAAAAGAAGATGTAAAAGTTTGGCAGAAGAAGTCCAAGAATCAAGATTGTGATAATGACCGTGAGCGTAAACATTACAAGGAGTTCAAGCGAGAGCATGAACGTTAACATGACCATGATTGTGATAATGATTCCCAATGCAATCGACACAAAGAATGTGATCATTGTTACAGTGATCGAGACAGTGATAGAGATTATAACTATGATGAGTTACATGACAAATGGAGGAGAGCTAGATACAGAGATAGTAAAGGAAGGAAACGATCTCCTGATAATCAAGATGATGATACTACGAAAAATTTAGAAGTACCAATGACGAAGAAATGTTCAAATTAAGGGGAAGTAACACCCTAAAATTGGCCTAGGAATGTTACCACTATCTAAACTATAGGCTAATTGAATATATGTGGTAATCAAATTAAAGAAGAATGAACATTAGCCATCCTTAAGATCAAATAAGTGAAATTAGAACCAAATTGAATTGAAATTAAAACTATAAGGCTTAAATGGAAGGATGGAAGTGTGAAAATGCAAAGTTATAGGGATTGTATGTGAAATTTAATTAAGTTAAAGGCCTTTACACTTGTTCTCAATTGATGAGAACATGTGTCTTGTGGAAGGGTGACTCACGGCTAGGGGGAATAGATGAACAAACATATTGTCATCTTCCTCCCTAATTTATCCTCCATGGCCAAAAATGCTTGAGAGAGAAAGGGGAAAGAAAGGCTTTATACATAGTTTCCAAATTCATGCTTTTTGATTGAGCCTTGATCAAATTTAGCTTGGAGACGGTATAATGCTTGACTTTACATGTTATAGATTGCTTGAATCTTGAAATGATGATGTCCTTGTTGTTTAGATTGATTTGGATGATTGTTATGTGTGTTAGGATCATGCTAGCTTCTAATAGAACTTGAAATTTGAATACTAGTAGCTAAATTGCTAATAAAATGTGTATATGGTTGAAAACAGTTTGATTAGGGACTGTTTTTACTAGTGAAAATGTGTAAAATGCTAATTGAATGTAAAACCCTGTTTTGATCATGTTGTTAGATGAATTGAGGATTGGTTTGAGTAAATAAGTTGCTAGAAATGTGAAAGCACCTAATTGGATTAGTTAAACTAGGTAATGGACTGCTCAATTGATGAATTGGATGTATATTGTTGATCAAATAGATCAAATTGAATTGAACATGATAATACCCAGTTTTAAGCTCATTGCTAGGTGAATTATACTGACCTAGACATATAAGAACATAAAAATGAATTGAATTGCCATGTTAGAACCTTGTTAAAATGAGTTATGAAACTAGAAACTCAACCTAGTGTAATCTGCCCAGAATGCTCTGTTCTGGGCAGCAACTTTGAAAAATCACCAAAAAATGTATAAAGTGAATTTAAGGCTGAAAATTTTATGGATAGTACCTTGACATGTCTAAAATCATTAGGAGAAAACAGAACTGAATTATGGATTGTATAATGAATTTTAGAGAAGAAACACTAGGGACAGTGCAAACTGTCCAGTGTAGCAAATTGCCCTGTCCTTAAGTTAAAAACTGTATTAATTGGAAAAGAAATAAAATTCAAGGCCTATATGTTTATAAATAAAATTCTTTTATCTTTCCAACGGTGTAAACCAATTGAAATTCCGACGTACGGAATGAAAGTTATGTATGTTTTAGTGAACAGACTACATGCTGCCTAGTAACAACAGTTTAGGTAATTGTACACTGTTTTGGGACAGTTTTGTAAACTGTATTGTAAACAGTTTTGGGGCATTGGTTACTGCCCTGTTTTACATGAATTAAAGTATAGATAAGTGTAGTTAAGTATAGTAAAGAATGTATATGAACATGCTGCCAGATTTGTGTATGATGTGTACTTGTAACATTGCTTTGATTGAATGATTATATGATCTTGTTTTAACATGAATGTGTTTGTGTAATGTGTTAGAACCAGGAGTGAACTTGGTGGATGAGGAAAGAGTGGATCATCCTAAAGCCAAGAACAAAGGAGTGTGGATCCAAGACTAGTTAAGCTTGGAGTATTGTGAGTGTAGTTATCTCTAGGGTTAGGACCAATGCATGCTTGTTTACATTCTTGTAATGCTTAAATGAACCTAATATGGACTTGACTTAATAAGGGAGGAATGACTAGTAATGCGTGAAATTTGATCACATCTTGAATACATGTTTTATTCGAATGCTAAGCTTGAATAAGTGGTAACATTGGTGCTTGTATGTGTCATGTTGCATGTGATCGAATGCTAAAGAACTTGCTTGAGATATTATCCCATCTTGATGAAATGAAACATGAGAATTACATGATATGTGAGCTATGGCTCAATTGGCCTAAAGGCCTAGTATGAAATGAACTTACTTGACATCATCTTGAACTTGATAAACTTGTATAAATGGTAAATCGAACAACCTTGGTAGCTAGTTGGACTAGGTATAAGGGCATGCCTTAGAGTATAGAGCTCATTGTGCCATGTGGTCTTTGGTGACAGTAGGAGGGTTGACCAGCACTACGGTGCATTTTGTGGCGACAGTTGGTTGGAGACTCGATTACCTATACAAACTAAGTACCAAGGGGTTGTTTAATGATAACACATGAAATAACAATCCAATAACACATGTTACTTGTCTTGAAAGCTATACATTAGATGTTACTTGACATGAGAGCCATGAATTGTATGTTAATTGTCATGTAAGCATGACTTACTTGATTACGTGTTACATAAGCATTTTTGCTTGATTCTTGATATGAAAGCATGAAGTATGATTCATTGTTTCTTGTATCCTTATGCTAACCGAATGATTGAATCCTTAGTTAGGATTACTCTATTGCTTGAAATCCTTAGCTAGGATTATACTTGATTAAATGACACATAACTTGATATAACAAATGGTTAGAACTAGTACTACCTCACTAAGTACATTCTTGTACTTATCACTCTCATTTTCATTCTTCCCAACTACAGGATAAAGGGATTCGAGTGTTGCTTGATCTTGAAGCATGTTACCTTGAGCTAGAAGCAAGTCGCACAAGCATTGCCTAAGTATGGTTTCATACTTGTTTTTTATATCTCCTAGATTGGTGGCACTAGATTGTATGGAGTTTAGCTTGATCATGCATTTTGGAATACTTGAAACTTGTATATATTGTCCTTGTATGGGGCAACTATGTTTATGATCTTGATTAACAAATAAGAAACAAGTTGTATTTAACTTAGATTACATGTAATAGAATGATTTTGTTGCGCATATATGAGATTACAAATGGTATGATCAAGTGTTTGATCTAGTGTATAATGAACCATTCGAATGCTTTGCTTAGTGTTCATGTATATGATTGAATGAATAGCATGAAATGCTTCATGTCTTGCTTGAATTGAAAATAGTATGAATCGAACCATGCTTGCTTGTCCTCCATTCGAATTGCCTTGGAAATTATATGGTCATTTGGGTGTGTATATACCTTAATGTAAGTGTTATTGTGTGTTTGGATGATGAATGGTCTATATGTTTGAAAAGTAGTTACATGTAAATGTATGTTAACATGATCATGTTTAGTAATCTAGGTATGAAATGTTATATGTATTAAATTAAGGAACATTGAAATGAAATGAAACCATGTTGTATAATATGGTCATTTGAATGATTTAGGTATAAGATGAACTTAATTAATTCATGAAAGTAGTAACTTGTAATGAAAGCATGAAAGGAAATAATTTTGTAGCCTATTCGAATGCTATAGGATGAAGTTAAAACCAACATGTGTGTTTGCTCGTATGTTAAGGAATGAATGATTGGTTGCTTGTTAGTTTAGTAACTCATCTAATAGGGATGAGTTATCAAATCATGCTTGCCTTGATCCTTGCCTTGTGTGTTCTTGTATTGTATTTCCTTGTCCTTGCTTGGTAACGCTCCCGAGCCGGTTTGCTACTAGCCCGGGGTAGGGCGTGTTATAATTATTTTGTAATCAGATCTTTTTAGTCGGTTCTAGGACTAAACCGGGCTCTCTTGCATCATATAGGATTAATTGTGCCACATAGGAGTTCTATTTCAAATTGCTTGTATCCTTGCTTAAACTAAACTCTTCTTGTTCTACCTGAACTAGAAATGTCTGAAACGAGACTTGGCCAGGACAATGAAAGTCTTGAAGGCTCCTCGAATGAATGAGCTAGTGTGAGGATGGAACATAATCCTCCACAACAACAAGATCAAACCCAAGACCAAGCTGCTGCTCAACAGGAAGCTCCGATTGACAAGCTGACTCAACAATGGGCCTATACTTTCATTGGCACTGATGAAGCCAGTCCCGAAGTAGCTGAGTACTGGTTAGAGGCCACTACTCAAATCTTGACCAAGCAACTACCTTGTCCTAATGAGCACAAGCTCGAATATGACATAGCCTTGTTGGCAGATGAAGCTCTAAGCTGGTGGGAAACCACTACACTGACTGCTCCTACTGAAGCTGTAACTTGGAAATTCTTCCTCGAGGAATTCAGGAAGAAATATATCAGTGAAAAATACTTGGCCAAGTGCTGGAAGCATTTCTTGTACCTCAAGCAAGGTGGCCGACCCATTGAACAGTACATGAGCGACTTTTGCAAGTATTGCAAGTACGGGTCAGAATGCATCAAGACTGATGCTGATAAAGTCGAATGTTTATCGATGGACTGAATGATGAACTAAGTCCTATATTCACTACCCTGGGTATCACTGACTTCCAGAATTTGGTGAACTGGGCCATTGCAACTGAGGCAAAGATGAAGGCCTCTGAGAAACGTAAAAGTTGTAACTCCTGGAAAGGCAAACGATACAGGAATGATGACAAGCCTCACTGGTAGTCAAAGAAATCTAAACACTCCAAAGATCACTCCTCGAATTACACTCATGTTCAGAAATGCAACTACATACCAAGACCGCAATCGATAACCAAGCCTTCAGCCCCGAGCATCTCTGTTGATAGTACGGGGAATTCTGGTAAAGTTGCTCAATATCCTACTTGCAAGTTCTGTCAGAAGCACCACACCGGGTAATGCAGAACTCAATAGAATTTATGTTTCTTATGTGGATCCTCTGATCATTATATCCGGGATTGTCCTCAGAATTCTAAAAGGGTTCCAAATCGATCTCCTGCAAATGCTAGTTCAGCTCCCTCTATTCGAAACAAGGGACCTAGACAAGCTCAATTTGGAAATTAGGGGGAAGAATAAGGGACCCCATTCGAATTCCCTTACTCAACAAGAACCTCGTGCTCCTGCTCGAATCTACCACATCCGGGGAAAAGAATATGAAGAATCACCCGATGTCATAGCAGGTACCGTTGAGCTACATTTGACTCATGTTTATGCTTTAATAGACTCGGGATCCACTCATTCATTTGTATGCTCATCTTTGATTGTAAAGTTGAATTCGAAACCTGAAATTGTAAAGCAAAGCCTTGTAGTTTTGAACTCAATAGGGGGAATCACATCCATTAACTTCCTTTGCAAGGAATGTTCTATAGTCATTCGAAACATACGATTTCCTATTGATCTATATGTATTGCCAAATTGTGAGTTCGATCTAGTGTTAGGACTAGATTGGTTAAGTAAGCATGAAGCCTGGGTAGATTGCCAAAATAGGAGACTTTATCTCCGAGGTTTAGGAAAGGAATCCATTCTTCTAATTGATAGGAAACCAACCTCAATCTTTGCTACGATGGTCATACAAGATAAACTTGAATTCGGCTTACCTAGTATGACAATTGTATCTGAATTTATTGATGTTTTTTCCCAAGGAACTCCCTGGTCTTCTTCCAACCAGAGAAATAGAGTTTGGGATCGGTGTTCAACCTGGAACAACTCTGGTGTCCATCATAACCTATCGAATGACACTTGTTGAATTGAAAAAACTCAAGAAGCAACTCTAAGAGCTACAAGACAAAGGTTTTATTCGGCCTAGCTCGTCTCCCTGGGGTGCTCCAGTCTTGTTCGTGAAAAAGAAAGACGGGACTATGAGACTCTATATTGACTACAGACAATTGAACAAGCTTACTATCAAGAATCAGTATCCTCTTCCAAGGATAGAAGATTTCTTCAATCAACTCAAGGATGCTTCAGTGTTCTCAAAGATCGATCTTCGATCAGGATACTATCAAATAAGGGTAAAAGAAAAAGATGTACCGAAGATAGCCTTTCGTACTCGATATGGCCATTTTGAAATCCTTGTAATGCCATTCGGGTTAACAAATGCTCTGGATGCTTTCATGGACCTCATGAACCATGTATTCAAGCCCTATCTTGACAAGTTTGTGGTCATCTTCACCAATGACATCCTGGTGTATTCTCGGAATAAGGAAGAACATTTTGAACACCTTCGAATTGTATTGCAAACTCTACGAGAATGTCAATTGTTCGCAAAGTTCTCTAAGTGTAAATTTTGGCTATCAGAAGTCTCGTTCCTTGGCCATGTTATCTCGGTAGAAGGGATTAAAGTAGACCCAAGCAAAATTCAATCCATCATGGATTGGAGACCTCCAAAGAATGTTGGCGAGGTTAGAAGCTTTCTCAGTTTAGCCTAGTATTATCGGCGTTTTGTCAAGGGATTTTCATCCATTGCAGCAAGCTTGACTAAGTTAACCCGTAAAGACACGCCCTTTGTTTGGTAGGAGAACCAACAATGTAGCTTCTATCAACTTAAACAAGCTCTGACTATGCATCGGTTCTCATCCAACCATAATCGGGCAAAGAATTCACTGTCTATAGTGATGCATCTCATTTACGACTAGGTTGTTTCCTAATGCAAGATGGAAAGGTGGTAGCTTACGCTTCAAGGCAACTAAAACCACACGAGTCAAACTACCCTACACACGATCTAGAATTGGCAGCTATCGTGTCTGCTCTCAAAATATGGAGACATAACTTGTACGGGGAGAATGTAACATGTTCACAGACCACAAAAGTCTCAAATACCTTCTAACTCAGAAAGACTTGAATCTGAGGCAAATGAGATGGCTAGAATTACTTAAAGACTATAATTTGGTTATCGACTACCATTCGGGGAAAGCAAACGTGGTTGCTGATGCCCATAGTCACAGACCATACTCGGGTAAACCCCTAAATCTAAATTCTAGAATAATTTATTTGAATTTAATCTTACTTGGATTACAAGTAATCCATTCGAATTGACCTTTCTTGTCTTACAAGTAACTACTCGAAAATCTCTCTTAATGATATTGTCCATTCATTTGTAGCTTCCTTGGCTATCAATGCTCATTTTCATTTATCCAAAGGACGGAAATTCTTGTATGAACTTCAAGTTCAATCTAGCTTGATCTCGAGAATCAAAGAACTCCAGCAAACTGATCCAAATCTTCAGAAGAACATATCCAAGCTAGACTCTGAGTCTAATTTTGACTTATCCCTCAAGTCGAATGGACTCCTCTATTTCAAGGATAGAGTATGTGTTCCTAACAATGAGGGACTAAAACAAGAGATGTTACAAGAAGCTCACCAAAGCTCTTTCTCAATTCACCCGAGATCGGTTAAGATGTAAAAGGATCTAAAGCCACTATACTGGTGGCCAGACATGAAATCGGCTATCACAGATTTTGTTTCGAAGTGCCTAACTTGTCAAAGAGTTAAAGCCAAGCATCAAGTCCCTACTGGTTTGCTCCAACCAATCGAATTCGCTTAGTGGAAATAGGATCAAATTACAATGGACTTTGTTACTGGTCTTCCTTCCACTCCAAGAAATAATGATGTTGTATGGGTGATTGTTGATAGATTCGCAAAGTCTACTCACTTCATCCTTGTTCGAATGAACATGAGCTTGGAAACTTTAGCCGAGCTATACATCCGTAAAGTGATTCGATTACACGGTGTACCTATAGCTATAATCTCTGATCGTGACCCTAGATTTGCTTCTCGATTCTGGAATTCCTTGCAGAAGGCTTTAAGAGCTAAAGTGCATCTTAGTACAACCTTTCACCCTCAACCAGATGGACAATCTGAAAGAATCATTCAAGTGCTTGAAGATATGCTACGTGCTTGTGTAATAGATGTTAAGTGTCTAAAAGTACTATTTTATTCACCCTTTTTATTCATATTATTGCTAGACTTAGTCTCATATTAATTTCATTATTAGCCATTCATGCATGTTTGCATTGTTTCCTTGGTGGTTAAGCTTGATATCATATTATGCTTAATTTTTTGGAAAAAGGGTGCTGCCGATAGTTGTTTTTGTGTGTGCAGAATTAGTTGCCAAAGCAAGGCTAGAACCAGTTGCCATGGCAATAAAAGAATGAGATGCCGACGCAGTTGCCAGGGCAGTGCATGAAGGAGATGTCGAGCTAGTTGCCAGGGAAATTGTCGATAAGGGATAAGATGATATGGCAGCCGAAATTGATGACTAGATAAACCTAAGATGACGTGGAGCAAAGTTAAATCCCAAAGGAGTTTGATTTCCATGAAGAGGTCAAAGAGAAATTAAATCCCAAGAAGATAGGAGACAATCTAGAAGGAATTTAAATATAATAAAGAATAATATTCTTTAAAAGTATTTAATTCTAACTTAACTTCCTCCTCAAGAAAGACTTTGACCTAGCCCTATAAATTGAGGACCAAGCCATTAAACTCCAAGAGGTGCAAGGGGGAGAGAATTTGACAAGAGGCTTCAACCATCTTCATCTTTTTCATTCTTGTTCGATTAGGTTTATGTTAGAGATTCTTTGTCTTGTGTTTCTTTGGAACCTAGGCATGAACTAAATCTATTTGGCTAAGGTTACTTTGTTTTGTGGTTGTGAGAAACAATTGGATTTTGTTTAGGTAATAAGAGTTTGCACTTTCAATTCAAGGTTTACTCATTCTTGGTTTTTATTCTTGTTTGTGAGTGAATTGGGAGAGGATCTCGTAATTCTATCTATTTATCTAATATTGGGAGAGTTAGATTCAAGAAACGAATGAGTATGGTTTTTATTCAATCTATTGATGAAGATTAATCTGGCTTAGGAATAAGTCAAGGATTTCAACGGCTAAGAGGAGTGCAAGAT
The DNA here is from genome assembly GCA_019671005.1 of Hibiscus mutabilis. NCBI lineage: Eukaryota > Viridiplantae > Streptophyta > Magnoliopsida > Malvales > Malvaceae > Hibiscus > Hibiscus mutabilis. The sequence goes on along the minus strand of CM033745.1, from coordinate 28,856,040 downwards.
TGGTTGTTGTTCACCCTTGATTCACGTAGGGATGTATTGTCAAGCCACGCACAATTAGCTAGAGTTTCGACTTAGGGATAAGAAGAAACCATTGATGAACGCTCTGTCGAACCTTGAAGTTGTTGCCTAGCTGCCCAAATAGTTGCCCAGCTGCCCAAATAGTTGCCCAGCCAGTTGCCCAGGCAACCGTTCGATTAATTGCCAAGGCAACCCAGCTGCGCAAGTTGCCACGGCAACTCAGTTGCCCTTGCACTCTTTTACCAAGACAATCCAATTGGCTATACTCCTCAACTCACGATAACCTGGCCTATTCCCTCTCTTTTGATTACATCTTCTTTTACTTTAATTGCTCTTTCTAGTTTAGTTGTTAGGTTAACTCCTACAATCTTTTGCTTGTGTTCTTTTACTTTTTACAATGCAAGAGATTAGATTCTTGAAGTGGCACCAATCCAGGTGAAGACGATATCTTTTATACTATAACTTGCGACGTGTACACTTGCACAATTGCGGAGCACTTATTACGCGCAGCAAGTTTTTGGCGACGTTGCCGGGGATAGGCAATAGCAACTTTGTTTTTATTTTCTTGCACTTTTTATTTTTATTGTTTAAGATTCGAAGGGTTAACAAACTTTGGTTTTGCTTTGGTATATGACCAGGGCAAGACCAACTACACCAGAATATCCCTTTGATCCAGAAATCGAACGAACCTTGCAAAGACTCAGACAAAGTTTAAGAGTAGCAATGGATAATCAAGACGACAATATGAATCATAATGTTCCAGCAGGAGGTGGAGTGATTTTTGCACGAAACAGAACTATTCGAGACTATCTAGAAGAAGTTCTTGAAGGACTTAATCCAGGAGTTGTCACACCTAAAATTGAAGCCGACCACTTTGAGTTGAAACTGGTGATGTTCAATATGATCAACACAATTGGTCAATTCGGTGGTTCAGCAACTGAAGATGCACGACAATATCTTAAATCTTTCCTTGAGATTTGCAACTCATTCAAAATACAAAGAGTCATCCCAGATGTTTTACAGCTAAGATTATTCCCCTATTCACTAAAGGATAGGGCAAAAGCATGGTTGAACAGTATTTCTGCCGGATCAATAGGATCTTGGACCAATCTTTGTCGTGATTTCCTAGCTCAATTTAATCCTGCAAATTTGACTGATAAGCTTCGTAACGAAATTGCTTCTTTTCGGCAGGCAGATAATGAATCCATGTACGAGGCTTGGGAGCGATATAGAGAACTTCTACACAAATGCCCCCTACACGGATTCCCAGTGTGGACACAAGTGACAATGTTTTACAATGTTGTAAATACACCAGCAATGATGATGCTAGATGCCTCGGCAAATGGCATACTCCTAGATAAGTCGCTGGAAGAAGCAATTCAAATTCTGAACAAGCTTGCCAAGAATAATTATCACTTCCCATCTGCTAGAAGAGGAGCAGTTAGATGCCAAGCCACAATACATGAACTGGGATCATCAGATTCAATTTCGGAACAATTGGCCACTCTAACCAGGATGGTCCAGAACATGCAGAAGCAAAACAACACGCAGGAGGTCAAGGTAGTAAATTCCTTTTGTGAGTTATGTGGTGGTAACCATAATTCTTCTGAACGTATGCAGAATTCGGAATCCAACTTTTATGTGGGGAATTACAATCGGAACAACAATGTGATGTCCAACACATATAATCCAGCTTGGAAGAAGCACCTGAATTTTTCATGGAGTAATCCCAACAACGCTCTGAACCAGAACAATCAGAATGTACAAGCATCGGGATTCCAACAGAATATGCTACGGCAACAGTTGCCGCAACAACAGCCGACAACATCTAGTTCTTTGGAAAATTCTCCCAATGCTTTTATGTTGAAAATTGAATCTTATATGGATGAGAATAGTAACTTCATAAAAAGAACTGATGCTTTTATTAACAGGACCGAGATGAGATTGCAAAACCAAGAGGCGGCAATCAAATCATTGGAAACTCAAGTCGAACAATTTGCTGAAAACCTGAATACTAGACCGCAATGAGGTTTACCCAGCGATACTAAAGTCGCAAGAGGAACTGGCCACGAGCAATGTAAGGCAATCACCACTAGAAGTGGTCGACAACTTAAGGAGGCTCTAGCTCGCTCATCAAACAAAACTCCACAAAAAGAACAAGATGAACTTAGTGGCAAAGCCTCAGATGCTGAACCAGGAAATGCCACGACAACCCCAGTTGATGATGCGGCGGCAACCAACGATAAGCATGCCCAAGATGAGCATGCCGCAGCAACCAACGATAACCATGCCACGGCAACCTCAGTTGATGATGCCTCGGCAACTCTAATTGCCCTGACAATGACATCAATCGATTCCTGACCAATGAAAGGATCAAAGATATCCGACTTCCACCACCATTCCCAGAAAGGTTAAAGCGACAAAAGCAAGAATATCAATTCAAGAAGTTTCTTGATATCCTAAAGCAAGTCCATATCAACTTGCCGTTGGTTGAGGCAATTGAACAAATGCCAAACTATGCCAAGTTTCTGAAAGGCATTGTGTCCAAGAGAATAAGGCTAGGTGAGTTTGAAATAGTTGCCGCAACAGAGGGATGCATGGCCATGTTGCACAATCGCATGCCACCCAAGTTGAAAGATCCCAGAAGTTTCACAATACCCTGTTCCATCGGAAACCACTATGTCGGGAAAGCATTATGTGACCTTGGAGCAAGCATAAACTTGATGCCTAAATTGGTTTTCTAGAAACTAGGAATTGGGAAGGCAAGACCTACAACAGTTATGCTACAGCTAACCGACAGATCCTATGTGCATCCAGAGGGAATAGTTGAAGATATACTGGTAAAAGTTGATAAATTTATTTTTCCGCTGACTTTGTTGTTTTGGATTGTGAAGCAGATGAACATGCACCTATCATTCTCGGGAGACCCTTCCTAGCGACAGGGAGAACCTTGATCGATGTTGAAAAGGGAGAACTCACAATGAGGGTGAATGACCAGCATGTTAAACTAAATGTGTTCCAAACACTAAGGCATGCTGATGATCCAGAAGAATGCCAACTTCTTCATGCCACGACAGAGTTTGACTTTGACGAGGAATTTAGTTGCCTCGGCAACTACATTGCGGATTTAGAGAAACCCGAGGAGTATGAAGAACCGATCGATGAAGAATAACAAGAAGAGGAAAAGTGGTTAGTCAATCGACTAGGTACATACTTTGAACCACTGGATTACTCAGGTAAGGAAGGTAAACTCGAAAAGCCCTCCACTGAACAACCACCAATTCTCGAGTTGAAACAATTACTAGGGCAACTAAAATATGCTTTCTTGGGAACCGATAATACATTTCCTGTAATTATTTCCTCAGTTACAGCCTGAGTAGGAAAAAAAGTTGATCAACATGTTAATTCTACACAAGAAGGCAATAGGATGGACAATTGCCTACTTAAAGGGAATTAGCCTGGCAGTATGCATGCATAAGATTTTGTTGGAAGGTGATCACAAACCTTCGATTGAGGCCCAGAGGAGACTGAATCATGCCATGAAATGGGTTGTAATGAAAGAAATCATCAAGTGGCTTGACGCTAGAATCATATACCCTATCTCTGATAGTACATGGGTAAGTCTGGTACAATGTGTACCAAAAAAAGGGAGGTATAACGGTGGTAAGTAATTAAAACAATGGGTAAGTCTGGTACTATGACCGGTTGAAGGGTTTGTATGGATTACCGAAAGCTAAACAAAGCCACTAAGAAAGATCACTTCCCATTACCCTTTATTGATCAAATGCTTGACTGTCTTGTAGGTAAACCCTTTTATTATTTTCTTGATGGTTCTTCAGGTTACAATCAAATTTCCATACCACCAGAAGATCAAGAAAAGGCAACCTTCACATGCCCATACGGTACATATGCTTTTTGAAGAATGCCGTTCGGATTCTGTAATGCCCCGACAACCTTCCAAAGATGCATGATGGCACTCTTTTCAGACATGGTCGAAGACTTCCTTGAAATCTTCATGGATGATTTTTCCATATTTGGTAATGACTTCGACAGTTGCCTCGGCAATTTAGAGAATGTGTTGGCAAGATGTGAAGAATCCAATCTAGTCCTTAATTGGGAGAAGTGCCATTTTATGGTAGATGAAGGAATTGTGCTCAGCCACAAGATTTCATCCAAGGGAATCAAAGTAGACAAAGCCAAGGTGGACGTGATCGAGAGATTACCCCCACCATGTTCGGTTAAAGGAATCTGAAGCTTTCTTGGACATGTAGGTTTTTACAGGAGGTTCATTCATAATTTTTCTAAGATTACTAAACCCTTGTGTAATTTTCTTGTACAGGATAAAGTCTTCAACTTTGATGAATATTGCACCCAAGTATTTGAAACCCTAAAAGAAAAGCTTACCTCGGCACCCATTGTCATTCCACCCGATTGGATATTACCTTTTGAGCTCATGTGTGATGCGAGTGATTTCGCGGTAGGAGCAGTCCTAGGGCAACGCACATGTAAGATTTTTCATGTGATATACTATGCTAGTAAGACTCTTAATAGCGCCCAAGTGAATTACACAACAACGGGGAAAGAGTTACTAGCAGTAGTTTTTGCATTTGACAAGTTCTGATCCTATTTGATTGGTACAAAGGTAATTGTTCATATGGACCATTCGGCAATTAAATATCTATTTGCTAAAAAGGATGCCAAACCTCGTTTGATTCGTTGGATATTGTTTTTACAAGAGTTTGACATTGAAATTAAGGACAGGAAAGGAACAGAAAATCAAGTTGCCGATCACTTATCACACTTAGAACACAATATGGAGGAGGACGCGAATTTAGAGATATGTGATGCATTCCCGGATGAGCAACTGTTAGTTGCCTCGGCAACCCCTGATGCCTCAGCAACCACCGTTGCGCACGCCTCGACAACTCTAGACGCACATGCCTCGGCAACCACTGATGCACATGCCTTGGCAAACCTTGACACCTCGGAAACTCTAGACGCGCATGCCTCGACAACCACTGATGCGCATGCCTCGGCAACCCTTGACGCTGCGGCAACTAGACGCCCATGCCTCGGCAACCACGGAAGCAGTTGCCACGGCAACACATGCCTCGGCAATACCCTCGTACGCTGATTTAGTTATTTTTCTTGTTTGTGGTATTTTACCTTATGGCCTTACTCATCAAGGAAAGAAGCAGTTTTGCCATGATGCTAAGCATTATTTCTAGGACGAGCCTCTTTTGTTTAAACAATGTACATATCAGATTATACGTCGATGTGTCCCTAAAGAGGAGCAGCAGAATGTACTCCGGCAATGCCATTCTTCACCCTATGGAGGACATTTTGGAGGAACACGTACCGCGTCCAAAGTTTTGCAATCGGGTTTGTATTAGCCAACACTGTACAAAGATGCCCAAAAGTTTTACAAGCAATGTGATCGTTGCCAGAGGATGGACAATATCTTTAGACGACATGAGATGCCGCTCCAAAACATCCTTGAGGTGGAATTGTTCGATGTATGGGGTATTGATTTTATGGGACCTTTCCTATCTTCATTCGGGAACCTCTACATTCTACTTGTCGTCGTCTACGTGTCTAAATGGGTTGAGGCAGCTTTAGTTCCTGCCAACCATTCCAAGATTATGCAACGATTTTTGCATAAAAATATATTTACATGGTTTGGGATGCCGAGAGCAATTATCAATGATGAAGGCAAGCACTTTGACAACAGACTCGTTGCCAAGATGCTACAACGCTTCGGCGTGTCACACAAAATTGCCACGGCATATCATCCACAAACTAATGGGCAAGCAGAAATTTCTAACCGGGAATTGAAGAATATCCTTGAGAAGGTTGTCAATCATTCCCGAAAAGATTGGTCTACAAGACTAGACGAAGCACTTTGGGCTTACCAAACTGCATTCAAAACACCCTTGGGTATGTCCCCGTTTCGCCTTGTCTATGGCAAGACTTGTCACTTACCGTTGGAAATCGAACACAAAGCATATTGGGCAATCAAGACCGTGAATATGGATTGGGAGAGTGTCGGACAAAAGCGTTTACTAGATCTCAATGAGATAGAAGAATTTCGTGCACTCGCCTATGACAATGCACGAATCTACAATGAGAAAACAAAGCAATGGCATGACAAGAAACTATTGCCGCGGTAATTCACGCCAGGGCAACTATTTCTTCTATTCAATTCTCGGCTGAAACATTTCCCGGGAAAATTGAAATCAAGATGATCGGGACCAATCGAAGTTGTCAAACCATTCTCCCATGGTGCCGTGATAATCAAGTCCACCACTGACGAACATGAATTCAAAGTTAATGGACAAAGATTGAAGCACTATAACGGTGCCCATGTGGAATATAACAAAGAAGTGGTCACCGTAGGAGATGCATAATCATGCTCTCCTTTCGATATTTTCTTTTTCTTTTTATTTTTACTTTTATTTTTATTTTTTTGAACTTATTATTTTGGTTTATTTTTATTTTTATTTTATTTCAGTTATTCTTAGGATAGATTTATTTATTTTCTTTAGGTTAAGACTACATCTTTCTTTCATATTGATTTAATTATTTTTGAATTTTAGGTTTAAGAATTTCTTTGCACATCTTTATTTATTTCTTTTTATTTTTTTTACTAGTTTATTTTTAATTTTAATTCTTATTTTATTTGTTTTTGAATTATAGGAAAATAGTTCAAGATAAAGAGGAATTTGATTCAAGAAGGAAGTTTCTTCAAAAAGGAAACTAATGGGCTAAACCTAAGGCTTATATTAAGCCTCCAATTTACCCTAAATAAACCCTATTAGCCGGCCAAACCCTTCCCCTTCCCTAAATCCCTTTGCCACCCCCTTCCCCCAATTAAAACCCTTTCTTTCTTTCTTTCAATCAATCTCACACACCATATTTACTACCTATCTTTTTTATTTAACCCATCACCCTTAACTTCCAAGAAACCTATTCCTACTTTTAACCTTGCAAATCTTTACTTTCTTTTGCTTTCTTTTCTTTGTTTCTGCCCAACTCGCAACCAAGATCATCCATGGCATCCAAAATCAAGTTCTGGGCGCACCTAAGCTCTTCCAAAGAACCAAGCTACAAGAAGTTTGCTACACCGGCGGTTCAACAACGATTTCACTCCAAGTTTGAAAGCCAGAAGATTTGCGAAGAATAAGTCTTCGAATACTCCAACTCTCGTCAGGATTAAGGCCTTGAACCATTAATCTTCCAAAGGATAGCACATCAAAAGTGGCAAATCTTTTGCCATCAATCAGAACCGGGCAACATTTCATGGGTAAGAGAATTCTATGCTTACTCACCTAACCCAGATAATCCTTATGTTTTTGTTTGCGATAAGGCTATCCTCATAAGCCTCGAAAGTATCAACGCCTTTTACGGGCTCTACGTTGAGAAGGACGAGCATCAAGCCTTTGTTGATCAACTCATGCCTAAGCAACTCGACAAGGTGCTTCAAGAACTCACTCTACCGAGAACTCATTGGAACGACGGTAAATACAAGGGCATGGTAAACTGCCTTCGACTTAAACTCAAGGCAAAATTATGGAATAAATTTGTTAAAACTTCTTTAATTCCCACAACACACAATACCACCATTGATACACATCGTCTTTTGCTCATACATTCTATTTTTCATAATCGCATCATTAACATTGGAAAAATTAATTGTGATGAGATTTTTGTATGTAGCACAAAAGACAAGGGTTCTCTTTTCTTCCCTTGCTTAATTTCCAATATTTGCAAGGAGATGCATGTCCCAAGTGAGTCCACCGATGAAAAGGCCCTACCAAATTCTGGTTGGAATCGAGCACAAATCCGAAAGTTAATGGGAGAGGCACTGGTAACATCCCCAACGCCTACAGTTGTCGCGGCAACTCCTGCCGCCTTGGCAACCCCTGACGCCCGGGCAACTGATGCCCGGGCAACTCGGCCAGCAACCCAGGACAACTTGAAGCACTCTTACAACCGTTGGCGAACCGCCTCAGGAAAATTGAAGACCGGCAACTAATGTTCATGCGGTATATGAAGGATCACAACAATGCCATCTCCCAAGTCATCCTGGAAAAGTACCCGGACAGCCGCGTGCCGTTCCCTAACTTTCCTATCGAAATCCTTGCCATGACAACTGCAACAGATGATGCCGCGGCAACCTACACAGCGCCTGCCCCAGCAGTTGCCACGACATCCAACACTGAAGATACCGCAGCAACCAAAACTAAAGACGCCCCGGCAACTACTGCAAAAGCCAAGGGTAAAGCACCTATGCCCGAATCACCTCGTACTGAATCATTGTCTGATTTTTTAGATTCAGACGAGTCCTCCATTGCACCAACCAAGACCACACTAGTCGAATCTTCCAAGCCCAAGCGAAAAGCCAACGACATTAAGGAAGAGGATGATGAGGACGATAAGGACACACCCGTACGAGGATCGATTCCACCATTGGCAACAAGGAAACAACCACCGCGTTCAAGCAAAAGAATCAAGATAACGACCAAAAGGAAACTAATCATCCACGACGACGAGCTCTCGAAGTAAGTCATCGTTTGCATTTTATTTTATTTTTCTTTTTATTTTTTTCCTTTGCATGCATTGAGGACAATGCCTCGCTCGAGTTTGGGGGGGATTGTTACTAGTTAGTTATCATGTTTAGTTGCATTCATCTTAAGTATTGCATTTAGGATACATAAATTGCTTGCCATGCCTTTAGTTGGAACAAGAAATGCCTAGATTTGATGAATATCCGATGATGACTTTGCCAATGCACTTAATTGATAGAATTTTTTATTCTAGGATAACTGTGGAAACACTTAGAATCCTACTATGATGCTAAACTTGATGAAACACTGTTGTGGCTTGATTGATTTAAGGAATTCTAGCAAACTTAGGTTGATAGTTAAAAAATTTAGGGATTAAAATAAAAATTGGATGAATGCTAGAGGTGCCCGAAATTGGCTCTAGTTTGTGTTAAAAATTGATCGCTAGAGGTGCCCGATACTGGCTCTAGTTAAAACATGCTAAAAGAACCCAAGGAAGTAATTTGAAAACCTCTTGTTCACATAGAATCTGAAAAATCAACTTGCACACAAATCCGCACACACTCACGAGCATTATAGTTTGATTTCGAGTAACTCCTAAGTTGTCTAAAAAATGAAAAGTCGATCATACTTTGTGCCACGGTTCTAAGGATTGAAATCAAGTTCAAAGCTAAGTTTGTGAAAATTGAAGTCTTGGCGGGTAATTATTAGTTTGCATTGCTTGAGGACAAGCAATAGTTTGAGTTTGGGGGTCTATTAAGTGTCTAAAAGTACTATTGTATTCACCCTTTTTATTCATATTATTGCTAGACTTAGGCTCATATTAGTTGCATTATTAGCATTCATGCACGTTTGCATTGTTTCCTGTGTGGTTAAGCTTGATATCATATTTTGCTTAATTTTGTGGAAAAAGGGTGTTGCTGGTAGTTGATTTTGTGTGTGCAAAATCAGTTTCCAAAGCAAGGCTGGAACCAGTTGCCAGGGCAATACAAGAAGGAGATGCCGACGAGTTGCCAGGGCAGTGCATGAAGGAGATGTCGAGCTAGTTGCTAGGGCAATTGTCGATAAGGGATAAGATGATATGGCAGCCGAAATTGATGACTATATAAACCCAAGATGACGTGGAGCAAAGTTAAATCCCAAAGGAGTTTGATTTCCACGAATGAGTATGGTTTTTATTCAATCTATTGATGAAGATTAATTCGGTCTAGGAATAAGTTAAGGATTTCAACAGCTAAGAGGAGCGCAAGATTGGTTGTTGTTCACTCTTGATTCACGCAGGGATGTATTGTCAAGGCATGCACAATTAGCAAGAGTTTCGACTTAGGGATAAGAAGAAAATTTTGAAGAACGCTCTACCGAACCTTGGAGTTGCTGCCCAGCCGCCCAAATAGTTGCCCAACCAGTTGCCCAGGCAACCGTTCGATTAGTTGCCAAGGCAACCCAACTGCGCATGTTGCCACGGCAACTGAGTTGCCCTTGCACTCTTTTACCAAGACGATCCAATTGGCTATCACTCCTCATCTCACGATAACCTGGCCTATTCCCTCTCTTTTGATTACATCTTCTTTTACTTTAATTGCTCTTTCTAGTTTAGTTGTTAGTTTAACTCCTACAATCTTTTACTTGTATTCTTTTACTTTTTATAGTGCAAGAGATTAGATTCTTGAAGTGACGATATCTTTTATACTATAACTTGCGACGTGTACACTTGCACAATTGCGGAGCACTTATTAAACGCAACAATAGACTTCAGAAAGAATTGGGAGAAATCTCTACCCCTAGTAGAGTTTGCTTATAACAATAGCCACCAGACATCTATCCAGATGGCTCCCTTCGAAGCTCTATACGGAAGAAAATGTAAAACTCCTTGTGCTGGTCTGAATTGGGAGAAAACAAAGTATTGGGACCTCAATTGCTCAGAGAAACCGAAGAACAAGTGAAGATCATTCATGATCGATTGAAGGCAGCTTTCGATAGGCAAAAAGCTTATGCTGACTTGAAAAGGAGAGACATCCAATACAATGTTGGAGACAAGGTCTTCCTCAAAGTATCTCCTTGGAAGAAAGTCTTTCGATTTGGAAGAAAAGGAAAGCTCAGACCTGGGTTTATTGGACCATTCGAAATCCTTGAAAGCATTGGTCCAGTGGCTTATCGATTGACACTTCCTAGTGAATTCGATAAGATTCACAGTGTCTTCCATGTCTCTATGCTCAGAAGATATGGATCTGATCCATCTCATGTTCTTGAGCCTGAAGAAGTGGAACTGAATCACGACTTATTTTATGAAGAATAACCTATTCAGATACTTGACAAGTATGGCAGAATACTTCAAAACAAGAATGTACCTCTTGTCAAAGTCTTGTGGAGAAATCACAAGGTAGAAGAGGCAACTTGGGAATCTGAAGAAGTCATGAGGTAGCAATATCCTCGCCTATTCGATTCAGGTAAATTCGATGATGAATTTATTTTAAGGGGAGGATAATTGTAACACCCTAAAATTGGCCTAAGAATGTTACCACTATCTAAACTATAGGGTAATTGAATATATGTGGTAATCAAATTAAAGAAGATTGAACATTAGCCATTCTTAAGAATAAATAAGTGAAATTAGAACCAAATTGAATTGAAATTAAAACTAGAAGGCTTAAATGGAAGGATGGAAGTGTGAACATGCAAAGCTATAGGGATTGCATGTAAAATCTAATTAAGTTAAAGGCCTTGACACATGTTCTCAATTAATGGGAACATGTGCCTTGTAGAAGGGTGACTCGCAGCTAGAGGGAATAGATGAACAAATGTGTCTTGTAGAAGGGTGAATCGCAGCTAGAGGGAATAGATGAACAAAAATATTGTCATATTCCTCCCTAATTCATCCTCCATGGCCGAAAATGAGAGAAAGAGGAAAGAAAATCTTTATACGTCATCTCCAAATACATGCTTTTTGATTGAGCCTTGATCAAATTTAGCTTGGAGAAGGTATAATGCTTGACTTTACAAGTTATAGATTGCTTGAATCTTGAAATGATGATGTCCTTGTTGTTTATATTGATTTGGATGATTGTTATGTGTGTTAGGATCATGGTAGCTTCTAATAGAACTTGAAATTTGAATGCTAGTAGCTAATTTGCTAATAAAATGTGTATATAGTTGAAAACAGTTTGATTAGGGACTGTTTTTACTAGTGAAAATGTGTAAAATTCTAATTGAATGTAAAACCCTATTTTGATCATGTTGGTAGATGAATTGAGGATTGATTTGAGTATATAAGTTGCTGGAAATGTGAAAGCACCTAATTGGATTAGTTAAACTAGGTAATGGACTGCTCAATTGATGAATTGGATGTATATTGTTGATCAAATAGATCAAATTGAACTGAACATGATAATGCCCTGTTTTAAGCTCATTGCTAGGTGAATTAGACTGAACTAGACATGTAAGAACATGAAAATGAATTGAATTGCCATGTTAGAACCTTGTTAAAATGAGTTATGAAACTAGAAACTCAACCTAGTGTAATCTTCCCAGAATGCTCTGTTCTGGGCAGCAACTTTGAAAAATCACCAAAAAATGTATAAAGTGAATTTAAGGCTGAAAATTTTATGGATAGTACCTTGACATGTCTAAAATTATTAGGAGAAAATAGAACTGAATTCTGGATTGTATAATGAATTGTAGAGAAGAAACACTAGGGACAATGCAAACTGTCAGTGTAGCAAGTTGCCCTGTCCTTAAGTTAAAAACTGTATTAATTGGAAAATAACTAAAATGCAAGACCTATATGGTTAGAAATACAATTACGTTATCTTTCCAAAGGTGTAAACCAATTGAAATTCTGACGTACAAAATGAAAGTTATGTATGTTCTAGTGAACAGACTACATGCTGCCTAGTAACAACAGTTTAGGTAATTGTACACTATTTTGGGACAGTTTTGTAAACTGTATTGTAAACAGTTTTGGGGCATTGGTTACTACCCTGTTTTGCATGAATTAAAGTAAGATAAGTGTAGTTAAGTATAGTAAAGAATGTATATGAACATGCTGCCAGATTTGTGTATGATGTGTACTTGTAACATTGCTTTGATTGAATGATTATATGATCATGTTTTAACATGAATGTGTTTGTGTAATGTGTTAGAACCAGGAGTGAACTTGGTGGATGAGGAAAGAGTGGATCATCCTAAAGCCAAGAACAAAGGAGTGTGGATCCAAGACTAGCTAAGCTTGGAGTATTGTGAGTGTAGTTATCTCTAGGGTTAGGACCAATGCATGCTTGTTTACATTCTTGTAATGCTTAAATGAACCTAATATGGACTTGACTTAATAAGGGAAGAATGACTAGTAATGCATGAAATTTGATCACATATTGAATACATGTTTTATTCGAATGCTAAGCTTGAACAAGTGGTAACATTGGTGCATGTATGTGTCATGTTGCATATGATCGAATGCTAAAGAACTTGCTTGAGATATTATCTCATCTTGAAGAAATAAAACATGAGAATTACATGATATGTGAGCTATGGCTCAATTGGCCTAAGGGCCTAGTATGAAATGAACTTACTTGACATGATCTTGAACTTGATAAACTTGTATAAATGGTAACTCGAACAACCTTGGTAGCTAGTTGGACTAGGTAGAAGGGCATGCCTCAGAGTTTAGAGCTCATTGTGTCAGGGTGGACTACGGTCTAGGGCTAAAGCCCCTATTTGGCGACAGACGGAGGGTACGTATGTGGTCTTTGGCGACAGTAGGAGGGTTGACCAGCACTACGGTGTATCTTGTGGTGACAGTTGGTTGGGGACTCGATTACCTATACAAACTAAGTACCGAAGGGGTTGTTTAATTGATAACACATGAAATAACAATCCAATAACACATGTTACTTGTCTTGAAAGCTATACATTGAATGTTACTTGACATGAAAGCCATGAATTGTATGTTACTTGTCATGTAAGCATGACTTACTTGATTACTTGTTACGTAAGCATGTTTTGCTTGATTCTTGAAATGAAAGTATGAAGTATGATTCATTGTTTCTTGTATCCTTATGCTAGCCGAATGATTCAATCCTTAGCTAGGATTACTCTATTGCTTGAAATCCTTAACTAGGATTATACTTGATTAAATGACACATAACTTGATATAACAAATGGTTAGAACTAGTACTACCTCACTAAGTACATTCTTGTACTTATCACTCTCGTTTTCATTCTTCCCAACTACAAGATAAAGGGATTCGCGTGTTGCTTGATCTTGAAGCCTGTTACCTTGAGCTAGAAGCAAGTCACACAAGCATTGCCTAAGTATGGTTTCATACTTGTTTTGTATATCTCCTAGATTGGTGGCACTAGATCGTATAGAGTTTAGCTTGATCATGCATTTTGGAATACTTGAAACTTGTATATATTGTCCTTGTATGGGGCTACTATGTTTATGATCTTGATTAACAAATGAGAAACAAGTTGTATTGAACTTAGATTACATGTAATAGAATGATTTTGCTGCGCATATATGAGATTACAAATGGTATGATCAAGTGTTTGATCTAGTGTATAATGAACAATTTGAATGCCTTGCTTAGTTTTCATGTATATGATTGAATGAATAGCATGAAATGCTTCATGTCTTGCTTGAATTGAAAGTAGTATGAATCGAACTATGCTTGCTTATCCTCCATTCGATTTTCCTTGGGAATTATATGGTCATTTGGGTGTGTATATACCTTAATGTAAGTGTTATTGTGTGTTTGGATGATGAATGGTCTATATGTTTGAAAAGTAGTTACATGTAAATGTATGTTAACATGATCATGTTTAGTAATCTAGGTATGAAATGTTATATGTATTAAATTAAGGAACATTGAAATGAAATGAAATCATGTTGTATAATATGGTCATTCAAATGATTTAGATATAAGATGAACTTAATTGATTCATGAAAGTAGTAACTTGAAATGAAAGCATGAAAGAAAATAATTTAGTAGCCTATTCGAATGCTATAGGATGAAGCTAAAAACATGTGAGTTTGCTTGCATGTTAAGGAATGAATGCTTGGTTGCTTCTTAGTTAAGTAACTCATCTAATAGGGATGAGTTATCAAATATTGCCTTGCCTTGATCCTTGCCTTGTTTGTTCTTGTATTGTATTGCCTTGTCCTTGCTTGGTAACGCTCCCGAGCCGGTTTGCTACTAGCCTGGGGTAGGGGGTGTTACAGGGGAAATGTTGAATTTCATAATTTGAATCTTTATGATTAAATGTGACTCTTCATGAACTTTTTAGTGATTAGGTGCAACTCTTTTAGAAACCTATATTAATGAATGGATGTAACTATTCATCATGAATAGATGTGCCTTTGCATGTTGAATAGATGTAAATGAAGAGATGTGATTGTTCCAATAGTCACCTACAATCACTATATAAAGGATTGTAAGTGATGAAGCAAAACAATTGTATTCCAAGAAATTTCCAAGTGTTATTTGAAGTTCATTAATATATTTTTCTTCCTCTTCAGATATGGAAAATGCAAGATCATAATAATGCTATATCAAGTGTTGCACTGGTGTCGAAGAAAGCTACGTTGTAGCACATGATCGACTTCTATTACTATAATCGAAAAACGAGTCTGTACTTTCTCCTTAATGTGGTACAAGAATTATACAGAGTCCAGTCATTCGTTTTCATCAAGATAACTGGTTTTAATTGCATTTAATTTAGAAGATAAGAAGTTCATTGTGTATTGGTTTGGATAAGGAAGAATCGAGCCATGGTAATCGTTCCAGTTTGAGAGGTGTAACTACAGTTACATTGACGCAAGACATTTATTACTGTGAGTTTCGATCAGTTACAGCCATGAGTAAATAAGGTCTTCAGAACTTGAGATCTAGAAGGATTAAGGAATGGCATTTTGTCCTAAAAGGGTGGATCCGAGTACTTTCTGGTGAGTATTTGTGATGAAACATATTGATTTGCAGCCTTCGAATAATGAATGCCATCCCAGTTAACATATTCAGAACTAGCATCGCATGCTTTGGCTGTCATTGTGGTTCCATTTACGACTTTTATTCCTAGCCCCTTGATCATATAATGTCTACATTGAAAACCAAAGAATTCAAGAATTAAGACCGAATCTTAATGAAATAAGCACTGGTGCAGTGTTCTTGAAGCTGACCTTTATTCCAGTTTCGGATTCTGTAGATCAAAAGAATAAAGACAAGTATTTTATCGAAAGTTTTAGAATAAAATTCACATGTGAGTTGTTTTGGCCTAAATCGAACATGTAAAGGCCGTTAACAATATGGTTTTGAGTTTAGGATTTATAGTTAAATTATTTTCAATTAAAAATATGACTAAATTAAAATAATGTGTAAATAATGAGAGTTAAGTTTATTATAATTTTTTGAATTAAGAATATATTGTTTAAATGTGCAAAAATAAAAGACTAAATGTGTTATTTATATAAAATATTTTAATAATAATTAACGGTGTCAGCAAATCAGTGGTAACATTAAAGTAAAATTAAAAGTTTAATAATAATATTAAAATAATTAAATATTTAATTATCAAATTGAATAATTTATCAAAATTTAGTTATTACCTAAATTTGTTAGATTAGAAAGACACAATTTGTCAGGTCCTTTTCACTGAACTGATTATTATAATTGTTCTCGCATGAGAGAAAAAAATGCAGACCATATGATTTCCCATGGACAGGAAAACTTGCCACTTGCAGATGATCTTAGCTGGCTACCAATAATTCAATAGATCCAATAAAGTAATTAGTTGGAAACTAATAAATTCAAAAAACTTTCCAAATGTGTTGGCATGTGATGAGTTCTTTATATTTTTTACTCTTTTCTTACAGTAAGACAGGGATACCAGACCAGTCATTGCTTCATTCAACAAGCTGTTATTGTTTCCTTTGAATTACAATTGTTACTTTTTTCGATTTTTCAAGCTTTGTTACTTTGAGGGGAAGATAGAAGTGGGGGTTTATTGGAGATGTATAAGCAAGTTTTAATGGCAGATGCATCGATAAGGGAAGCCGAAGAAGCGTTAAAGTTGGTGGAAGACATAGAAAACGAGTAAACAACAAGAACCCATCTTTAAAACACCATGAAAATTGTGTTGTAGACATTGCTGCTCGTTCCAAGCTTTTGCATTCTGGGATCAAAATTGATAGACTTGAATCACTTCTTAGAAACCCTCCTTCAAAATTCATTTTCTATGTTCCATTTCCATCTCTCTCTCTCCTACACTTTATTATTACCATATTTTTTAAAACTATTTCTGTACTTTAGATTGCTTGCCTTTGGTGACCAAGATTAATATCCCACTGTTACACAGCCTTTTATGGTAACATAACTCGAAATCTATTGACTAGAGTATCGGAGAATACATTGGAGACTGAACTTTGATGTCTGCTGATATATCCTTGTCGAAATCTATAAATGGATGGATTGCAGAGTAAGCAATATGATCATTGATTGGTAGCTACAAAGGAAATATTAGGTCTGATTGTATTCAAAAATCACAACTAACGGATGCTTTTACCTTTCTTTGTGATATATATATATATATATATGTGTGTATCAAACTATCAGTTGAAAAGATAAACTATGTGTTGAATTTGTTCTTATTCTGCTTCAAAAGTAACCTGTTGCTGCAATACATTTGCAGAACGGATGAAGACATCATTATCGATTGAAGATGCTGTTGGATATGCGGCTAAGAACCAAAGCATTGGCTCTATGCCTGTATGCATTACCAACTTCAAGCAGGTATCATTTTTCTCATTTCTGGATTTTTTCATTTCGGGCCATTGAAATTAGATAAGGCTAAAGCATAGTTGATAAATAAGGTGTTCCCCGGTGCACAAGGACGGTCGTCTATAGTGTGCAGCCTTTGACCTTGCTTTTTGCAGAGTTTCCATGTTCCGAGCTCCTGATCTTCCCAGTCTCAAGGAGCAGCCTTAATACGATGATACCAGGAGAGCATAGAGGTTTGCTGTGGAAATAGCAGGGTTTGAACTTAATTAGCTGAGAAATCTTCTTCTTCGCAGGCCTGGAAGCTTAGCTCATGGAAATAACAACGAATCGAACAAAACCCTTAGTGACTGTGTACAAGGTAGAACCTATCTATAATGATTCGTAGTGGTTAATTCATGTGATAATTATTCAAATGTGTATCATTTGTATTTGCAATTGTGATTGTAATTATACGTGTAACTTTAAAAAGGTTAATAGAGTGATTTAGAATATCCTATCACCAGACTCTTAGTTTGCATATGATTTTCGATTAGAATTTTGATTTCCCCAAGTTATGTCGTAATATGGATGAATGGATGGACCGTTCACTCTCCGTGATCGTCTCCAATCTTTACCTTATCTTACCTTGAAACTCATAAACCAGCTTTATTGCATTGTTTCCATACATATGTCATGGAAGCCGATGCTTAGGAAGGTTTCTTTTCTATGCTTTCGAAGAAACAGTCAATAACTTTGATTAAGTTTATCATCATGTGATTGCAGATCAAACAAAAACAACCCCGTCCGAAGAGGAACGAGAGATTTTCCGACAACTTATTGTATGTTTTTAGTATTTCTGTAAGCTATAATCGTTGAAGACTATTGTTTCCTGAGCTTCTGTATTCTGAAATGGCCCTTGTTTGCTCCTTTGTTTGTGCAGGCTAACGATGTATCGGCTCCCACCCAAGTGCAGGTATTCGACGCTTGTTTTGAGCAGATTTGTTCACAAACTAAGCTTCAAATTTTTTGCTGATCTCTTAATCGGTTTCTCAATCTATTTTCATGTCGATTGTGCAGACGAAACAATGCAGTACTTCAACTTCACCGAGTTTCCTCCTGAAGGTTTTCTGGATCTTCGGTGCAATACTCGGATTAGCTGCACTTACATTTGTCTTGATTGTTATCTGTGCAGTCATATAATCTAATACAGTTTATAGCCTTTTCGATTTTAAGCAGCAATTTGTCATCTATAGTTGTCTGTTATATGGCATTTCAGGACAGTGGAAGCCTTGTTTCGGTGAAACAAACTATGTTATACGAACTTAGATATGAATATCTATCCTACGCATATAGTTAAATAAAAGTAATGAGTCATAACAATATAAGAATCAAATACATAGTAATTGTTGCGAAAATGACAGAATTGCAGCAGATATGTTCCTTTTTTTTTTTCTTTTTAAGATAAAATGGGTACCTAGAATAAATGACAAAAACTATGACAAAGTGCACGGCAAAGACGATGACAAAGTGTACGGTAAAGCAACCTAAGCAAAAGTGAATAAATAAATAACAAGAACACGCAAAATTTTGGTGACGCGGACAACTCAAATGAAAAAAATCGCGGGACACTAATTCAGTGCAAACTTGTTTTTCATTTAAAGTGACGTTCCCGAGGTTGTGTGACACTGATACTAACTCAAAGTGTACATAGAGTGAAAGTGTATTTACTGAACTTGTTAGCTCAATGTTTAGAATTGTTGTTTCCTTTTATAAGTTACTAGGTTGACACGTTGCATTGGAAGAACACCATCGAAGCAGGATTTCAGCATCGCCTCATCAAGAGTACATCACTTAGATTTATTTGAGCTATGTATTCGTAAGACCCTATTTGTTGTATTGTAACTCGTATTTTGATTTAAACATGTGAATCGAATGCTTTAATGATGTATTTTAAACCAAGCTCTTATGTAAACGTTTTCAAATACAAAACTATGTTTGAAATGTTTTGAACTTAACGAATTTTTATGGAAATTGGATTGCGGATTGAGCTAAACTAAGTTAAAATTTTATAGTAGTGAGTTGGGCTTGAGACCCAATGTAACATCCGAATCAAGGATATTACACTAACCACCCGATCATCTTCGCAAACTCAATTGGTTGGACTTATATACTAGTTACTCAAAGTTTTTTTTGACATAATTGTTACTCTTTATTAGCTTGTTAATTGTATCTTTGGATTTAACTATTGAAGCTTTTTCTTTTCGGTAAAAAAGTAATCTCATTTGAGGAATGCTGAGTTTGTTAGAGAATCCTAGATCCTTGACTGTTGTCATTATATGAATAAGAAATCTCTTCTTCTTAATCCTTTTTTTGAATTCTTTCATTCTTCTTCTAAGTGACAATTTTTTAAATGATTCTAGTCGTGTCTTCAACAAAAAGAATAGCATTCTGTCAAGTCATCTTCAATTTTCAATGAAAGAAACATTGGCAAAATACTTGTTTCTAGTACTCAGAGCACAAAGATTAGTCTTGTTTTAATCTACAAAGAGCCATTGAACAAAGCTACAAAGATCTCCAACATGGGAAAATAATCAAAGGTGTTGAGAGGGTAACAAATATTTATAATTTATCAAATATTTGTTATAAAATATAATATTTTGAATACAAAAATTAAAACAACTATTTAAATTGTTAGATCAGACAGAGACAATTTGTCACGTCCTTTTCTCTAAACTAATTATTATAATTGTCTGAGAATAAAAAAATATTTCATACTTTGAGTTTTTTTTTTATCAAAATCTAATATGCATCTAGATATAATAAATCAAAGTTAATCTTGCAGGTACATGTATCAAAGTTAATTGGTTAATGCAACAAAAAATAATTAATTAATTAGTTCATGTAACAAAAAAGAGTTAATGGTTTCAAAATTCAATACAAATATATATCCATTAAATAGAATAAATTTTATTTGATTGGCAGGTGTATGATTTTATTAAGGAATGAATCATACAAGCCATCTCTAATAAACCAAATTTTTGAGTCAACATATGGGGTTGACCCGGTGTAATACCCCTCATCTAACTTAGAAGATATAGCCAAACTAGAGTAAAACAAACTAACTTGTTATTCAAGTTAGTGTTCGATCGACTTCAAGAAACCCAATTCAAAGGCAAATAACCAACCAAGCAATCATATATCGAAGTTAAATCTACCATAAGATTCGAATCAACCTATTTGAACCTTTAAGATTTATAACCAATTGATAACAAGGATGTAATGACAAGATAGATTTATCAAAATTAGGATATTAGTGATTCAATTTGAACAACTCAAACAAAGCCTAATCTTTGAGTCTACCTGTATATATAATAGTTTAGCCCTTTAGTCCCATAATTACATAACAAGTAACCAAGCAAACCAATTAAACAACTAACAATTTATGATATCACTCATTTGAGTTTTACAATAACTTCTTCACTTCAATACTTAGGTTTGGCTAGCAATAAGGTATAGATGAGACAATTTACCATGAACCAAATTGAACACGCATTAACAAACTATATCTCCAAACTTATCAATTAAATCTCTAAGGTCATTAGTATGATATGTTAGCTTTAACCAGGACTATGTTAACCTAACCATCAACCACAAGCAAGAAGACATAAAACATCTACATAGCATAAGAACTTACAAGCGACTATTTACATAACCATCGCAAAATGCTTAACATGACATAGCATTAATACATTTACTTGTGCCACCTTCTAGGAGTTAAAAGCATAAATACAAAACATACTTTTAAAGTTCCTCGTGACCTTGCTTAATCTCCCGACCTTAATTAAGATCAGCTTCTCCTAAAAAGTATCAAGGTGAGCAATTAGCTAGATAGCCTTGCAAATCACTTAAACAATTGAGTGTAAAACTCCTTGACAAATTAGTTCAATAACTAGTTGCTCGAATTCATACATTAATGTCATCAAGACTATTTTTCAACATATTAACAAATGATCACATAGATATCATGCTCACTAGATATTAAGCAAATAAACTTATTTCAAGGTTGGTCTTACACAATTTCAAATTTAACCATGCTTCACCAAGAAGAATTAAACATCATCATTCATATTATCAAGTTGCTCAACAAGGTAGAACATTCCAACTTTAATGGTCAATTTTACAAGCAACCTTAGTTTATTATAATGGCCTTGACTAGCTTTTAGTCTAGATATGCAGTTTCAATCACTATTATCAACAAGCAAGGGTACTGTGGTACCATTGATATTTATATCCTTTTTGAGATAATGCAAGGGTACAATAGTACCAAATCAAGGGACCGTAGTCCGAATAAAGATGAGCTCAGGGTTCTATTGGCATGCCAATCTATCAAGGACTAATACTAATCAAGGCTCTTTGTATTGTTTCCAATGTCAATTGTAACTTTTTTATCATCAAGTAATCAATCAACCAAACAATATGCTATTTATAGCATTCTAAGTCAACCAATTTACATTCATCCTTGATTTATCAAACTTAACTTACATACTTACCTTGGTGTACTTACCTTACCAAGGTTTAAGAAAGCAATAGCAAACATAGGCATTCAAGCCTCAAGTGATAAACAACTAGATTTAAATTATTCAACAACCTTAAGCTTAATCAAAAACATAGTTTACACTCACATATACGCCAAGCTATTCCTGATCATGAATCATCACTCCCTTTTGCCTCTCATCCCCTTGATCAACTCCCTTTTTGTCTAATTATAACAGAAATTTAATGGTGCATTAGAACCAACCCATTATCATTTAATTGTTACCTAATTATCACACACATGCTCAAACAAGCCTTAAGTTAAGGTAGAATTTTCTAATGTTCTTCTATATATTTTCTGAATCATAGCAACAAATTTCTATAATTAAACAATTCAAGATATTGATCATGTCACAAATGCAGAAAACAATCCCCAATCATTCACAAGCATTTTTGAATCTGCCCCCTGCTATACTACACATTTTTTGTTCATTTAAACAACCTTTCTATCAAGTTTATAATTATCCAATTATTATTCAAATACTTATCATGTTTTAAGTCATCACTTAACACTTAAATTGGCCTTAAACAAAGCTTAATGAATTGAATTTCCTCAAAATAGTCCCGTATGGCACTGCCTAATGCTGGGCAGTTTCTAATTCTTTATAAATTCACTTAGCAACTATCAAGACTCAATATAAGGCATTCCCCTGTTTTCTCATCGATTAATACATTCTTACAATACATTAAATCCACTATTTTAACACCAATTCGAAGTTTAAACAGTCCATAGTTTACCAATTACCAAAAACTGTCTCATTCCAAGTTAATTAGTAACAAGACAGCTTCCAATTTCACAATTAAACCTTGTATAACATCACATGGATTTGTTACGTAAATTTCCAGCATTAGGAATCACTATAATGATTCAAAATTAACATTACTATTACGCTAAGTTACCCAATCATGTCTCATTTTACATAAATTACATTCTTATATTAAACTTCTATCAACCAAATCTCCCAATCATGTAACAATTTCCCATCATGCAAAGATCGAACCAAACTACATCAACCACATTACCAAACTTTGAAATAAAGAGACAACAAAAAGGAAACTTACATCCTTTGGCATATAAGTATGATTCAAGCACCAAAATCATCAAATTTCTAGCTAGTTATCACCATGGATAAATTTTCTCCTTCTATCTCTAATTCCAAGCTTTTCGGTCTAAAGAAGAATGAAGAATATGATGAATTTTTTTTTGTTTCCATCTAGGATTAAAACAACCACATGTGTCTCTTCACCACAAAGCCACATCATCAATCTCTTACTAATTATTAAGTTACCATGCAAGACTCAAATTTTGAGTGTTAAACTATATGGCCATCTCAATTTAGTTCTTACATTTCCTTACATTTCAATTCGGTCCTACATGGTTCTAAAAAATGGTCACTTAAATTTAATTCCTTAAAAGTGGTAACAAGACATTTTCCCTAGTCACAATTTAGGGTGTTATAAATTCCTCCCCTTAAGGAAATTTGTCCCCAAATTTACCTGAGGAAAATAGATACGGGTATTGATCTCTCATGGTAGATTCGGGCTCCCACGTAGCTTCTTTATCCTTATGACTCTTCCATAAAACTTTGACAATGGAGATTGTTTTATTACGAAGCTTCCTATCTTCTCGATCGAGGATATGAATTGGCTCTTCTTCATAAGATAAGTCTTGGTTCAATTCAACTTCATCTGATTAAATAATGTGAGATGGATCAGATCGATAACTACGCAACATTGACACATGGAAAACATTATGAATCCTGTTAAACTCCTCAGGAAGTGCTAATCGATAAGCAACATGGCCAATCCTCTCAATTATTTTGAATGGCCCAATGAAACGGTGGCTGAGTTTTCCTCTTTTTCTGAATCTAAACACCTTTTCCACTGAGATACCTTGAGAAATGCTTTATCTCTAACATTGTATTGGATATCCCATCTTTTACGATCAATATAAGCCTTTTGTCGATCAAAAGCTTCTTTCAATCGATTGCAAATGACTTGGACTTTCTCTTCTATCTCTTAAAGAAGTTCAGGCCCTAAAGCTTTGTTCTCTCTCAATTCCAACCAACACAAAGGTGTCCTACATTTTCTTCCATAAAGAGCTTCAAAGGGAGCCATTCGAATGGAAGATTGATAGCTATTATTGTATGCAAATTCTGCTAAAGGTAGGGCTTTCTCCCAATTCTTCCTGAAGTCAATTATACAAGATCGAAGCATGTCTTCCAAAACTTGTATTGTTCTTTTAGATTGACCATCGATTGAGAATAAAAGGTTGTGCTAAGGTTTGTTTTAGTCCCAAGAGCTTTTTGTAGAGATTTCTAGAATCTAGAAGTAAATCTAGAGTCTCGATAAGAGATTATAGAGATTGAAACACCATGTATTCTTATTATATCTCGAATGTAAAGCTCTACCAGCTGATCCAGGCTCATGCTCATTCGAACATGAAGAAAGTAAGCTGATTTGGAAAATCTATCAACCACCACCCAAATTGCATCATTTTCCTAGGTGACAAGGGCAGCCCAATCACAAAATCCATAGTTATTCGATCCCATTTCCATTGAGGTATTTTAATGGGTTGAAACAATCCTGAAGGAACTTGATGTTCTACTTTCACCTTCTGGCATACTAAGCATTTAGATACAAAGTCTGTGATTAGCAGATTTCATCCCTGGCCACCAGTATAACTCCTTCAAGTCTTTATACATCTTTACTGATCCAGGATGAATAAAAAAAGGACTATTGTGAGCCTCTTGTAAAATTTCTCTTCTTAGATCTGAGTCATTAGGCACACAAACTCTACTTAGAAAATAGAGTAGACCATTTTCTTTTATAGCAAAATCTGAGTCAGCTCCTCCAAAAAAGTTTGCGCATAATGTCTTGTAAATCTGTGTCAAATTGCTATAGAAGTCAAATTCTTGAAACCAATTCAGATTGAATTCAAATTTCAGCTAGGAACCTCTGAGTTTTGCACAATAAAAAATGTGCATTAATGGAAGTTGAGGCTACAAAAAATAACAAGGTGAAATTAGATGGTGATCTTTATAATTTGAATGATTGCAAGAGTTGAAAAAGCTTGGTCAAAATTCTTACCACAAGAATGTTGGCGACTGAGTCAGATGGTAATATATGATTAGATCATAGTCTTTGAGCAACTCAATCCATCTTCTTTGTCTAAGATTAAGCTCATTTTTAGTTAGGAGATGCTTTAAACTTTTATGATCTGTATAAAGGTAACATTTCTCCCCATACAAATAATGTCTCTAGATTTTCAAAGCGAAGACCATCGCAACTAGCTCGAGATCATGTGTTGGGTAGTTCAATTCATGGGGTTTCAACTGTCGAGAAGCATACGCTCTACTTTATTTTCTTGCATAAGAACACACCCTAATCCCAAGTGGGAAGCATCACTAAAAACTGTGAATTCCTTTCCCGGTTTAGGTTGCGTTAGAACTGGAGCTCGAGTGAGCACCTCTTTCAATTGGTCGAAGCTTCGTTGTTGATCCTCGGACCAAGTAAAAGGCACATCCTTTCGGATAAGTTTAGTTAAGGGAGCAGCTAAAATTGAGAATCCCTTTATGAACCTTAGGTAATAACTGGCCAAACCTAAAAAGCTTCTAACTCCACTAATGTTCTTCGGGGATCTCCACTCCAAAATAGATTGGATTTTCTTCGGATCAACTTTAATCCCCTCGGCTAATATCACATGTCCAAGAAAGGACACTTCAGACAACTAGAAAGAACACTTGTTGAATTTAGCATATAGTTGTTTATCTTGAAGTGTCTGCAGTACTATTCGAAGATGTTTCGAATGCCTATTCTTATCCTTTGAGTAGACAAGAATGTCGTCTATGAAAAATACTACAAACTTATCCAAATAAGGCTTGAAGACTCGATTCATAAGATCCATAAACACAGTAGGGGCGTTTGTTAAGCCAAAAGGCATCACCAAAAATTCATAGTGACCATATCGAGTCCTGAAAGCAGTCTTAGGTATGTCTGAATCTTTGACTTTCATTTGATAGTGTCCAGATCTAAGGTCGATATTGGAAAATACCGTACCACCCTTCAGTTGATCAAACAAGTCTTCAATTCTTGGAAGTGGGTATTTATTCTTGATAGTGAGCTAATTAAGTTGTCAGTAGTCTATGCATAACCTCGTCGATCTGTCTTTCTTTTTGACGAAAAGCATCGGGGCTCTCCAAGGAGATGAGCTTGGTCGAATAAAACCTTTATCTTGTAATTCTTGCAATTGTTTTTGAAGCTCCCTTAATTCGACTGGAGTTATCCGATAAGGAGTGATGGATACTGGATTGGTTCCAGGCTGAACCTCGATTTTGAAATCCACTTCCCGAGTCAGTGGCAGTCCGAGGAGTTCCTTAGGAAAAACATCAAGAAATTCAGATATAGTTGGAATTGAATTGATATCAAGCTTAGATTCAAAATTTTCAACCATAGCAGCAATAAGGGGGTTCGATTCTTTGAGTTTTTGGTCAATTAGGAGTATGGATTCCTTTCCTAAACCATGAAGATAAAGTTTTCTTTTATGACAATCTACCCAAGCCTGGTATCTCCCTAGCCAGTCTAATCCCAGAATTATATCAAATTCATAAAAGGGTAGAACATAAAGATCATTAGGAAATGGAATGCCTTGAATATGAAAAGGACAATTCTAACATATAAGATTTAGGGCTACACTGCCACCTATAGGGTTCGAAACTAATAAGCCCTTATCAACAAGTTCAGAGTTCAAACTAAACTTTTCAATCAAAGGGAAACGAATAAACGAGTGAGTGGAACCCAAGTAAAAAAGGGCACATACAAGATTATCATTTAATTCGATAGTACCTACTATTACATCGGGTGCATCTTTATATTCGCGGCCTCGATTATGGTATACCCGAGCAGGGGCCCAAGATTCTTGATACGTAGGAGCAAGAGCTTGACACTGGGTTCTTCCCGAATTTCTCGACTGTGCTTGTTTTGGTTTTTTCCTCGAGGTGATGGGATGAGATTGGAATTTGAGGATACTCGAGCCGGAGTTATATTCAAATTCTGTGGGCAGCCTCTAACAAAATGATCCAAGCCTTCACACAGGAAACATGCGTTTGTCTGCTTCCTGCACTGACCCGAGTGATAATTCTGGCAGAAGTTGCAAAAATGAGACTGAGGATCCTTACCCAAATTCCCTGAATTGTTGATCGAGATTGTAGGTGCAGAGGACTTAATTATCATTTTAGGCTTCAGAATGAAGTTACTATTAGGAGAAAGAACATAATTTGAGGAGTTTCCTCCATAGTTCTTTGATTTCATGGAAGGCCATGGGGGTTTGTTATCAAACCGTGATCTTTTATCTTTCTTGGAATAATTTTCTTTCCTCTTGTCTGCAGCCTTCATCTTGGACTCCGTAGCAATCACTCGGTTCACCAAATCCTAAAAATCTGTTATCTCAAGACCTGTAAACATAGGGCTCAACTCATCATTAAGCCCATCTATGAACATTCGACATTTATCTTCTTCCTTCTTGATATACTCAGACCCGTACTTGTAGTATTTTTAGAAGTCGCTAACATATTGCTCTATGGGCCTACCTCTTTGCTTCAGGTACAAAAAATGCCTCCTACGTTCAGCTAAGTATTGTTCACTTATAAACTTTTTCCAAAATTCCTTTAAGAAGAATTCCCATGTAACAACATCTTCAGGGGCCGCGAGAGTCGTATTTCCCCACCAATGCAAAGCTTCATCGGTTAGAAGAGCTACAACACATTCCAACTTATGTTCGTCCGAACACTAAAGTTTTTTAGTTAATATTCTTATGGTAGTTTCCAACAACTATTCAGCGGCTTTCAGATTCTCCTCATCAGATCCCGTGAACGTATAAGCTCGGTGTTGAGCTAATTTATCAATTGGAGCCCTAGTTTGAACCACAACAGGTGCATGAGGGTTATTTTGCTCCAAGGTGGTAACAAATTGGTTAAACATCTTAGTCATGCTGAAGAAACATTCTTTTTGAATGGGGTGGATATGAGGAGCTTTAGGCTATGGTTCTGCAGACTTGTCTGTATCGATACAAGTTTTGGCAGAAAGAAGGTTATTGTAACTGAAACCCTAAGGTGTACCAATACAAGGTATATTGTATCGAAACGGTCATGCTGAAAACATGAGTGTGACTACTTTAAAACATTTTGAATCCTTCCAAAGCCTTATAAAAACCCATCAACCATATTTTCAAGTTGTTTGGACTTAAAAATACTTTTGAAATCTTTTCAATTTAGTCCAAAACTATTTTTCAATTAATATATCAAAATAAATATCCTAACAATCTCTCTCTTTTTGATAAAATAAAACCAACTTAAAAAATTGTTTGAGATTCTCCCCCTTTATAAAATAATTTTTGAATAAGAGATTAAATATTCAAAAGAGATGAAAGCTCTCCTTTATTCATTTGAAAAATAAATTTTTCAAACCATTTCTCCCACTTTTTGTTATATCAAAAAGAAATATGTAAGTTTAAGTTCGATATAACAATGGAGGTTTAAAAACAAAGTTTGACAAAGATAATAGTTTTGTTTAAAAATGGATCCCCCTTACTCAAGCATCAAACACATGGTTAGTCTAACAATTTATGATTACCTAGTTGAATTAAAATAAATAAATCAAAATAAAGGAAATAAATTCAACTAAAATTTTTACCTCTTGAACCAAAGGTAAGATGTAAATCCTTCCTTCTTCAAGTGATCTTTCTTGTGTGTATGGAGCTCCCCCTTAATGTTGCACTTTGGATCCATAGGCATTAGTAGCATAAAGTTTAGTCCCCTTAGGAATCTATTTCACAATTTCATCCTTTTTATTTAAAGTAATTAATTATTTTGGAACCCAAATACATCTAAAACATTTTCCATTCAAAAATCTAGGGGCACTAGATTGTCTTTGATAAAAGTTTGATTTTCCAAAATTGCTTTTCTTTTCAAGTTCCTTGGAAATCAAAGTTTTTTCTTTCTTAAGACCATTCACTTCTTTTTGATGATCTTTTTCTAAACTTTGAAGCAAATTTTGTAAATTTAAGACTTTAAGTTCAAAATCTTTAAATTTTGCTTCAAACTCTAAATTGGTTTTCAAAAGCAAATCATTTTCAGTTTTCAACTTTGAAATCAACTTTTTGTTTTTTTGAAAATGAAGCCTTGAATTCAAAAACCAATTCATCACAGGCTTCTTGTAATTCATCAAAAGACTATGAACTAGAAGTAGATGAATTAGAAGTTACCCTTGAATCTTCTTCGATGGCCATGAGACAAAGGTTGGCTTGTTCATTATCGGTGGATTCATCATCACTCCGAGTAGCCACATAAGCCTTCTTCTTATGGCTTGAAGATCTTGACCTCTTCTCCTTCATCCTTGATTCATACCTTGATTCTTCCTTTTTATTTAAAGTAATTAGTTATTTTGGAACCCGAATACATCTAAAACATTTTCCATTCAAAAATCTAGGGGCACTAGATTGTCTTTGATAAAAGTTTGATTTTCCAAAATTGCTTTTCTTTTCAAGTTCCATGGAAATCAAAGTTTTTTCTTTCTTAAGACCATTCACTTCTTTTTGATGATCTTTTTTCTAAACTTTGAAGCAAATTTTGTAAATTTAAGACTTTAAGTTCAAAATCTTTAAATTTTGCTTCAAACTCTAAATTGGTTTTCAAAAGCAAATCATTTTCAGTTTTCAACTTTGAAATCAACTTTTTTGTTTTTTGAAAATGAAGCCTTGAATTCAAAAACTAATTCATCACAGGCTTCTTGTAATTCATCAAAAGACTATGAACTAGAAGTAGATGAATTAGAAGTTACCTTTGAATCTTCTTCGATGGCCATGAGACAAAGGTTGGCTTGTTCATTATCGGTGGATTCATCATCACTCCAAGTAGCCACATAAGCCTTCTTCTAATGGCTTGAAGATCTTGACCTCTTCTCCTTCATCCTTGATTCATACCTTGATTCTTCCTTTTCTTTCTTTATGAATTGGATGAATTTGTTGAAGAGCTTTGCCATATCTTCTTCTTCACTATCCTCTTTGCTTGATTCTTTATGTTGGCTTGTGGAGGATTTGAGAGCAATGATGTTTACATCAACTCCATGCTCCTTGATTTTCTTCTCCTTCTCCCTTTTTAAGGGTTGAGACATCAACTCATGGGTGAGCAAAGATCCAATGAGCTCGTCAAGCTTGAGCTCCTTCAAGTTCTTTGCTTCTATAATGGGAGTCTTTTTAGACTCTCATGATTCGGAAAGTGAATAGATCAACTTTCGAACAAGTTTGTCTTCCGAAATCTCCTCTCTAAGACCTTTGAGTTGGTTGACAACTGTGGAGAAACGATCGAACATCCTTTTGATGTCTTCATTCCCATCTTGAAGTTCTCATACTCAAGGTTGAGAAGACCAATCTTAGTCTCCTTTACTTCGTTTGTTCCTTCGTATGTGACTTCAGGCTTGTCTCATACTTTGTAACACCCTCAACCCGGCTTAGGAGTAAACCGAATTGGAAGGTGTTATGAAAAAAAACACAACAGACATTTTGGTAGACTAATCACGAATTTATCGATCAGGCTTCCGAAAAAATAAAAATAATTTAAAACTTTTTAGCAGAACAGTTTCCTTTCACATATTTAATATCAAGTATACTAGACTCTTGACTTAAAATTTCTATTCGAACATACATGCATTACTAATATGGTTTCTAACATTTATTATAAATAACAAGCTTTGATCTATACCTAATTAACCAGCATTATACTTCAATACTTTACTAAATCAATTAACATATCGCTACCATGTTAGTGAATATCACATGTTATAATTTATAAGAGTCAACCCATAAACATTTAACGAAGCATGGTAGTCGATCTATTACTATGCATGCTGATTTTGAGCAACCATATTATCACACTTACTATGATGATCTTTCCTTAATAAACTTTGTTCGTATATTACTGGAATAAACACAAGGCAAAATAAGGTATACACTTATGCAAAGAAGGACGATCAAGAAAGTAATCAGCAATCAAAGTATTAGACTTCAATGCGATAAATCTAATCATGTTTCAAGTTCTTTATTCGATTACCGATTTCATGCTTTCGACTCATTCATCATTTAAAAGTCAGCTTATCATTTAAAGTAATCACAAATAAAAACCATAACAACAATCATAGAGTCCTCACTAATCACTAGACATAGTAAGCTCCCATGTTATACTTCTTTTTACCATTAGTATCGAACCTAGCATAAACCATCTATCAGGCATTCATAAAGAAAAACATGCTGACCACGAATACGAATAGCAAGAAACCATAATAAATGAATATACATGCCCATTACAATCATAGAAAACTTATGGAGCATCATTTAACACATATATACACATGATGCTCTTAATGCAAAATGACTACACTAGAAACATGTGCCACCACTTAGGAGAACATAAGGAATTACAAACGTATTTCCTGACGACCGTGATCTCGTCCAAGCTCGGTAGATAAAATGAAAGCAGGATTACTCTACAAGGCAATGAGAGAAAGAGGGGTAAGATAATTCTTAGTGAGGTAGTTTTAAAACCTAAAAAATTAGGATCCTACATTTATTCCTATTCCAAGGTTTAACAATTGGGTAGGCATTTTAAGCTTGGTTTTTAGAGTTAACTATTCGAGTCCTCATTTCTGTATCAGGAGTATTTTTCACAAGTCATTTGTATTTCACTGGAGTAAAGTTCGAACACTTACATACATCTAATCTTCGCCATCGAAATGACAAAAATCATCCGACACACTAATCAATTCAAATTCGTTATCACTTAATCGATCAAGTCAAGAATATGTAAATGATCTATTATAAAATATTTATTCACCCAAAAGATTATTTATTGAACGTTTGGTACGTCTTTTCTAATATGTCAGTCCCCTTTCAAAGTACCATGATATTACATGCAGACTTTTAATTTTTCCCCTTATTAAGAATGAGTTATCAAGTAACTTACTAATTTTAACTTAATAGCTCTACCATGTTACTAGTAGAATTAATACTAACATAATTTGTCTGAAACTTACGGTATGATTACTTCCCTTACTTCACCCTGTGGACATAAATGTCCATTACTCAACAGATTATTAACCACTTTCTTAAATTAACCTATAAGTTACACAAGTTAATATCACAATCATACCATAAACATAGCTCCCTATTGATAAAGGATTCCAAAATGAATTAGTTAAGTCCTGAAATTTCTCAATTTACTAGGCATGAGTCTTGAATCATAGAAGTTGTAATTTTCACATTAACCATTAAGTGTAGACAAAAATATTATCATTTTTACCCATTAAATGTAACACCCCTACCCCAGC
This sequence comes from Hibiscus mutabilis, assembly GCA_019671005.1. Taxonomy (NCBI): domain Eukaryota; kingdom Viridiplantae; phylum Streptophyta; class Magnoliopsida; order Malvales; family Malvaceae; genus Hibiscus; species Hibiscus mutabilis. Next base: position 28,823,741 of record CM033745.1, on the reverse strand, counting down.
TAGTAGCAAACCGGTCCGGGAGCGTTACATAGCAAGCAAGGGAAATGAACAAGGCAATACAAGCAATACAAGAATAAGCAAGCAACCAACCATACTTACTTATCAGATAATTAACCTCATATTTAGACTTCAAATCACCATTAGAATTTTTTCCTTACAAGCTTACATTATAGGTTACTACATTATCAATACACTTTACTTCCTTTTATCCTTATCATTCGAATGACCCTATGTGTAACATACTTCCATTCAATTCATTGATCCTTAGTTTGTATACATTTTAACATTACATACTTAGATTCCTAAACATGAGCATTTGTTCATTCAATTTTACATGTAACTAGTTTCATTCAAGACTTATTCCATGCCTAACCATTCGGCAATCATCTGTACACACACTAGGCCATTCGACCTTTACCAATCAAACACACAACTTTCATTTCAACCAAGACATATACATTAAGCAAGGCATTCGATTGGAATACAAGCAAGCATGGTTCAATCAACATACTTTCAATTCCAGCAAGTCAAGTACAATAACAAAGCATTCGATTGTTCTAAGGGAAACTAGTTCAAACATTAGATCATTTCATTCCATCATCATATGCGCAGCAATCACCATTCATTACATGAAACTTAAGTTCATTACATACTTGACCATAGGTTCATAACATAGTAGGCCCATCAAGACATTATATACAAGTACCAAAATGCATGAACATGATAAACTATATACAATCTACTGCCACCATTCTAGGAGATATACAAAATAAGCATGAAACCATACTTTAACTATGCTTGTGTGATTTGCTTTGAGCTCAAGTAATCATGCTTCAAGATCAAGCAACACTCGTATCCTTTATCATGTAGTTGGGAATAATGAAAACGAGAGTGATAAGTACAAAAATGTACTTAGTGAGGTAGTACTAAATCTAACCATTTGTTATTTAATCAAGTATAGACCTAGCTAGGGGTTTCAAGCATTAGAATGATCCTAGCTAAGGCTTTCAAGCATCAAGATAATCCTAACTAGGAATTTCAAGCATCAAGATAATCCTAGCTAAGGATATCATACATTCGGCTATCAAGGAACAAGAAACAAGAATTCATACTTCATGTTTTCATATCATGAATCAAGCACAACATGCTTTCAAAACAAGTAATCAAGGAAGTCATGCTTACATGACAAGCAACATACAATTCATGGCTTTCAAGACAAGTCACATGTGTTTTAGGATTGTTATTAAAATTGTTATCAATTAAACAACCCCTTTGGTACTTAGTTTGTATAGGTAATCGAGTCTCCAACCAACTGTCGCCACAAGATGCATCGTAGTGCTGGTCAACCCTCCTACTGTCGCCAAGGACCACATACGTACCCTCCGTCTGACTCCAAATAGGGGACTTAGCCCTGGACCGTAGTTCACCCTTACAAAATGAGCTCTAGACTCTAAGGCATGCCCTTCTACCTAGTCCAACTAGCTACCAAGGTTGTTGGATTTACCATTTATTCAAGTGTTTCAAGATCAAGGTCATGTCAAGCAAGTTCATTTCATATTAGGCCCTTAGGCCTTTGAGCCATAGCTCACATGTCATGTAGTTCTCATGAGTTCATTTCATCAAGTGTGATAACATTACAAGCAACTTCTTTAAACATTGTTCACATGCCACATGAAGCATACAAGCACTAATGTTACCACTCAACATGCTTATCAATCGAATCAAACATGTATACAAGGTTGAGATCAAGTTTCATGCATTAATTTAATCATTCTTCCCTTATTAAGCCAAGTCCATGATTAGCTTCATTTAACATCTCAAGAATATAACAAGTATGCATTTGGTTAGGACCTAGTCCTAACCCTAGAGATAACTACACTCACAATACTCCAAGCTTAGCTAGTCTTGGATCCACACTCCTTTGTTCTTGGCTTTAGGATGATCCACTCTATCCTCTTCCACCAAGTTTACTCTTGGTTCTATAACATTAAAGTACAAACATGTAAAGAAAAGTTCATATGATCATCAAATAAAGTCAAAGTCACAAGCACATAACATACACAAATTTGGCAGCATGCTCATAAACATCCTCCATTACACTAACTACACTTATCTATATTCTAGTTCATGTAAAACAAGGCAGAATCAATGTCCTAAAATTGTTTACAAAATAGTTTACAAATTGCCACAAAACAGTGTGCAATTGCCTATACTGCTGCTGCCAGGCAGCTTGTACTCTAGTCACTTAATCATGCATAACTTTCATTCCGTACGTCAAAATTTCAATTGGTTTACACATTTAGAATGCTAAAAAAAATTGTCTTTATAACCATATAAGGCTTGCATGTTATTTCTTTACCAATTAATACAGTTTTTAACTTAAAGACAGGGTATTTTGCTACACTGGACAATTTGCACTGTCCCTAGTATTTCTTCTCTACATTTCATTCTCATTTCATTCTAAACGGGAGTGTAATTCAAATAGTGATCTTTAGAGTGTTTAGCTTTCTTTGACTGCCAATGAGGCTTGTCATCATTTATGGATCGTTTATCTTTCCAAGAGTTACCACTCTTACGTTTCTTTGAGGCCTTCATCTTTCCCTCGGTTTCTATAACCCGGTTCACCAAATTCTAGAAGTCAGTGATACATAGGGCTATGAAAATAGGACTTAATTCATCATTCAGTCCATCAATGAACATTTGACATTTATCAGCTTCGATTTTGATGTATTCTGACCCGTATTGCAATAGTTGTAGAAGTCGCTCACGTACTCTACTATGGGTCAGCCGCCTTGCTTGAGGTACAAGAAACATTTCCAGCACTCGGCCAGGTACTGTTCACTGATGTACTTCTTCCTAAATTTATCGAGGAAAAATTCACACGTTACGGCTTCTGTAGGAGCAATCAGGGTAGTGGTTTCCCACCAGCTTAAAGCTTCATCTGCGAACAAAGCCATGGCACATTTGATCTTGTGCTCATCTGGACAAGGTAATTGATTGGTTAAGATTCAAGTAGTGGCCTCTAACCAATACTCAGCTACTTTGGGGTTAGCTTCATCGGTGCCAGTGAAAGTATAAGCCCGATGTTGAGCCAGCTTGTCAATTGGAGCTCTAGTTGGCACAACAATAGGAGGAGCAAAAGGATGATCTTGTTTTAAAGCAGACACTAGATAATTGAACATCTCCTTCATACTTAGAAGACATTTTTGCTGCACAGGATTGATAGCAGGAGCTTCATGTTAAACAACAGCTTGTGTTCGGGTTTGAGTTTGTTGTTGAGGAGGATTCTGCTCCATCCTCACACTGTCTTCTTCATTCGAGGAGCTTTTAGGACTTTCATTATCCCGACCAAGTCTTGTTTCAGACATTCTACGTTCAAATAGAACAATTAGGGGTTTGGTTTAATAAGCAAGACACAAGCTATTCAATACAAGTCTCCTAGGTGGCACAAGTATCCTATATGATGCATGATAGCCCGGTTTAGTCCTAGAATCGACTAAACCTAAAGCTTTGATTACCAATTAATATGTAACACCCCATACCTGGGTTAGTAGTAACCCGGTTCGGGAGCGTTACTTAACAAGCAAGCAAGGACATGGCAAGATAATGAAACATGGGAAGCAATACAAGACAATGAACAATCATGCTTACTTATCATACAAGCAATTCACATTTGACTCTTAATCATTCAAGGCATTCAACTATACAAAGGCAACCATCATACATTTCTTTTCATGCAAGTAACTTACAATTGACTCATACTCATCCTAAACCATTCGAATAGGACCACTAGATTATTTCCTTAGTGTCTCATGCTTCTAATTCAATTTCAAGGTTCCATAGCTTTATACATGTACATTTTATCCCTAAATTTCTTACATGATTCTTGATCATTCAAATTACAAGAAACTAGTTCTATTCAAGCCTAATTCCATACCTAACCATTCGGCAATTTACACAATTATACAACATGGCATGTAACTAGTTTCATTCATGCTTATTTCAATCCTTATGCATTCGGCAATCACTTATACAATTACCATTCATAAACATCATGGTATAAACACACACACAAGTAGTCATATAGTCCCTAATGTATTCGAATGAAAGGAAGAGGCATGGTTCATCCTATACCACTTTCATTTCAAGCTTAACCATATACATTGAGCAAAACATTCAAAAGACTTAAAGTAATCAAGATCAAACAATGTATCATTCATTCTATCAGTATATGCGCAACCAATACCATTCATTTCATGTAATCTAAGTTCATTACATGCTCATTACTAGATACATAACATTGTAGGCCCATCAACATTATATACAAGTTTTCAAGATGCATGCTCAAGCTAGCTATGTACAATCTAGTGCCACCATTCTAGGACATATACAAAACAAGTATGGAATCATTCTTAGGCAAACTTGAGTGTGATGCTTCTTGCTCAAGGTAACATGCTTTAAGATCAAGCAACCTCGTATCCTTATCCTGTAGGTTGGGAAGAATGAAACAAGAGTGATAAGTACAAGATTGTACTTAGTGAGGTAATAACTAGTCTATCCATTTGTTATTTCAAGTTTCATTTCTTTTAAATCAAGTGTAGACCTAGCTAAGGCTTCCAAGCATCAAAAGTGATCTTAGCTAGTCTTTCAAGCATTAAGATTATCCTATCTAAGGATGTCAAGCATTCGGCCAACAAGATACAAGCAATAATATTTCATATTTCATGAATCAAGCACACATGCCAGCAAAACAAGAAACCAATGAGTCATGCTTTCAAGTAAAGTAACATACATTTCATGGCATTCAAGACAAGTAACATATAATGTAGGATTGTTATTTCAATTGTTATCATTAAACAACCCCTTGGTACTTAGTTTGTATAGGTAAACGAGTCTCCAACCAATTATCGCCACAAGATGCACCGTAGTGCTGGTTAACCCTCCTACTGTCGGCAAAGACCACATACGTACCCTCTGTCTGTCGCCAAATAGGGTCCTTAGCCCTGGACCGTAGTCTAACCGTACACAATGAGCTCTAGACTCTAAGGCAATTCCTTCTACCTAGTCCAACTAGCTACCAAGGTTGTTCGATTTACCATTTATTCAAGTTTATCAAGATCAAGATCATGTCAAGCAAGTTTAATTCATGTTAGGTCCTTAGGCCATTGAGCCATAGCTCACATGTCAAGTAGTTTCATGTTTCATTTCATCAAGATGAGATGTTATCATATCTCAAACAAGTCATTAACATTTGATCACATTGCATCATAACACATACAAGTATCATGCTATCACTTAGACATGCATAAGCATTCGAAATAGACATGCAATCAAGGCTAGGATCAAGTTTCATGTGTTTCTTTAGTCATCCTTCCCTTATTATGTCAAGTTCATGCTTAGATTCATTATCATATCAAGAATGTAACAAAATACATTGGTTAGAACCTAGTTCTAACTCTAGAGGTAACTACACTCACAATACTCCAAGCTACCTAGTCTTAGATCCACACTCCTTTGTTTCTTGGCTTTATATTGTTCCAATATTTCCTCTTCCACCAAGTTCAATCCTGGTTCTAACACATTACAAGCATAAGCATGTCAAAACATGATCACAAGGTCATTCAATTCAAGACAAGATTACAAGCATATAACATACACATATTGGTCAGCATGTTCTTGTACATTTTCCTTTTTACTTAACTACACTTTTCTACATTCTAGTTCATGTAAAACAAGACATATTTCAAGGCCCAAAACTATTTTCAAGACAGTTTGCAAAATGCCACAAAATAGTGTGCATTGGCCTATGCAGCTGCTGCCAGGCAGCTTGCACTCTAGTCACTAAATCAAGCATATCTTTCATTCCGTACGTTGGAATTTCAATTGGTTTACACCGTTGGAAAGATAAAAAAATTGTCTTCATATTCATATAAGGCTTGCATTTTAGTTCTTTTCCAATTAATACAGTTTTTAACTTAAATACAGGGCATTTTGCTTTATTGGGCAGTTTGCACTGTCTCTAGTATTTCTACTCTACATTTCAGTATACAACCCAGAGTTTAGCTATGTTTTCTCCTAATGAAATTAAACATACCAAGATGTTTTCCATAAAAATTTCAGCCTTAAATTCAGTATACACAATTTTTAGTGATTTTTCAAAGTTACTGCCCAGAACAGAGCATTCTGGGCAGATTACAATAGGTTGGATTTCTAGCTTCTTAACTCATTTTAGCAAGGTCCTATCATGGCAATTTCATTCATGTTCATGTTCATACATGTCTAGGCCATCATAATTCACCTAGAAATGTTCTTAAAACAGGGCATAATCATGTTTAATCTAGTTTGATCTATTTGATCACTTTACACTCTCAATTCATCAACTAGGCAGTCCATTACCTAATTTCACTAGTTCAATTAGGTGTAGTCACATTTCCAGCAACATATGTATTCAATTCAATCTTATTTTTACCTAGCAACATGATCAAAACAAGTTCCTATGTTCATTTAACATGTTTATACAATTTTTCAATCAAAACAGTCCCCTAATCAAGATTGTTTCCTATCATGTTCATAATTCCCAGATTTCCAGCAACTACACATATATCCTATATCAAATTGGTTACTAGGAATTACAATTTCAAGTTCAATTTGAATCCAGCATGCCCCTAACACAGATGGAAATCATCCAATTCATCAAGACAACATAGACATCATCCAAGCAATCATTCAAACAATCTATAGCAAGTTAGGTTCAAGCATTATACCTTCTCCAAGCTTAATTTGATCAATGGATGATTTATGAAGCTTGGACTTGAAGGTTTGAATGAAGCTTTCTCTCCCCTTTCTTTCTCTCAAATTTTCGGCCAAGATGGTGTTTTGGGAGGAAGATGACAATATTTTTTATCATTATTCCTCCCAAGCCATGAGTCATCATCCAAATTGGCACATGTTCTCCTCCAATGAGGACATGTGTCAAGGCCCCCAATTAATTGAGTTTTACATGCAATGTTCCTAACTTTGCATGTTAACATTTTCATCCTTCTACTTATTCCTTCTAGTTTTCATTTCAATTCAATTTAGTTCAATTTCACTTATTTGATTTATAAGGATGGACAATGTTGAATTTTCTTTAAATTGATCAACTTTTGGATCCAAATAGCCAATTGTTTAAATTGTAGTAACATTACTAGGCCAATTTTAGGGTGTTACAATGATAGCCCGGTTTAGTCCTAGAATCGACTAAACCTAAAGCTCTGATTACCAATTAAATGTAACACCCCTACCCCGGCTAGTAGCAAACCGGTTCAGGAGCATTACATAACAAGCAAGGACAATGAACAAGGCAATACAAGCAATGCAAGAACAAGCAAGCAACCAATCATACTTACTTATCAGACAAGTAACCTCATATTTAGACTTCAAATCACCATTAGAATTTTTCCTTACAAGCTTACATTATAGGCTACCACATTATCAATACACTTTACTTCCTTTTATCCTTATCATTCGAATGACCCTATGTGTAACATGCTTCCATTCAATTCATTGATCCTTAGTTTGAATACATTTTAACATTACATACTTAGATTCCTAAACATAAGCATTTGTTCATTCAATTTTACATGTAACTAGTTTCATTCAAGACTTATTCCATGCCTAACCATTCGACAATCATCTGTACACACACTAGGCTATTCGGCCTTTACCAATCAAACACACAACTTTCATTTCAAGCAAGACATATACATTAAGCAAGGCATTCGATTGGAATACAAGCAAGCATGGTTCAATCATCCTACATTCAATTCAAGCAAGTCAAAGTACAATAACAAAGCATTCAATTGTTCTAAGGGAAACTAGTTCAAACATTAGATCATTTCATTCCATCATCATATGAGCAGCAATCACCATTAATTACATGAAACTTAAGTTTATTACATACTTGACCATAGGTTCATAACATAGTAGGCCCATCAAGACATTATATACAAGTACCAAAAATGCATGAACATGATAAACTATATACAATCTAGTGCCACCATTCTAGGAGATATACAAAACAAATATGAAACCATACTTTAACTATGCTTGTGTGACTTGCTTCGAGCTCAAGTAATCAGGCTTCAAGATCAAGCAACAGTCGTATCCTTTATTTTTTAGTTGGGAAGAATGAAAGAGAGAGTGATAAGTACAAAAATGTACTTAGTGAGGTAGTACTAAATCTAACAATTTGTTATTTCAAGATTTGTGTCATTTAATCAAGTATAGACCTAGCTAGGGGTTTCAAGCATTAGAATGATCCTAGCTAAGGCTTTCAAGCATCAAGATAATCCTAACTAAGAATTTCAAGCATCTAGATAATCCTAGCTAAGGATATCATACATTCGGCTATCAATGAACAAGAAACAAGAATTCATACTTCATGTTTTCATATCATGAATCAAGCACAACATGCTTTCAAAACAAGTAATCAAGGAAGTCATGCTTACATGACAAGCAACATACAATTCATGGCTTTCAATACAATTCACATGTGTTTTAGGATTGTTATTACAATTGTTATCAATTAAACAACCCCTTGGTACTTAGTTTGTATAGGTAATCGAGTCTCCAACCAACTGTTGCCACAAGATGCACCGTAGTGCTGGTCAACCCTCCTACTGTCACCAAAGACCACATACGTACCCTCCGTCTGTCGCCAAATAGGGGCCTTAGCCCTAGACCGTAGTCCACCCTTACATAATGAGCTCTAGACTATAAAGCATGCCCTTCTACCTAGTCCAACTAGCTACCAAGGTTGTTCGATTTGCCATTTATTCAAGTGTTTCAAGATCAAGGTCATGTCAAGCAAGTTCATTTCATATTAGGCCCTTAGGCCTTTGAGCCATAGCTCACATGTCATGTAGTTCTCATGAGTTCATTTCATCAAGTGTGATAACATTACAATCAAGTTCTTTAAACATTGTCCACATGCCACAGGAAGCATACAAGCGCTAATGTTACCACTCAACATGCTTATCAATCGAATCAAACATGTATACAAGGTTGAGATCAAGTTTCATGCATTACTTAATCATTCTTCCCTTATTAAGTTAAGTCCATGATTAGATTCATTTAACATTTCAAGAATATAACAAGTATGCATTTGGTTAGGACCTAGTCCTAACCCTAGAGATAACTACACTCACAATACTCGAAGATTAGCTAGTCTTGGATCCACACTCCTTTGTTCTTGGCTTTAGGATGATCTACTCTATCCTCTTCCACCAAGTTTACTCCTGGTTCTATCACATTACAAGTACAAACATGTCAAGACAAGTTCATATGATCATCAATTCAAGTCAATGTCACAAGCACATAACATACACAAATTTGGCATCATGCTCATATACATCCTCCATTACACTTAACTGCGCTTATCTATATTCTAGTTCATGTAAAACAAGGCAGAATCAATGTCCTAAAACTGTGTACAAAATAGTTTACAAATTGCCACAAAACAGTGTGCAATTGCCTATACTGCTGATGCCAGGCAGCTTGTACTCTAGTCACTTAATCATGCATAACTTTCATTCCGTAAGTCAAAATTTCAATTGGTTTTCACCTTTGGAAAGATAACAAAATTTTCTTTATAACCATATAAGACTTGCATTTTATTTCTTTACCAATTAATACAGTTTTTAACTTAAAGACAGGGCATTTTGCTACACTGGACAGTTTGCACTGTCCCTAGTGTTTCTTCTCTACATTTCATTCTACAACTCAGAATTCAGTTATGTTTTCTCCTAATGAATTTAGACATATCAAAGTGTTTTCCATAAAAAATTCAGCCGTAAATTCATTTTATACAATTTATAGTGATTTTTCAAAGTTACTGCTCAGAACAGAGCATTCTGGGCAGATTACACTAGGTTGAATTTCTAGCTTCTTAATTCACCTAAGAAAGGTTCTAACATGGCAATTCAATTCATTTTCATGTTCTTACATGTCTAGGTCATTCTAATTCACCTAGACATGTGCCTAAAACAGGGCATTATCATGTTGAACCTAATTTGATCTATTTAATCACATTGCACATTCAATTTACCAATTAGGCAGTCCATTGCTTAATTTAACTAGTCCAATTAGGTGTAGTCATTTTCCAACAACATATCTATTCAATTCAATCTTTATTTCATCTAGATTCATGATCAAAACAGGGTTCTATATCCAACTGACATGTCTAAACACTTTCTCTATCTAAACAGTCCAACTATATACTCATTCTCAAATTCCAGCAACTATATGTATTTCCTTTATCAAATTGGTTACTAGAAATCAGAATTTCAAGTTCAAATTGAAGCTAGCATAACCCTAACATACATGGAAATCATCCAATTCAATTTATTCATCAAAGACATCATCAATTCAAGATTCAACCATTATATCAATTCAAACATAACAATACATTACTACTCTTCAAGTTATCATTCGAATCCAAAGAAGAGAACAAAAGAAGTTTCTTACCTTTAAACATCAACAAATCAAGAGATATAGCAATTAGATTCAGGAATTATTCAACATGCAGCCCTTCACTCTTTAATTTAGTCCTTTCTCTCTCAAAGCATGAATTATTCGGTGTTAGGGAGAAATGAAGAAGATGATGGCATTTGATCTAATGATCCTTTTTTTTCTCCACTAAAATTCTTTATCGTATGTGTAAATGCCATCACTTGCCACATGCTCAAACCATTCTAGTTTATTTCATTATCATGCAATACTTGGTTATTGCATATAATTCATATAAGTCACTTCAATTTTGGTACTTTAATTTGTTGGCTATAACACTTTAGTCCTTTAGTTATTTGTTAGCCAATGTTCTTTCTTCTTTAATTTGATTAGCTCATATATTCGATTAGCTTATAGTTTAGATTGCGGTAACATTTCTAGGCCAATTTTAGGGTGTTACAATACTAATCAACTGATTAATTTTTTTATAAATACGATTATTAGCCCTTTAAGCTTAAACATTGATCTAATCGATTAATACGACATAACTCTTGTTACTTTCAATGCAAGCAATCTAATCGGTAACACAATCTTGTTGTAAGATCTATTACAATCGTCCACACCAAGAGTGCCATCAAGATTCTTTAGTCAAAAAAATAGTACCAGATTCAATTCCTAGATTACTACTTACTAAGAAAGTGTTAAAACACCACAGTGTTAAGTTAAGACTTGAGTAACATAAGACAATCAAACAAATCAGCACCTCACAGACTTGTTGGTGATTATCCTTATTTCCAATTTTAACTATTTAATCCAATCTGAAATTCTTGTATTCACGCGAAGTAAGAATTTACATATATTCATATACATTCAAGTTAAGCATATTCATGTGTACCTTGAGATCAAACCATTCAAACATACTTGATCACAGTCAAAACAGTCCAAGCACACTAAAGTTTCAAGTCAAACAGTTCAAGCATACTTAATCGAAATTCAACAGTCCAATTCTGTACATAATTACTTTTGACTGGGCAGCACTAGTACACATACGATACACGCTTAAAATAGCCTAGTTTTGTATGTAAATATACACTCAATAGTACAACACATGTAGATATAAATTATGCATGACATTCGATCAAACATGTCCATTTTCCCAATTTTGATATTATTTATTCATCAATGGAACACATTTCTTATTATGTAGGACAATTCATTAATTCCCTAATTCATCTATCATTCTCTTTCGTGAAAGCATGTAACAAATGTTTCACAAATTATACTTTACTTATACACACGTCATCACAATTCTTCCATTATTATTATAACTAATTTATTCAAGTCTGCTTACTAACATAGCCTTGAAAATCGATACACAGTCCAGGTACACGAGTCTCCAACCAACTATCGCCCTTATAAGCATATGGTACTCGCAGTACCGGTCAATCCCTCCTATTGTCACTAAGTGACCACACAAACTTCCCTCCTACTGTCGCCAAAAAGGGACCACTGTCCCAGACCGTAGTCCACCCTAAACACTGAGCTCTGGACCCTATGGCATGCCAACTATACCTAAGACTGACTCGAGACCAAGGCTTTCACATATAATGTCTTTTAGATCATATAATGAGTATAGCTCCAATCAATTGTTTCATATCCATGTGACATTTCCCTTTTTTTCTCAATAAGGGTTCAAGAGCACATCCACCACATGTGAACTCTATTTTTCATTTTATTCATTCAAATGGCCTTAGCCAACATTCTCTTTGTTACTTCTTAAGTATATGAAAATCATCCTTTCGTATTCACATTATCAATTTCACAAAAGATTTAACTTTTCAAAAGTTACTATCAATTCACATCATATAATTCAAATCGTATATACCAATCTAAGCTTATAAGCATCATGAAACATTTCAAACATATCGAATCTTAGCCAAGATCAATATATTACAATATTGTTCTATTCGAATAGATCATAGTCTGAATTTCCATCACCTATAATCCCAATTTCACATTTCAGAATTCTCAATCAAGTGTAAATTTACAATCGGTTTTCTTCACAAACAAGTAACATTTCTTTGTTTAGGTTTTATACTAATTATGACTCCATTTCCAATTTAGTGCCATATCTTATTTACAGCAACCGTTTCATAGAGTAGCAAATACATCCAAGCTTAATCAAGGTAACATAGCACTCCACTTATTATTCACATACATTAAACACATATATTTACTTCTTAAGACTTTTCTCATTGAGTCATTTATTCTATTCGTAAGGAGACATTGCACATCTTATTCTCAAAACACATCACACATAATTCCCATCATAAACTTACTCATAATTTCACATGAACTTGATATATAGCAAGATGCACATTATCATACTTAACTTATGATGACTTACCTCAATCCAAGCTTGCTTATACCCCATTCACATCAAATTAAATATGTATAACTGATGTAATAAGAAATGCTCGGGGAGGTTGTAGGCCTATTCCGAGACCCTAACTACGCTCACCTTTTATCCCGAAGTTACGGAATACCTGAACCCCACTCCAATTGCTACTTAACCAAGTTCCTTTCTAGCCTCTTCTAGCATTATTTTTCCTTATCTTGACATGCACTTCTAATAAAAATATCAAACCATCAATACCAATTCAAATCAATTACCAAAATTTCATTACACAAATGTACACACACACACACACACACACACATATATATATATATATATATATATATAATTCAATCTATTTACGTTTTCAATCTACATAGAACAGTCCACTATGTGCTACTATTTCGAAACAGCCCCTAAAACATGCCAGCACACAAAACAGTCCTTAAATACTTGTTTAGATATTCACATTTTCCTAACTGTCCAATCTTAAACACATATTCACAAAACAGGGCAAATCATATACGTACACACTTTTGGACTGAAAACAGTCCATTCATGCAATCAATACATCTTAACAACTTTAAAACTCATAATCAAATAATCCTAACATCATGAATTAGATTACAATTTGCTAGACACATTCACATCAGCATGTATTTCATTCCATTGATTTCTGAAAATTCATAGCAACAAATCATCGTGCATGCATCATTCGAAAAGATTTACACTCTATTGTCTACTTCATTTATCGACCAACTACTTTTGCAACCATATATCATGACAAACTTCAAGTATAAATCGACTTATGGCTTATGGGATCTAAAAGGGAGAACTTAATTACCCCTATCATAGAGCAACAATTACAAATTTGAACTAATTAACCCCAAGTTCCCTTCTCCATGGACGCCCCTTTAAGCTATCTCTCTCTTTCCTTTGTAAATCAGCTACATGTAGAAGAGGATTAACATTTCTCTTTTGTTCTCACTTGACCGAGATTCCCACTCTTCCAATACACATGTTTTCTATTTCATGGTGACATGTGTGAAGGTCCTTCCTCAACTTTACATTTTGCATGCATTCCTAGTAGTTGCTTATCATGAAATTTTAGTCCCTTCTAATTAGCTACTCAATTTCCTATCTTCACCTTTTAGTCCCAAGATTTTCATTACTCTCACAAAGATGAGTCTAAGCAAATTAATTAGAGACTTAAGTATCATATTCCTAAGCTAAGATTCGGGATATTACATACTTCCTTTGCTGTTTTAATTACGTTGTTTTATCTTTGAATTAAGCTATGCATAAACGAGCTTGGATTTGAGGTAGGTACCTAAATATTAGGTATTATGTGATATGTAATACTTGATTTAATGTTATGCTCATAGTGAGACCTATATATGCTTATACATGCTTAACGAGTAACTTTTTCCATGTTATCTTTGATTAAGAGATATGTATGAATTTGAGAATCACTTATGAATTGTATATGTACTTGATATGATAACAATAAGCCATGTTCATATGATACTCTGATTAAGGATCTATGCTCATTTTTTATTTTGATATGATAAGATTAAAAGTAAAGCCTTGGTTTTGAGTTAGTCATAGGTACAGTTGGCATGCCATAGAGTCCATAGAGCTCGTGTTTAGGGTGGACTACGGTCCTTATGAGGCGACAGTAGGAGGGATGTGTTTTGGTCACTTGGCGACAGTAGGAGGGATTGACCAGTACTTTGAGTACCTTATTGTGGCGATAGTTGGTTGGGGATTCGTGTACTTAGGCTGCTTGATTATCAAGGTTATGATAACTTAAAATAATGAGATTTAAATGCTAAACTAACGAACTATACTGTTACTTGAATAACAAGTAATACTTGCCTACTTGATGCTTGCTTTATACATTGTAAAGGAAGAATGCTATGTTCGATTAACATGCATGTTTATAGATTGCTCAACTTATGCTTCTATTTACTGGATTATGATTGACACATTAATCAAACCATTAAGATAAAAAGGGTTTCTTGCATGACAAGTAAAGCTAAGCTAAGCTATATTTCGGTTCATGAATTGAAGTATGTTAATGTGCCTTAATTTTGTTACGATATAGTTGTATTATAGACCTTCTGATCAAGTGGTGTACATGTGAAATTGTCTGATTTGATTATTAAGGATATGAGAACTCTATTAAGTATAATTATTAACTATGTCAACAATCCAATTATATGCTAGTATGATTAGTAAAAACCTAGGTATGTAATATTTGGATTCTTTAAAAGAAAGAATTGATGCTTTGTTCGAATGCTTTAAGCAAAATGACTAGCTACTCTTTTAAATTTAGAGCTTTACATGATTTTGATTGACTTGTGTGAAAGGATAAATATTCGTTATAGAATGTTCTATTCATGCTTCTAGTTACTTTTACACTACCTCACTAAGTGTATACATATTTGTTGCTTTGATTATGTTTCAGGGTGAGGTGAATAGCAGTTGTTTTTGGAGCTCAATCAAGATCACAAGTGCTAAGCGTATGTTTGTCAATCTTTTATTTATAACTCCTAGATGGTCGCACCATGTCTGAATATGTATTGCATATTAGAATGTCTTTGTTATTCTTGAAAGCAATGCTTTAAAGTGTTGTAAAAGTTGTATAAGGTCTTTCTATTTTATGATGAGTGCCAATGTGATTGAAAATGTGTTTCCATGTTTGGTTTGGAAGATACTATGGTCTTGGATGATTGAAAATGAGTACTTAGATGTTGTGCACATGTTTAGTTCGAATATGTGTTGTTCTGGGTGTCTTGGTCGATGCTTGAACATGAGCTGAGTAATAGTTAAAGGATCTTTTATACTTTGGTAGAATTTATGTTATGAAATTCTATAAATATGTTTATGGTAACCTTGTTATGTATGTTTGTATAAGGCCATTGTACCTTGAACTTGACTATTGAGTTTATGCTTAAAATGTGTAAGTTAGGATCTTGGAATGCATACTTGTTATGCACATGTACATAGAAGTTTTGTATATGCTTTTCGAATAGTATTAAAAAGATTAAAGTTTGATTAGACCATGTGTAATTGTTAAGGAACCTTTTATGCCTTGGTTAAATTGTCATGATGCAGATCACTTGAATTGTTGTTTTGATAATATCAAGATAAAAGTAATGGATTAATTCTAATGTTGAAAGTGTTGGAGTATGTTACAAATTGATAGATGAAGTTAATACTTAGGTATGTCAATAATATATCAATGTGCATGAATTGGGTAATAATCGAATCACCTTCCCTTATAAATATTCGAATAACTTTTTATCTTACCCTCTTGATTTGAAATTAATTTAAGTTTGATAATTTATTCTGGTTATAACAAGTGATTATAATAACAAAGGTCGTGGTGGATTAGTTACTCGATGATCTAAATGAATCTAAGTTTAAATTTATTGATCTAAGGTGTCATTGTTTTGTTAGTAATCCAAAGATAGGTTTTAAAATTGTTGCTAAATTTGAAGGAGAAGAAGTTTAGCATGATCAAACATTCTATCTAGTTGTACATTTTCTTCTACTTATATTTCCATCCCATATATGTTAGTTGTTATGCTTTGTTTGTTTGCACTGCTACTTAACGTGGTTTGTCTCCTAAACTGGTTAAGGGTGTTACAATTTTTGTTAAAATCAATTTTGGAAACGTGACATTTTGGTTAGTGACCAAAATGTCAAGATTGAAAACTATTTTTGGTGATTGTTTTGTTAAAGAGTCAAAACTTTGAATTTTTAAGGAGCTAATTTACCTAAAGTTTTTAATTATATTTTCCCTTAATTAAGGTTATTTTAAATTGGTTTTAAATTGGAAATTACTGGGAAATAAAAGGGATTTAATAAAAAAGAGTTTATTTGATTAAAATCACTTTTCTTACGTAACTACTTTTGCTATCAATTTTCTCTCCATTTTCTCAGCATCCAAACTACATTTTCTACTTTTAAATGATTAGATATTGATTTTCTTGATTTTCCTTTTTGTTTCCTTCATTACTACTCTTGATTTCTACATCAAACCTCGGAGATTTCATTCAAATCTTGCCAATTAAGAGGAAAATCAAGTGTTAGAGGTGATCTCCGTTTCTCTCCTCTACTAAAAGGTTCATTATTGAAATTCCCAAGTTCTTAACTCTTTATAAATGTTTTCTAATGAGTTTTAATGATTTAATTATGGAATTTGATTAAATTAAGGTTTATTTGATGAGGTTATGTGATTCTCGAATTGGATCTATTTTGCTAGGTTCTTGATTGATTTTAATCGAGATTTTGATGTCTTTTAATGTTTATAGACTGATTTTAACATTGGAATCTAGAAGCTATGAGAATCTCTAATTTTCTAGGTTGCTAGTTGTGTGTTTTTGAGGAGTTGTGGAGGTTTAATATATGCTAGAGTTATAAGGATTGTTTTGGATTGTTTTTGGATGTCAATTTAATTTAATTGTTGGATCAAACCTTTAGGTTTTGACTGGGTAACATTTGGATGTTATGTGATGGTGTTTTCGGTTGTTTTCGGGTAGCGATTGATGGTTTTAGTGAGGCTTCGCAGGCTGATGGTGAAGCTTCGCAGGCTTCGGACACTTGTTTTCTCATCGACGAATAAAGCTTTACGCTGTCGGTGAGTGAGAACGTGGATTTCAGCTTTGAAATGGTTTAAAGGTTATTTGGGGAGTTTAAATTAAGCTTGAAATGTTGGTTTAAACTCTGAATTAAATATAAAGAGATTTTCCCCTCGGTCGTGCTTTAATGAAATGGTTTTTATGCACTTGTTTTGAATTACATGGTACCTACTGTTGAGCATGATTTAAAGTATGTTTTATATTGTTTTTTATCATAGAATGATGATGGGCATTTGGTAAATGATCCATGTAAGTATGTGAGATACTTGTTAAAGCATGGTTTAATGCTTTGGAAATGGTTTTGATTTGATGCATAAAAAAATAGTGAGGTACATGGTTAATAATTAATTATTTTGGCAAGTGATGTGGTTTAAAATGTTATCGGATATAGTTGGCTAGCTATAGGATTGTAGTGCACAATAAAAGGTCGCCTTGGATGTCAAGGGGTTTATATGGTGTACCGACTACTCTATCCAAGTACCCTAACGATTGAGGGGTTATATGGTACCAAAAACTCCCGCTAGTGGATTATGCATCTGACCGACACCAACAAGTTGTAGGACACTTGTTGAATTCATGTATCCGATGTAATATTTTGGAAAGGGGATTTGTCTAATGATCACTTGAAAGCCAATATAATTGTTGATGTATCATGTTGATGGTTGTTAATGTATAATGTTGGTTTATACATGTTTACTCTTTAAGCTTTGCATATGGGTTGTTATTCATGGGAAGGCTTAAATTGAGGGTTAGCGATGGTATTTGTTGCTGATCCATGATACATTGCATATGGTTTAATATGCTGGTTTTTGAAAGTGTTAAGTGCATGGTTTTCAAGGCATGATGTTTTATACAATGATTGAAATGGTGATTTCAATGTGGTTTTGGAAAATGATTTTAAAATGCATTGATGGTGTGTTATTTGAGTACTCCTCACTAAGCCTTGTGTGCTTATGCTCTCTTTGTCCATCAATGCATAGAATTAAAGGTTTAGAGGCAGCAAGCAAGCGAAGGATATCCAAATACTTCGGCTATTGAACGTATGGTTTCAAACTAGACTTGTAGTAATAAAGGCATTGGGGTTCATTGTTGTTTTGGGAGATGTTTTGTTAAACTTCATGTTTTAGCAAGTTTGTGTCGTTGATTTGAGATTGTAAATGGCCTTAAATGTTTTGGTATTGCTTTGGATTTTTTATTCTTGCTTTGGATGGCTTGATCTTAAGAAGCATGCCTCTAGATTACCTTTTGAAGCATAATGTCATGATTTGATGATGTACCTATGATGATATGATAAGGATTGATCCCTAGTAAGGTTGTGTATATGTTTGAGGCATGTTAGAATGTATTTGAATCCTTGAAAGCATGAAAAACCAACAATTTTGGACATTTTGGGTCCAGGTGTTTCAGTACGCTTGACCCTGTACCGAAATAGATAAGTGTTTTTAGGGGACCTATTTCGGTACGCGGGTTGGTGTTCCAGTACGGGCCTGTGCATTTGGCTAGACGTTTCAGTACACGGAGAAGTGTTCCGATACGGGTTTGAACTACTGGAATCTGTATATTTGGAAATCTATAATTTTACCGATACATTTGCTCGTTTACCGATACAAATAGCGGTTATTTCTGTTAAAGTGGTGTTTGGAGTTCTAATTTTTCATTTTAGTCCCCAATGGATATATATATGCAATTGTTTGAGTTCGGATTATCATTTTGATCTGTAATTTAACCTAGGAGCATGTAATTTGACTAATTAAGGATTGGTAACTTCAAAACGAGTTAAGTCATTTTAATTTTCCAAAATTGCAATTTGGTCCATAAATTGTAATTGCGTGCAATTGGATGTCGATTCAATGCCAAATTGAGTTGAGTTTTCACCCGCTGCCAGTATGCACACCATAGGTTAATATGTTGCATATAGCTAAAATAAAAGAAAAAAATGGACATGATTCGAGTTTAATCTCTTCGGGTTTATTTCGGCAAACCCAATGTAGCTCGCTTGGTTTGGTCTCGCATCTAGGCCGGCTCGAGGGGGTTATTGTAACACCTCAATTTTGGGCCTAGGAGTTTGCTAGGTTGATTAGACGGTCTGGTAGACCGTGATTATAGATTCAAATCGAATTCGAGAAAAAATTGGAATAAATATTTTTGAAGTGAGATAAAATATGTGAAAATATCATAAAATCAGTATTTAATATGTGGATATATTTGGTGAAATCAATTTTGGAAAATGAGTTTTGGAAATTTGACATTTTAGGTTAGTGACCAAAATGTAAATAATGAAAACTATTTTGTGACTATTTTGAAAAGGGTCATATCTTAGAATCTTTAAGGAGCCAATTTACCAAATGTTTTTATCAGACTTTCCTCTCATTTAGGATTGATTTTAAAGAGTTTTAATTAAGGAATTAAAAGGGGATTTAATAAAAGAAGGTAGTTCTTTCCTTAAACCACTTTTGACGTAACTTTTGGTCTCAAACTTTTCTCTCAAAATCTCTTCAGCCAAACACTCTCTTTTTCATCAAAGATTTTAGGTTGATCTTGATTTCTTGAACTTTTAATTTCCAATAGATTTTCAATCTTGTTTTCCAAAATCTCATTGTTTTCCTTTGTTTTTCAAGAGTAAAACATCAAATTGAGAGAAAATTCACTCATTAGAGGTAAGGTTCGTTCTTCTCCTCTAGTGAAATGTTCTTTACTGAAATTCAGAAGTATTTGATCCTTATTTAATGTTTTCTAATGAGTTTTGATTATTTAATAATGGAAATTGGTTAAATCAAGGTTTATTTGTTGAGATCATGTGATTTTTGTATTGGATCTATTTTGTTCAGTTCTTGATTGGTTTCAATCATGATTTTGATGTTTGATAATGTTAATAAGTTGGTTTTAACATTGGAATCCCAAAGCTAGGTGAATCTCTAATTTCTAGGTTGTTAGTTATGTGTTTTTGAGGAGCTGTGGGAGGTTTTTGGATGCTGGAGGTATAAGGAGGTTATTAGGTTGTTTTAGGATGTTAATTGATGGTAATTGATGGATTAAACCAGTAGGTTTTGGCTGGGTTAAGTTTGGAAGGTGTTTGATGTTGTTTTCGATAGTTTTGACTAGATTTTGGAAGACGAATGTTAAGGTTGCAGAGGATCTTCTTTTAGTAGCGAGTTGAATGCATAATGATGCATTTTGGCTTTATTTTTATGTGTTTAAATTAGGGGATGATCAAGGCGGGTTTGCCTAGTGGTGTACGTTGCTTATCGGAGGATCAAT
The DNA here is from genome assembly GCA_019671005.1 of Hibiscus mutabilis. Lineage (NCBI taxonomy): Eukaryota > Viridiplantae > Streptophyta > Magnoliopsida > Malvales > Malvaceae > Hibiscus > Hibiscus mutabilis. The sequence continues at coordinate 28,802,948 of CM033745.1, read as the reverse complement.
TCGTGTTGGCAAGCGAGGCGAGGCGAATTGGTAAGTGAAAACGGGTTTAAGCTCTTTAGAAGGTTTAATCACTGGATCATGGGGTTTTAGTTATAGCCTAAAAAGCTTAACTAAGCTTAAGCGTAAGTCGTTCTTATTTCGCTTGATTATGGGTTTTGAGATGAGCTTGTGGATTTCATGTTGGTTTAAACATGGTTACTTTTTATGTTTTGGTTTTAAACATGGTTAGATTTACTTACTGTAAATGCATCATTTTGGATTAATATGAAATGTTTATCAAAGTATTTGAATGCATATGAGCATTGAGAATTGTTCCTAAGAGGAATGTGATGTTTCCTTTGGCAATATGGTATTGCATATGAAATAGTTTTATGAAATGCATTGGGAAACAATAAGTAAATGTATTTGGAAATGATATATTGGCTTTGTGACATAATGAGAAAGTTTCAGATATAGTTGGCTAGCCATAGGATGAAAGTGCACTATAAATACAAAATCGATCGTGTGAAATTCTTCGATTACATAATTGGGGTAGCGCTATTGTGAAGTGATAGGGGTAGTGTTATCACAACGAGATATGGGTAGTTCTATTCCCGGCCGAAGTGAGTTATGGTGGGGGTAGTACCGCCATGAGACTTGATGGGGTAGTGCCATCAAGGGAATTCATGTATCCGAATATGTATGGATAGGGGTAGTGCTATCCAAGGATGAGGTAGTGCCATTCGAGTCATTTTAATTGCCAATATACGTGAATCATTGAGATAAATGATGTTTATATATGTTTTGATGCATATGGTTATTATGCATGATTTGTTGTGGAAACAAATGAGACAATGCTTGGGTAGTAAAGCATGTTTTGAAAACAAGATGGGTTATTGTTTTCAAACAGATTTTTAATCGAATGTGAAGTGCTTGGAAAATAAGAATGTTTTGGTTTAAAAGGCATGATAATGTTTTGAAAGTGGTTTTAATTGATGGACTCTTTGTGAGTTGGAAATCAGTTTTAATTGCATTGATGGTGTTGTGTTTCGAGCACTCCTTACTAAGCCTTGTGTACTTACGCTCTCTTTGTCTATTAATGCAGAGAATTAAAGGTTAGAGGCAGTGAGCAAGAGAAGAAAGATCCAATGACTTGCTAATGTAAAAGTATAACTTTTCGGACTAGACTTATAGTAATAAAGGCAATGGGGTATATTATTGATTAGAGAGGGTTTTTGATAAATTCCCTATTTGGGTAAGTTTGTATTGCTATTTTGGGGTTGTAATTGGCCTTATATGTTGGTTGTTGCTTTGGATTTATGTTTTAGACGGTGGTTGGTTGTTTTATAGAAAGCATGCCGCTAGAATCATGTTGATCCATGTTGCCATGATTTGTTCATGTATATTTGATGTTCTAGCATGGAATAATCTCTAGAATAGTTGTGTTTATGGTTATGAATGTTTGGGACATGTTTGAATCTATAAAAGTATGTTAAACCAACAAAATTGGATATTTCAGGTCAGGGCGTATTGATACCCGTGAGACCATATTGATACGGGTTAGTGTTTTTAGGCATAGCATATTGATACCCGAAGAGGTGTATCGATACGGGATAATGTTTCAGGTTTAGCGTTGCGATACTTGAAGAGGTGTATCAGTACGGGTTTGAGCTATTGGAATCTGGGATTTTAAAAATGCATAGGTGTACCAATACACTTGCTCGTGTATCGATATGGGTAGTTGTCAATACAGTTAAGATGTGCTTTTAAGGATTATGTTCTATTCATTTTGGTCCCTGATTATTATGCATGCAATTAAATGAGTTTGGATAGTCGTTTTAAGCTGAAATTTGACATGTGAGCATGAAATCTGACTAATTACAGATTGGTAAATTCAATATGGATTAAGTCCCTATAGTTTTCCATAATTGCAATTTGATCCCTAAATTCCAATTGTGTGTAATTAGATGTCGATGCAACACCCGATTGAGTTGAGTTTTCACCCACTGTCAGTATGCACAAAATATGTTATAATGTTGTATCTAGATAAGATAAAAGACAAAAATAGACGTAATTCGAGTTAAATATTTACAGGTTTGTTTAGGCAAACCTAATGTAGCTCGCTCGGTTCAGTCTAGTGACTAGGCCGGGTTAAGGGGGTTACATTTGGTGGTATCAGAGATAGGTTTGCGATAACTGGGATGAGGTTATGATTGTTGAAATGTTATTATTTGTTGATTATTGTTGTTTGCTATGCACGGTGATTGTTTATAAGCATATTGATTGTTTATATGTCTGTCGGATGACATGTGTTATGTTAGGGGATATTTGTAGGATACATTGCCTTATTACTACATCATGAAATGTTTTAGTTGGAAAGGAAGTCTTGGATCCTCGCTTGAAGCTATCTTGATTGTTTTGTTTTGGTGTAATTATCATGCTTTAGAAAATGTGTTATGTTTCAACCGAGAGGAGGATTGAGAACTAGCACGAGTGCTGGTGCCGTTGGGCAAGGAGTTGAGGAGAATGTTATATCTCATAGGGGTTTGCCACCACAAAGTAAGTACCACCTGCACCAATTGGGACAGTGTTTGGTGACATGGTGCCTTTGATATAGGTGATATCCGAAGCTTTTCAAGCTATTGTTGCTGGAGAGCATGTGATTGCACTAGTTGTTGGACAACAAGGGTTGTTGTTAGAGCGCCTCCATAGTTTGGGAAGAGTTGAGTTTCGAGGGTTGACACCCGAGGCATCCATAGAGTGGATGGCCTGTACTGATCAGATTTTGGAACAAATAGGGTGCAGTGATGCCGTAAGTTTGGATGTGTTTTATCCCTATTACAAGGTGATGTTTATGGCTGGTGGACTACCGTGATTGTGGGCATAAAACTCGGTGATGTGACCTAGGAGTTCTTTTGAACTATTTTTAAGAATTAGTAGCAGAGGGTTAGATACTTGGATAAGAAGAAACGTGGGTTCATGGCTTTGGTTCGGGGCAGTATGTTTGTGACCGAGTATGAGGTATAGTTTGTCCTGTTAAGCCAGTATGCTCCTGAGCTGGTACCGGATGAGAGGTAACGTTGTGACCAATTTCGTTACAGATTGGCACAGGATGTTAAGACATACATGTTGGCTTCTGACTATATTGTTTTCGACGTGATGGTTATATGGGCGAAGGACATTGAGCAAAACCTGAGCTTGTCAGTTCATGTGGGAGGTTCTGGCTCTGGTAAGAGAGTTGTAGACTCTGGTTTTGGTGGTGGTTAGTTTAAGAAGCATCATGATAAGAGGTATTGCCCTGAGTTGAGGTGAGGTGGAAGTAGTTATGGACAAGGGTCGCAGGGTCTGGGAACCCAGGTTAGATCAACACATAATACCTATTGGGTTTGTGGATCCCGTGATCACATGAGGTGAGATTGTCCATGTTTGTTCGTGAGGAATAGGCTCTTGCGCATGTTGTTGCTAATTCTTGTTGGAGTTGTAGATTGGGCGATCATTTGAGACATGATTGTCTGTTGTTTGTTGTTGGCGGGTGGAAAGGTCAAGGCACCTGTTGTTGGACTACAGAGAGGTCGTGATCATGGCTGAAGGCAGTTTCAGTGTAGAGATGTGGGTATGCAGGTGACTAGTTTATTAGGTGAAACGGTCATAGCGAGAAGGTTGTTCAAAAGATGTCCTTTGACTGTTCAAGGTCATGTTTTTGCGGTTGATTTGATGGAGTTTTTGTTTTACAATTTCGATGTAATCCTAGGTTTGGATTGGTTGACCGAGCATAGAGCTATGGTTGGTTTTGGAACCAAGCGAGTTTCGTTGAAACTAGCTGACGATTACAAGGTAGTAATCGTGGGTGAGAATGCTAAGTTCTTGTCTAATGTTGTTTTGGCTTTGGAATCAAGTTGGTTGGTAGACTCTGGTTGTCAGACGTTATTAGCCTATGTTATGAATTCGAGATCAAATAAGGTGCGCGCTCAGGGCATATGTACGGTATGTGAGTTTTCGGAGGAGTTGCCTAGTTTACTACTTGATAGAGAGGTTGAGTTTGGCATTGAGATGTATGCAAATATATCCCTAGTGTCTATTTCTCCCTATCGCATGGCGCCAACGGAGTTAAAGAAGTTAAAGACGCAACTTCAAGAGTTGCCTGATCGAGGGTTTATTAGGCCTAGTGTTTTGCCATGGGGTACACTGGTGTTGTTTGTAAAAAAGAAGGATGGCGCAATGCGAGTGTGCTTCAATTATCGGCAACTAATCAATTTGACGATTAAGACTAAGTATTCTTTGCCACAGATTGATGATTTGTTTGATCAATTTAGAGGTGTTTCAGTGTTTTCTAAAATTGATTTGAGGTCTGGGTATTATTGGTTGAAGTAAATGACGTGAATGTACCTAAGACTGCCTTGTGTATGAGGTACAGGCTTTACGAGTTCTTGGTTATGCCGTTTGTTTTGACTATTTTCTCTGTCACGTTCATAGATAGGTTGAATAAGATGTTTCATGAGTTTTTGGACCAAGTTGTTGTTGTGTTTATAGATGATATTCTCGTGTATAAAGGTACCGAGAAAGATCTTGATCAATAGGTATAAATGGGTTAGTAGGCTTTTGTGGAAGAGCGAATGTTTGCTCTTTATTTGGCTAAGTGCAAGTTTTGGCAGTCTGGAAGGAATTTTGGTGCTGAGAATGTTATTAGTAAGTGTGAACACATGCATAGTGCAAAAACATTTATATGTATATATATAAATATGCCAGTACATGCATACATTTGGGCATGAAGTTAGATATTTTGCATACATATACATAGACATCTATGAGGGCATGTAAGTAATCATGCATACATATGTTCACACTTACGGATGACTGTTCGGAGGCCGATGGAGTGATGGTGTAAGCATGGTAGCTTATGTAAGTAGCTTTGGTAATGTGGTTCTTTAGAGTTCTAAAAGTTTGAAAAAGGTGTTAAAGATTGGTTCTCGGAAGTTTGATTTATGTTAGTTTTAAAGCAACCAAGGTTGGAGTTAGAAGTTTGAAGTTTTTCTAGATTCAGTTAATTAACATCGAGGTTTGTTAATGAATCTTCTAAGATTGTTGCGTCGCTAGCGAAGTTTTGGCCTGTGCATTTTTTACAATTGAAGGTGCACGAGTGCATTGTCCTACGTATGTTGTTGAGCTTGTCGCGGTTGTGTTTGCTTAATGGATTTGGATACATTATCTCTATGGTGAGAGATGTGTTGTGAACTCGGATCATAAGAGTTCGTAAAAAATGTGATGACACAAAAGGATTTAGATCTTAGACAACATGGATGGTTGGAGTTGCTTAAGGATTATGATTTGTTGATTGAATATCATCTGAGAAAGGCTAATGTTGTAGCCGATTCTTTGATGTAGTAAAGATGTGTTGGAGTTGAGGACGATGTTGAACGGTTAAGTGTGACATGGGATGGTGGTTTGTTGGCTGAATTGCGATCAAAGTTAACTTTGTCGCAGTTGATTAAGGAGAAGCAACCTTATGATGATGCGTTGGTACCACATGTTAAGGATATCATAGATGGAAATCTGACGGACTTTCACTTTAATAATGATGGGGTGTTGTATTTTAAAGGTCAGATAGTGGTGCTTAGTGATGTTGAGTCGAGGCGTATCATTTTGATTGAGGTGCATACTAGTCCTTTTGCAATGCATTCTAGTAGTATTAAGATGTATCGAGGATTGAAGAAAGAGTACTTTTGGGTTGGTTTAAAGAAAGATGTGGCTGATTTTGTTGTTAAACGCATGTTGTGCCAGTGTGTTAAGGCTGAGCATCAGTTTCCTTTTAGGTTGTTGCAACCGTTAGGGATATCGAAATGGAAACGGTAGAGAACCACCGTGGACTTTGTGTTTGGGTTACCTTTGTCGTTCACTGAAGAGGATTCCATTTGGGTGATTGTTGATCGGTTTACAAAGTGTGCATATTTGTGTTAGTGCATACAACGTATACCTTAGATAAGTTGGTAGAGTTGTATTTTGTTGAGATTGTACGTTTCCACAAAGTGCCTAAGTCGATAGTTTCGAATAGAGATCTATGGTTTATGGCAAGGTTTTGGGAGTGTTTGCATCGAACTTTAAGTACACGGTTGAGTTTTAGTACTTCATACAATCCTCAAATGGATGGTCAGTTTGAACTGTGATCCAAGTCTTGGAGGACATGTTGAGGTGTTGTATCATTGAGTTCCAAGGAACCTGGGAGAGGCAGTTACCTTTGGTGGAGTTTGTCTATAATAATAGTTGTCAGGCTAATGTGCAAATGGCACCTTATGAGGCCTTGTATGGTAGGAAGTGATGTACGCCTTTTGTGTTGGGCTGAGGTTGGAAAAAGCATGTTTCTTTACCAGATGTTTTGAAAGACATGAATGAGAAAGTGAAGTTTGTTTGTGATTGCTTGAAAGTGGTTTTGGATAATAAAAAATCCTACGTGGATTTGAAGCATAGAGAAATTGAATATGCGGTTGGTGATCATGTCTTTTGAAATGAGAAAGTGAAGTTTGTTTGTGATTGCTTGAAAGTGGTTTTGGATAATAAAAAATCCTACGTGGATTTGAAGCATAGAGAAATTGAATATGCGGTTGGTGATCATGTCTTTTGAAAGTGTCACCTTGGAAGAAGGTGATGCAAGTCAGACGTAAGGGTAAGCATAGTCCGAGGTTTATTAGGCCGTATGAGGTTGTGGAGAGCGTGGGTCATGTGACTTATAATTTGAGGTTACCTCCTAAGTTGGAAAAGATTCATGATGTGTTTCATGTATCAATGTTGCGAAAGTATCGGTCAGATCCATCGCATGTTATGCCGGTGGAAGACATTGAATTGCAATTGGATTTATCTTATGATGCGGAATCGGTAGAGATCCCTGATTCGAGCAACAAAGTTTTTTCATTGTAAGATGATTGAACTTGTAAAGGTGTTGTGGCGACATCGTGGAGTTGAGGAGGCCACATAGAAGAGCAAAGTAAACATGATGAAACAGTTTCCACATTTGTTTCCTTCAGGTAAAATTTCAAGGATGAAATTTCCTAAGCGGGGGAGAGTTGTAACGCCCCGGTTTTGGGCCTAAGAGTTTGCTAGGTTGATTAGACGGTCTAGTAGACCGTGATTAGAGATTTGAATTAGATTTGGGATAAAAATCAAAATAAATATTTTCAAATGAGATAAAATATGAGAAAATATCCTAAAATAATTATTTAATATATGGATATATTTGGTAAAGTCAATTTTGGAAAATGGGTTTTGGACATTTGACATTTTAGGTTAGTGACCAAAATGTAAAGAATGAAAACTATTTTTGGTGACTATTTTGAAAAAGGGTTAAATCTTAGAATCTTTAATGAGCCAATTTACCAAAAAAAATTATCATTTTTTCCTCTCAATTAGGATTGATTTTAAAAAGTTTTAATTTAGAGCTTAAAAGGGGATTCAATAAAAGAAGATAGTTATTTCCTTAAACCACTTTTGACGTAACTTTTGTCTCAAAATCTCTTCAGCCAAACACTCTCTTTTCCTTCAAAGATTTAAGGTAATGATATTGATTTCTTAAACTTTTGATTTCCAATGGATTCTTCAATCTTGTTTTCCAAAATCTCATTATTTTCCTTTGTTTTTCAAGAGTAAAACATCCAATTGAGAGGAAATTCACTCATTGGAGGTATGGTTCGTTCTTCTCCTCTAATGAAAGGTTGTTTACTGAAACTCCCATGTATTTGATCCTTATTTAATGTTTTCTAATGAGTTTTGATGATTTAATAATGGAAATTGGTTAAATCAATGTTTATTTGTTGAGATCCTATGATTTTCGTATTGGATCTGTTTTGTTGAGTTCTTGATTGGTTTGAATCATCATTTTGATGTTGAAAAATTTAATAAGTTGGTTTTAACATTGGAATCGAAAAACTAGGTGAATTTCTAATTTATATGTTGTTAGTTATGTGTTTTTAACGAGTTGTGGGAGGTTTATGGATGTTGTGGGTATAAGGATGTTATTAGGTTGTTTTTGGATGTTAATTGATGGTAATTGATGGATTAAACCAGTAGGTTTTGGATGGGTTAAGTTTGGAAGGTTTTTGATGTTGTTTTCGATAGTTTCGACTAGTTTTTGGAAGGCGAATGTTGAGGTTGTAGGGGATCTTTCTTTAGCAGCGAGTTGAATGCATAATGATGCATTTTCCCTCTATTTTTATGTCGTTAAATTAGAGGGACGATAAAGGCGGGTTTGCCTAGTGGCGTAAGTTGCTTATCAAAGGCTCAATTTGTGTTAGGAAGCAAGGCAAGGCGAATCGGTGAGTGAAAACGGGTTTAAGCTCTTTAAAAGGTTTGATCGCTGGATCATGGGGGTTTAGTTATAGCCTAAAAAGCTTAACTAAACTCAAGAGCAAGTCGTTCTTACTTTGCTTGATTATTGGTTTCGAGATAAGCTTGTGGATTTCAAGTTTGTTTAAACATGGTTGATTTTCATGTTTTGGTTTTAAACATGGTTTGATTTACTTACTATAAATGCATTGTTTTGGATTAATATGCAATGTTTATCAAAGTATTTGAATGCATATCAGCATTGAGAATTGTTCCTAAGAGGAATGTGATTTTGTCTTTGGCAATATGGTATTGCATATGAAATGGTTTTATGAAATGCATCGGGAAACAATAAGTAAAAGTATTTGGAAATGATATATTGGTTTTGTGACATAATGAGAAAGTTTCGGATATAGTTGGCTAGCCATAGGATGAAAGTGCACTATAAATACAAAATCGATCATGTGAAATTCTTCAGTTACACAATATGGGTAGTACTATTGTGATGTGATAGGGGTAGTGATATCACAACGAGATATAGGTAGTTCTATTCCCGGCCGAAGTGAGTTATGGTGGGGGTAGTACTGCCCTAAGACTTGATGGGGTATTTCCATCAAGGGAATCCGTGTATCTGAACATGTATGGATAGAGGTAGTGCTAATCAAGGATGGGGATAGTGCCATCCAAGTCACTTTAATTGTCAATATATGTGATTCATTGAGATTAATGATGTTTATATATGTTTTGATGCATATGGTTATTATGCATGATTTGTTGTGGAAACAAATGAGACACTGCTTGGGTAATAATGCATGTTTTGAAAACAAGATAGGTTATTGTTTTCAAATGGATTTTTAATCAAATGTGAAGTGCTTGGAAAGTAAGCATGTTTTGGTTTAAAAGGCATGATAATGTTTTGAAAGTGGTTTTAAATGATGAACTCTTTGTGAGTTGGAAATCAGTTTTAATTGCATTAATGGTGTTGTGTTTTGAGAACTCCTCACTAAGCCTTGTCTGCTTACGCCCTCTTTGTCCATAAAATGCAGAGAATTAAATGTTGGAGGCAGCGAGCAAGCGAGGAAAGATCCAAGGACTTGCTCACGCAAAATTATGACTCTTCGGACTAGACTTATAGTAATAAAGGCAATTGGGGTACATTATTGATTAGATAGGGTTTTTGCTAAATTCCCTGTTTAGGAAAGTTTGTATTGCTATTTTGGGGTTGTAATTGGCCTTACACATTTGGTTGTTGCTTTGGATTTATGTTTTGAATGGCGGTTGGTTGTTTTATAGAAAGCATGCCTCTAGAATCATGTTGATCCCTGTTGCCACGATATGTTGATGATCTTTGATATTCTGGCATGGAATAATCCCTAGAATAGTTGTGTTTATGATTATGAATGTTTGGGACATGTTTGAATCCATAAAAGTATGTTAAACCAACAAAATTGGATATTTCAGGTCTGGGCGTATCGATACCCGTGAGACTATATCGATACGGGTTAGTGTTTTTAGGCATAACGTATTGATACCCGAAGAGGTGTATCGGTATGGGTTTGACCTATTGGAATCTGGGATTTTGAAAATGCATAGGTGTACCAATACACTTGCTCGTGTATCGATACGGGTAGCTGTTAATAATGTTAAGATGTGCTTTTAAGGATTCTATTCTATTCATTTTGGTCTCTGATTGTTATGCATGCAATTAATGAGTTCGGATGGTCGTTTTAAGCTGAAATTTGACATATGAGCATGAAACATGACTAATTAAGGATTGGTAACTTCAAAATAGATTAAGTCCCTATAGTTTTACAAAATTACAATTTGGTCCCTAAATTGCAATTGCGTGCAATTGGATGTCGATTCAACACCCAATTGAGTTGAGTTTTCACCCGCTGCCAGTATACACACCATAGGTTATAATGTTGCATCTAGATAAGATAAAAGAAAAAAATAGACGTAATTCGAGTTAAATCTTTGCGAGTTTGTTTCAGTAAACCCAATGTAGCTCGCTCGATTTGGTCTAGCGACTAGGCTGGGTCAAGGGGTTATAGTTACACTATCCCAAGCATTTGAAACATGTAGCTTAAAGCGGTGCCATAGGTGAAAGATGTGACAAGGGAGGTATGACGGTTTTGGATTAGAAAGACTAGTTCGACAAGCTTAATTTGGGCTAGGTTGGGACGTTTCTCCTCATGAAAATAATGTAGCCAAAAATCATGAACTTGAAGAACCGTGGACCACTTACCACCGAATGGTCAAAACCACCAAGTGATGAGAAAGTGAAGGAAACGTTTATGGGCATCAAGTACGGTTACAGAGGCACTATTGGTTTGACCAAAAGCATTTTTATCATCTATAACCACATTATCCATACCCAAATGATTGGTTATTTTTGAAGAATCAAGTAGAAAATTTTTACCCATAAGATAAGACTCTATAGCTATGACCTCGGTTTAAAATACACCAGGCATTAAAGTAAAAAATAAGGACAAGGTTTTTATAAAGAATGTCAGGTATGCTTAAAAAGGCATGAACTTTCATTCCTTCATTAAATCAAGATAGAGAAAGTGAAATTCATCAGAAATTATTAAAGGCATGGAAACAACACGCTCACGACAGATTTTGTAATTTTGAAATTGTTTAAAGTGGTCCATACCATTGGGAAATTTCAAATTATTAAGACAATAGATGAAAAAATGGTTTAGGTTAGGTTTAGTACCATTGTTTTCAGAATTGGGATTTTGATTTGGATTGGTAGAACTAGACCCCAACTCTTTTCTCGATCTTTTCTTAGGAGGCATGGTTAAAACCTGAAAATTTAAACCAAAAAATACATGTATGCATAAACATTACATTCAATCAAATAAATCAATCCAATTGATCAAGGTAGTATAAAAAATCTATATTGTATAACTTAAAAGCATATAGGAGTATAAGGAAAATTTTTGGGAAAGTTAAAACCTAAAAACAATAATGAAAAATATACGAGTGTGATTTTATATTCGAACCAAAAATTTTAGTTTCGAAACAAAATTGTAAAAACTTTGAAAACAAGGATATATACATCCTAAATATATAAGTTTTAAACACAAACAATGTACAAATATGACATAAATCGAAATTTAAAGAAAAGTTTATACCTTTAGTATGGATGAATGGATGAATGAGAGGATGTTGTGCACAAAACTTGGTGATAATGACTTGGGTTTGATGTTGAAAACAAAAGTCCCCAAAAGATTTGATGACTTTTGCTGAAAACAAAGAGATTTGAAGGGTTTTTATAGATGTGGCTGACTAGGGTTTTGAGGGAAAAGTTAGAGTTTGGTTTAAATTTGGAAAACCTCATTTAAAGACTTATTTATGGCTCCAGCAACTATGTGTACCGATACGGTAAAGATGCGTATCAAAGCCGCGTACCAATATGATTTTACCTCGTACCGATCCTTGACCCGTACCAGTACAGGCTAACTTGTACTGAAACGTTGTCCCTGAAACCTCTTATTGATACGCTATACACCATATCAATACGCCCTAACCAAATATGATAGGTTTGGCTACAAGAGACCCAAAAAGTCGATTTTACTCGAATCAATATGCATGATTATGATATGAGATCATCATGAGTGGGAAAAAATAAATACATACTCCCCCTAACAACATGAATAGATGCATATAGGATCAAAATCACAAGAACATGTAAATCAATCAAATTCAAGCAAGATTTAGATCAAAAACAAGGCTCTAAGGTTCAAGAAAGGCTAGTAAGCCCTAACTCTCTTGTAAGAGTCCAAAAACGCAATTTGTCTAAAGGTTTGGTAAATATACCCACTAATTGGTTCAAGGTGTCTACATAATCTAGACAACATCATTTTTCAAGACATGATCTCTAATGAAATGATGTTTTATCTCTATGTGCTTGGTTCTAGAATGTTAGATGGGATTCTTAGTAAGACAAATAGCACTAGTATTGTCACACTTTAGGGGGATGATACCTACATATATTTCGTAATCTAAGAGTTGTTGCTTCATCCAAAGGACTTGAGCACAACAACTACCAACCGAAATGTATTCTGCCTCAGCGGTAGATAGCGCTAAGCTATTTTGCTTCTTCAAAAACCACGAGATAATCATATTGCCTAGGAATTGACAAGTATCGAAGGTATTCTTTCTATCTATCTTACAACCTCTATAATCCGCATCCGAATAAGCATGCAAACTAAAGGAAAAGTCTCTAGAATACCAAAGACCTAAAAAATGGGTGTCTCTAAGGTATCTAATGATTCTCATAACGACTTTTAGGTGTGATTCTCCAGGTCTAGCTTGAAATCTAGCACAAAAGCAACCACTAAACATGATATCTGGTCTACTTGCAGTAAGATAAAGTAAAGATCCTATCATAGATCTATAAAGCTTAAGATCAACGCACTTACCTACTTCATCTTTGTCAAGCTTTGTAGAAGAGCTCATGGGTGTGGCTTGAGGTTTCACATTCTCCAAGCCAAACTTCTTGAGCATATCCTTGATGTATTTTGCTTGATTGATGAAGATGCCATCTTTCCTTTGCTTGATTTGGAGTCCCAAGAGAATGAGAGCTCCCCCATCATGCTCATTTCAAATTCACCTTCCATCAACTTAGCAAATTCTTGGCAAAGTAATTCATTAGTAGAACCAAAAATGATATCATCAACATATATTTGAACTACTAAAATGTCATTGCCTTTTCTTTTTATAAAAATGTAGTGTCAATCTTTCCTTTGTCAAAACCTTTTTCAATTAGAAAACTTGACAATATTTCATATCAAGCTCTAAAAGCTTGTTTCAAATCATATAGGGCTTTAGAAAGTTTAAAAACATGTTTTGGATATTTTGGATCTTTAAAACTGAGTGGTTATTCTACATACACTTCTTCATTTATAAAACCATTTAGAAAACACTTTTCACATCCGTTTGAAAAAGCTTGAATTCATGATAACATGCGAATGCAAGTATATCCTAATAGCTTCCATTCTACCTACGGGTGCATAGGTTTCATCAAAATCAATTTCTTCTTCTTAAGTATAACCTTGAGCAACAAGTCTTGCCTTTTTTCTCACTATTTTACCACTCTCATCTAGTTTGTTTCTAAAAACTCATTTAGTGCCTATAGTAGATTTATTACTAGGCCTATCAACCTATGTCCAAACTTTACTCCTCTCAAATTTATTTAACTCTTCTTGTATAGCCAATATCCAATAATCATCATTTAATGCTTCTTTGATATTTTTAGGCTCAATGCATGAGCTAAATGCAACAAAATTACAATTACTTCTAAGAGAGGATCTAGTGGTTACCCCTTTGGATGGATCACCCAAAATCTCACCACATTTGACATAGTTGAACTCCCTTGGGTAGGTGACATCCTTTTCCTCTAGAGTCATGTCCTTCAAGGCTTCTAGAGGTGGATCTTGTGGTTTTTCTTTTGATGGAACTTCATCTATCTGTGATGATTGTCCTCCACCATCATTGGCATAAAAAATTCCTACATCATCATCATAAGTGCCCTTCCTTGGAAGGAGGTTATTATCGAAAACCACATGTATTGACTCTTCAACTACTAAAGTTCTTTTGTTAAATACACGATAGAATTTAGAGTTTAAAGAGTAACCTAGAAAATGACTCCATCACTTTTTGCATCAAACTTGCCTGAATTGTCTTTTCCATTGTTTAAAACAAAACATTTGCATCCAAAAGTATGAGAATAGATAATGTTAGGCTTTTTATTTTTGAAAACCTCATAATGTGTTTTCTTTAAAATAAGCGTAATCATTACTCATTTGACAATATAACAAGTCGTATTTGTGGCTTCCGCCCAAAAATATTTAGGCAGATTATTTTTATAAAGCATGGTTCTAGCCATTTCTTCTAAAGTTCTATTTTCCCTCTCAACAACCCCATTTTGTTGAGGTGTACGAGGAGCGGAAAAATTATGGCTAATATTATTTGAGTTACGAAACTCTTCAAAACCTAGATTTTGAAATTTGGTTCCATGGTCACTCCTAATATGAGAAATGGAGTAACCAACATCGTTTTGATTTGTTTTTTAAAATGTGATGAATTTTTCTAAAGCCTCATCCTTGGTACTTAAAAATAGAACTCAAGTAAATCTAGAGTAATCATCAACTAAAAGAAATACATATGATTTTCTACCCAAACTCATTGTTCTAATAGGGCCAAAAAGATCCATGTGGATCAATCGTAAAACTCTACTAGTAGAAACATCATTAATAGGTTTAAAAGAAATTCTTTTGTGTTTGCCTTTTGCACATGCATCACAAATTTTGTCATAAGAAAACTTTATTTTTGGCAAACCTCTTACTAGATCATTTGAAATTAATTTTTCCAAAACACTCATGCTTACATGTCCTAGTTTTCTATGCCACAACCAAGAATCATGCTCATCTTTTGCAGTAAAACATGCATTTAAAATATAAATGTCATCTAAATGCATCGTGTATATGTTTCCTATGCGATGACCTATAAGCACAATTTTGTTGAAATCAATGTCATTCATTTTGCAACCATTTAAATCAAAAGGGACATTGAAAAATTTATCACACAATTGGCTTACGCTCAAAAATAATGCTTAAGACCGTTGACAGACAAAACATTGTCAATAATTATAGAAGAGTGATTACCAATGGAAATGGAGTTGTCACCAAAGGTTACTAGTCCTCCACTCTTTAGTTTTAGCTCTAAGAATCCACTATTGTCACCGATCATGTGTCTCGAGCATCCACTATCAAGGTACCACGAATTTGCACTTGAAGCTTTGGCCTTGTAGCAATGTTCCCCCTACAAACAAAGAATCAAGTCTTGATTTTTGGTACCCAAATTCTTTTGGGTTCATGATTATTAGCACCATTGGTTCTCTTGTGAATTCCAAGAAGCAATAGCACTAATGTTATTACAAGTGACAAGTTCCTTAAGAACCCACCGCTTCTAATCCTATTATTATTAGAAGGCCTTTGGAAGCCTCTTTGCTTGTAGCCACCAAAGTTTTTTTTCACATAGGTGAGTTTTGAAGACGATCTTTTTTCAAAACGGGAGTTCCCAACTTTGTACAAAGAAGCTTTGAGAACACCCACTTCTTTTTGCTGATCATCATGAACTTTGAAAGCAAGTTTATGCAAGTCTTTGCTTTTCTTTTTAAAATCTTTTTGATTTTCTTGCAAACCCAAAACCTTCTTTTCAAGTTCCAAGTTGGCTTTAGATAAGGAATAATTTTGGTTTTTCAAATTTGAAATTTTTTTCTTGTTTTTCAATAGTGATTCCTTATACTTTACCACCAACTCATCGTATACCTCTTGCAACTCATCATAAGCTTCTTAAATCTCATCAAATGTAAAATAACGGTTATATGAGTTTGAGGTTACCTTAGGATCCTCTTCTAATGCCATGAGGCAAAGGTTAGCCAATTCTTGCTCTTTCTCATGGGATGAGTCCTCATCATTCCAAGTAGCAACATGAGCATTGAGCTTCTTCTTCTTCCTTAAGCTCTTCTTCTTGAGTTAGGGACAATCGAACTTGATCTGCCCTGACTTCTTGCACTGATAGCATACGATTTGGTCATTCTCTTCTTCTTTATTCTTGTTCTTGAAACCATATCTTTGATGGAACTTTCTTCCTCTGTTCGATTTCATGAATCTTGTGAATCTCTTGGCTAACATAGCCATTTCTTCGTCTTCCTCCTCACTAGAATCACTTTCATCTCATGAAGCCTTGAGAGAAATTCCCATCTTCTTCTTCTTTTCAACTTTCTTCTTCTCTTACTTCTTTTTTTCTTCTTCTCTTCCTTTCTTCATGATCTAATGATTGAGAAGATACCCCAAGAGAACTTTAAGGTTCAAGGTCTTAAGATTCTTAGATTCGATGATGGCGATCCTCTTTCTATCACATAACTCAAGAAGAGAATAGATAAGCTTCCGAACAACCTTATCTTCTGGGATGACTTCTCCACAACCTTTCAGCCCATTGATGATGAAAGAAAATCTAACAAACATCTTGGTGATGTCCTCCGCCAGTTCCATCTTGAAATTCTCATAGCTCAGGTTGAGGAGTCCAATCTTGGTCTCCTTCACATCGTTTGTGCCCTCATAGGTAGTCTCAAGATTGTCCCATATCTCTTTTGCACTTGTACAAGAAGAAATCTTTGCGTACTCGTCCTGTCTAAGAGCACAAAAAGTATGTGCATAGCTTTGTGATTTATTTCCATCTTCCTCCAATCTTTATTGGTATACTCTTGTCTTGTCTTGGGGACGCTTCTTTCTCCTTCTTGCTTCATTGGAATAGATGGTCCGTCTTTCACTACATCTCAAAGGAGGTAGTCATTGGATTTCATGAAGAGCTTGATTTGATTCTTCTAATAGGGGTACTTTACCCCATTGAAGAAGGGGTTTGGTGATGAATTGTGACTCATAAAGGTTGGCCCCGGAAGTAGAGGTCATGGCTAGATGAAAGACTAATTGAATCACCTTAGGATCGACTCAAGAGATTGATAAATCTTCAAATGAGTGTAGCTTTGATACCAATTGTTGAAATGATCAATCAATGGTGAAAGGCGAGAGGGGGTGAATTGGCAATTTTAAAAATTGGTGGAAGCGAATGAAAATATAAAAAGATTGGGACACAAGAATTTATAGTGGTTCAACCTTCTAACAAGGTTTACATCCACTACCTTAGCTATCCACACTAAGGATTTTCTCAAATCTAGTAGATTTTCTTTCCTTTTGAGGCCAAAGGAGATAACCTTACACTCCCTTAAGACTTATACCCCAAAGTCTTAAGAAATCCCTCAAAAAGAGTACAACTAAAGCAAACTGAAAAATCCTCTCAAAGGCTAAATGATTGCACAATTCTAAGTTCAGTATAACCCTAATACTTGAACAAAAAGATTACAAATAAGTTCACTCAAGTGGATTAAAAGAATTTAACTTTAAAAGCTCAAAGATTGTTGGATGTGTGCTAGAATGCTTTAGACTTGATCAATAGTTGTTGTTGAAGCTTTGGAGACTTGATTTTATACCCCCTCATTGATTTCTAGCCGTTTAGGTAGTTGGGATATTGATTATAGTTGTTGGACTTTATTTCTCCCACAATAAATGTTGTCTTCCAACACTGGTATCGATACTCGAGCAATAGTATTAGTACCTGCTATAAGAAGAAAAAGTCGTTGTACAAAGGGGTATTGATATGCGGGAAGCCGTATCGATACAGAGTGCAAATTTTACAAAGGGTATCAATACGGTAAAGGTCGTACTGATACTGATTTTGCTCACTAGAATCCTGATGAGTTGTGTACAAAAAATCGTATAGTTACGCTATATGAGTATTGGTACGTGTTAACTGATTTTCAAAGTTATGATTCCAATAAATTGACAAGGCAACGGTCGAATATTAGCTGCAAATGATTTGGAAAATCTCAACACCCCATACCGTTACGCACTAAGTCGTACCGATACTCGAAGGCAAATAGGTTCCCAGGTTTGAATGGTGTACCGATATGGCTATACGCGTATCGGAACTCTATAGCCATCAAGTTAAAACGAAATTCTAATATCTAAATACCGTATCGATACGGCCAATGACGTATCGATACTCCTAGACCAATTTGGCTATTTTTAGTACCAAAATGCTTAGAAAATATTTGGTGTTTAAAGTTTTGACTTAGAAACCATTTTAACTTTGAATATTTGTCAATTTGTGAGTCTTTTTGAGTACTTAAAAATTTATCCCTTTTTTATGCAAATTGAGTATTTTGGTACTATTTGGGGTTTAAGGTTTTGACTTAGAAGCCTTTTTAACTTCGAATCTTTGTCATTTTCGATATGACAAATTAAGTATGATAAATTTACTATTTTTATGCAATAATACTTGTTATGTCATGTTTCATAAAGCATGAGAGTGCTTAAGTGCACCAATATAAGTTTTTGAACTTATTGTTTTTGTTGCTAGTAGCAACACTATTTGAATAAGTGCCTATTTTTAAATTGCTTAAGAAGGGATAAATTCAAAGCAAATATTAGAAAGGCTTACTTCTGAGTTTAACATAACTTGCTAGGCTACTATTAAACTCCTACAAAAAAGTTTTAAACCTTGCGAAATAGCAACTTCTTAGATTCGCACTCACCAACGTACTCCTGCTTGATTCTGAAACCTTGCCCACAAGTGACCAAATGCTCACCAAGCTCCCATTTCGAGTTCGAATCTTCTACAACTTAACCAAAATATAAATTATCATCAAAATACCCTCCAAAACTTCTAACAACTACAACATTTTTTATTTCTCATTCATAATATCATCAAATAGTTAAAAATCTAATAAATTCAATTATCCAACCCTTCCAAACTTCAATCAAATTCATATTCTTAATTCCTCATCATTCTCAATCTAAAAAATCATCTAAAATCCTCCTAAAATAGCAGCTAATCCATAGGAACCCAAATCATCATCAAACACCCAATATTCTTCAAGAACACCCACTCTAAAATAAACAATTAATTAAAACCCGGAATTAATTATTGTAAATCAATATTTAATTATTATTACTCATTAGAGTTATATCAAAACCTAATAGAACTAATTAGGAAACATCAATCAATCAAGATTCATCATTATTTTAACAAAGAACTCATATAAATGAATTAAATTTTGTTTTAATTTCATAAGCCAATAAAAGCAATAGATTAGATACACTAGACATGTAAAATTTCAATAAAAAACCATAGCTCACCTTGCTTTATAGGAAATTACAACCAAAGATAAGCTCCCCTTGACTTCTAACGTGAAAATCATTGTTGAAGTGAAGAGAACCAAAATCTACTGATTTGCTTAAGTTTATAAATGAATTGGATGAAAAACAGATTAAAAATGATATCGGAAAATTAATGGATTATTGAAAATATTGTTTGGAAATCAAAAAACTTTTGAGAGAAAATCTAGAGAACTAATGTTTTAGAGAAAATGCTAAGCATCAATCGTTTTTGTCAAAATGAAAGAAAATGAGTTATTAAAATATAAATGGTAAAATTATTCCCTAAAGATTCTTAGTTTGTGCCTCCTTTTATTTTACTCATTAAAAATCATTTCTACAATATTCACAAAATAGTCACCTTTCTAATTAAAAACCAATAAAAGCCTTTTGAATAAAATCCCATTTATTTAACATAACAGTTAAATAATCCTTATTGGTTCCATAATCGAGTCTTTTCAAAAACCAATTTAATACAACTCAATTTATTTTTGTATTGAATTTATCAATTTCAATTCATTAAGATTCAATTAATTATTCAGAATTAATCAATTGGCCAAATCTCTTAATAAAATCCTAAACCGGACCAAATCAAATATTAAAAACTTTTAACCCGAATTTCGGGATGTTATAAAATGACTGGTAGAAAGGTGTTCTTGTAGTAGACAATTGCCCAGCCAATCCGAAGGTTATTGGAGGTTTGAGAAACGTTGAGATATTCTTTCTGCCTCCAAATTCAACATAAAAAGTTTAACCATGTGATGCTGGAATTATTAGGACAGTTAAGATTTATCATCGGTGTCGCTTTTATTCTAGCATCTTAGAAGGTTACGAGAAAGAATAAATAAATTTTGAAAAGATTAATGTATTAGATGCAACCTATTTTATTCATGCTGCTTTAAATATTGATGTGAAGCCTACAACTATTGCAAATTTTTCTGACACTGCAAAATTCGATCCAAGGAAGATGTCTCTCAAACAAAAAAAAAAATGGTGATGATGAAGACATTATAAATTTTTTAAAAAAGTAATTCTAATTTACAGTATACAAAATGCCATTGATGTTGAGCATGTTTTAATTATCCACGTGAAAATGAATCTTTGATGGAGTCACCTACAGTTGAAGAAATTATTCGAGTAATGGATTTGTCAGTTGATGACGAGCAAGATCCAAATGACAATAGAGTACCACCATGTTTCTCCAAAAGATGCTGTTCTAGCTGGAATACCTTGAAAAATTATTTAATACAACTTGAGAAGAATATTCTAAATTCGGTTTATACACTTCTAAAAGTTAAAAATGAAATTGTATGTGATTCACATGCTAAGACGTAGTTAATTATAGAGGCAGATTTTTATCAAAGAATAAAATTAAAGGAAATAAGAGTTGTCTAAAGAGAACTTTAGGTTTTTGTATTGTACATAAAATTTTCCGTATATTTAATGAATTATTATTTTATATTTTCATTGGGCCTTTAGGATTTTTCTAAAAAATATTATCTTATGAATATAGCGAGATTATCATTTTATCGCTTTGGCCTAAGTTGGGACAGAAAAATTATTGTTTAACCGACACTCTTAATTTAACGGATATTTATTTATTGAGGTTTTACTGTATGATGCAATCCTTTGAGATTAGAACAGAAATCATTTATATTTTTGTGTCTCTGTGCATGCTCCAATATTAAAAAGGATAAACTACCGTAATGATCACTTTTGTTCACTATTGATCACCGATTTAAAAAAACTAACGTTTTGATCACTTATTTTTTATTTTTTTTAAACATTTGGTCACTCGAATCTTAATTGTCGTTAGACAGCTGACGACGTGCTGACTTGACATATTAAAAGTAAGGTTAAATTGCCTAGATAATCACTAAACTATTACTTCACTCCTACTTTGACCACCAAAATAAAAACAATTTGTATAATTATAAATTTAATCTCTATATTTACACATACAATCAATTTACTCTTAATTTTAATATGAAAAATAATTTTAACCAACAGGACATTATTTTCCTTTTGTTTTAAAGGAATAGTATTTTGTTCTCAATGTTTCTCTCTTCTTTTCTATTTTGCAGTGACAATTTTTTGTATCTTCACTGCCAGTGGCAAGGACATATTGCCCTTCATTGCCACATTCATGCCATTATTTGATATATTTTTTCCTTAAATTTTTCTGGTGTATCTAACACCAACAGTACCTAATAAAATTTTGGTCACATCAAGTAGGTGTCAATGTGGGATACGTATCCTACATAAAAACACGAGGATACAACATTGTCCATTATTCACAGCTTTAGATTGTTAGTTTATGTTTCACTAGGATTTGTACTTACATATGCAATTTATCTCAAATGATAAGTAGGAACAACATATTCAAAAGGATATGGCATACTAGGCCTACCTTAAGAGCATGGCCCACCATTTTTTTATATGAGTCTCTAATTTTATTAAAAGAGAAAAAAATTTAAATACAATAAGAGTTTACAACTCAAGTAAACAAACTTGATCTAGAAATATTCTTAAAAACACGAAAATCAATATCTCTAGATCATAACAAGACCATACAAGAAAAAGGTAAAATCCTAATTCAAAGGCTCAAAACAAAAAGTTACAAACAAAATCAAAGTTCGATGATTAAAGGTAAAAACCAACAACAAACATCATTAAAAAAATACATACTACAATAATAAGGCATATTAACAACACAGACATTACCACAACTAAATAGCGAACAAAAACAGTGACTGTGAGTTTGTATCCAAATTCAGTTTGATAGTTCAAAACAAGGAGGTCAATGGAATAATTAAAAGAGCGTCATCTTAATTAGTCGTGGTAACGATAAATTTAACCTAATAAAAAAACAAATGAAAAAAAATGGTCAAACAACCGATTAAAAAAACATATAAAAAACATAAAGTATATACTAAAAGACAAAAAAATGTGTCAAAACTGTAAAATTATTAAATTTAAAAACTAAAAAATAAAAAGTTATTGACTGTCAGCAATCAGTACTAAGACCTATGCTGCAACCGATCACGTAAAAATAAAAAAAAAAGAACAAATTGTATATGCCAAAGATAAAATAAAAGAGAAGAAGACTAGGTTTAAATGAAAGAGAAGATGACATCTACTAGCATGGCCCACCATTTTTGAAAAGGCTGTAATAGTCACATCCCTATTCCCTTCTTGCTCTCTCTATCTGTTAAAAAACTAAATTTAAATTCTATTAAAATAAAGCATCATGACATGTAGAATCACTGATTGCAGAAGCACCAGTAAGAGTAATAACAACAGTTATATGAGTAAAATTTTGGGGGCATCGTAACCTTACCTTAGCTTTCCCATTTGGAAGGCAAAAGCTGGAATCAAGAACTTCATCAGAAATAGAGATGATTCACTATTATCTGAAGCAGAATGATTATCAGAGCAATTTCAGTCAAATACAAGAACCATATATTATCAATTCACTTACAACAACTCATTTTCAAGAACAACAACTTAGGTCAGGATCTCTAATAGCTGCATTGAGCAGTCCACGAACATCTTCACAACAGTATGGTGTCAGCACTTCCAATCCAGGACAAGAGGCACACCATGCTGCATAACACTGGGCAATAACCAAGAAAACAAAATAATCAAGCATCTTCTTATTGTATTGAAGCACACCTACCTCCCGGTCTAGAAGAAATAGACCTGAGTGACCATGGGCGGGGTCAAATGTAGCATTGGGGTATCTATTCACGCCCTAAACTTTTTAGAAAATTGCATTTTTTTCATATAACTTGTATATAAAAAATTAAATATATATAACTGACACCCTTTTATAAATAAATTGACACCCCTTTATAAATAATTAACTCATCTTAAATATTGTTAAAAAAATAACACCCTTAGATAAATTTTTGGCTCCGCCCCTACGAGTGACGAATGTCACATTGATTCACGAAGTGAATCCGAATCGAACAAACAAAATTACGGATATTTTTAAATCTTTTTCTTGTTCTAGACGCATCATTCAATCCTTTGTGTTTTAGTTAGGCTACGGTTCATATTGCATGCCAAACGGATTTCGATTACATGTTCGATTAAACGCAACATGATTTTAGGGACTATATTTTAAAACTATAAAATCACAGGGACTTACTAAAATATAAAGGCATAAAACTGAAATTAGGCATTAAATAAGCTTGCTTGCAAAATCTCAAGTTAAACGGGCGTTGTTTACTCATTCAGTTGATGCATGAACATACGATGATCAAAATGCAAAACATCTAAACTAGGAAAAGCCAAATAGCTGAATTACCTACCCCGTACCGGTACACGTGATCCCCGTGCCAGTACATGAGTTTCACTCTAAGACCATAAGCTTGATTTGGTATCGGTACACATGAGGGTTCGTACCAATCCCTAGATAGGGTCTACCGGTACACCTTGACTCAATTGGCTCTTTTTCACTCATGAGTATCGGTACGTAATGACCTGTATCAGTATGCTCTATTATGTATTAAAGATTTGAATATACAATATCAGCCCGAATCTTCCGTAAACATTCTCGAACACCCTAAACGTGTTTCTATAATCAAAGCAACATAAAATGCACTTGATCAAGCACTTGCATACTATTTTTCAACATATATAACAATGAGTCTAAGAATCTAGAGGCATACTTACTAAACTTACATAAATACCAAATTGGAAATAACCAAAAGATACCAATGTGCATATAGGGCTTCAATACCAAACCAAACCAATATTTTTGGCTTTTTCTAAGCATAACCAACATGATTAAGCCACTAAGCATCAATGTTCAATTAATCATGCTCTATAAATCCAATTATTCAACTAGGCATGCCTCAACAACATAACAACATAACCATCAAGAATTTAACCAACTCCATGTTGGACAAATAACATCAAAACAACAATAAAAAGGGGATTACAACCCTAAAACATAAATCCAAATAGAAAAATCAACATGCATTGCCTTATTACACATTTATGATAAAAGAGTCTAAGCATACTCAATGAACTTAGGATGTCTTGGATGTCACACTCGCTTCAATATCATCCCCCAAATGCTTAATTCTCTACAAATATGGAAAGAGAGCATAAGCATAACATGCCTAATGAGTGCACTCTGCAAATATCTCATCAACACAATTTAGAAAATCAACACTATATCCGATCATATATTCAAATCAACATTTCAAATACTTAAGTTATATTGGCATAATTAAGTGTGTCTTCGCATTTATTTAAAATTATTGGATACACTGATCAAACTTTTAAAATATGGGCTTAGGTCCCGACCCCTTCAAATCATATACATATCTACATCTCATAACCATTAGTCATCCAACCTTTAGCTAGCACCTAGCAAATGTGTGAAGCGGATGGTTATAGCCATCCGACCTTCGAGATACATTTTTGAAGATGATCAATCGATTAGACTAGAAGAGTCCATCAAATTTTTTTTACACAGATAGAGTACTCTTATCCTATTGTATGCCAACTATATCTAATCTTAGTTCTCATTTTCACAAGCCAAATCCCAAATAATATATTTACTTAATGTTTGTCTTATGCATTTAACAAATAAAAAATGTATACGGATAGTGGTGCTCGAGGCAACCAATGCATAACGTATTAGAAACTTATATTGGTTCCCATAGGCACTCTCATGCTTGCAAAGTCATAGCATATCAGTTAATGATGCATAAAAGTAGTAAGTATTTGTAGCTCATGCTTCCAAAACAAATCATATAAAATATGCTTTCATAGTATATTCGATACTCCAATTGCTAAATTAGGAAAACTTACTTCTGAGCTTAGTTAAGCTTTCTAGGTTTAATCTAAACTCCCAAGATATGATTTCAAACCTTGTTTGAAAGTGAAACATATTTTTGCAATTATCGACAAGCTTTCGCCCACTCGCCGAAGCTTGTTCGATAGCCGTTCTAGCCAAAATTAATCTCGAGGCTCCTGGATGCGATTCCAATTCTTCTACAACTCAATATCACATTAACTACATCAATATACATCCACCAACTTGCAGCAACAATATTATTGTTGTTATCTAACCTAATTCACATTCCAACAACGAAAATCTCCAAGATTTGCAATCCAATCCATCTTAAATTTAACCTAGCCATTTAACATCAATTATTAACCCAAAATCATCCCTAATATCACAAAAATACCTTACTAACAACAACTAACCCTTAGGAATCCAGAACACCATCCATCATTCAACTCAAAATCTTCAAGAACACATAATCTAATTTAATCAATTAATTAAATTCTAGGATTGTTATGAGGGTGTTTTGTGGGAGTTGATGAGGCGATGGTGGGTTGCGGGGTGCGTGGCGGTATTGTGGTCCATGTGGTTAGCTAAGAATGAGTTGATGTTTAATAAGAAGAGACTCTCAGTGGGAGACATTATGTTCGTAACTAAGTTCCATTCTTTTCATTGGATTAAAGTTTCCAATGAAGGTTAGATGGTGAGAGAGGCTGCTTGGTGACTTTGTCAATGATTGTGTGTGCCAAGCGTGTCCGGCTGGAGGCAGTAGGTTGCGTTGGTTTGGGTGTCACTACTTGGTTTGATTAAGTTTAATGTTGATGGGGCAGCTCGAGGTAAGCTAGGTCTTGTGGGTTATGGTGGTGTCCTTAAAGATTTGGAGGGTAAGATTTTGGCGCTATTTCCTGGCCCTTTAGGCCTGATGGATTCGAACATGGATGAATTACGTGCAATTGCATCTGCGTTAATGATGTTAATACGATCAGATTGGGGTGAGGTATCTTCCATTATTATTGAATCTGACTTACGAGTGGCATTGTCATGGGTCTTGCATTTTGACAAAAAGCCTTGGGAATTATGATATTGGTTCTGCGTTATTGATGAGGCATGTTCTCGGTTATCTTGTATGTGTTTTAATCATGCTTTGCGGAAGGCGAATAGTGTCGCATACACTCTTTCCAAGCGTGGGGTGAATCGACAAGCTTAGTGTCGGGTTATATTTTGAAACATGGGTGGTAGGGAAATCAGTTGGGGGTTTGGTGTTAGTTAGCTAGATGGGTGGTCAGTGTTGGGTTTTGGGGATGCTTGTTGTGTTGTCCAAGTGTGTCTTAGGTTTTTGGGTATACGTATGGTGCTATTTGCTATGTTGTCCGAGTGTTTCTTTAGGTGTCTAGTCCTTATTATACACTTGCACGTTGTACTCTTTTCCTCCACTTAGGCTTAGGGAAGTTTTTAATGAGGCGCGTGTTAGTGTTTTGTATGATTTTCACTCAATAAAAATCATACATTTCAGATAAAAAAAATTATCTTATTTTCATCAACAAATCAATATTTCAATAAAAATCACTTAAAACCCAATTTCATCATCATTTTCCAATTAAATCAATTAAAAGACAATTAAGCCAAATATTAGGAATACATACATGTGAAATTTCAATAAGAATAATTTTTATACATTGCAATTGATGTTCCAAGGTTTTGGGAGAAAATCTTCCAACAATTAAGAAAATGGATTTGAAGAGATTTAGGATTTATTATTGAAATCAATAGAAAATATGAATGATTTGAGAATAAAATATTAGAAATCCATGGAAGATCTTAAGGATTTGGGAAATCAAAGAATTGGATTTTGAGAGAAAAATGAGATGAAAAGCTATCTTCCATAAAAACTAAGTAACCTTCATTCTTTTTTATTGAAAACATTTTTAATCAAAGCAAATTGATATCAATTATATATTTTTTAAAATCACAATTAAAAATTCCTTTGAAAAGATTACATGGCATAATTGGTCTTTAAATATTCTTAGCATGCATTCCCTATCAAATTAGTCATTAAAATCACATGTCAATTTACTTTGACTTATTAAAAGTCATTAATTTAAAATCCTTTTATTTAATATAAGAATTAAATAAATCTCAATTCAACCAAAACTTTCAAATTCCAATTAAATTTATATTTAAAAATATTCGAAATTAATTTAATTAACCAAATTCTTTAACAAAACTACACCAACCTGATTCTCTTAGCCCGAATTTCGGGATATTGTAAGACTCCCCCACTTAAAAAATCATCCTCGAAATTACCTGAGTGAAACATCTGCGGATACTGAAACTTCATTTCGTCCTTAGATTCCCAAGTAGCTTCCTCAATTCCACAATTAGGCATAAAACTTTAACCAATTCAATAGCCTTATCGTGCAACACTTTTGCACTAGAATCTACAATTGCAACCGAGTCCTCATCATAGGTGATATCTGGACAAATCTCAACATCCTCCAAATAATCACATGTGAGGGATCTGAATGATATTTTCGCAACATCAACACATGGAAAACATCATGAATCCGCTCAAGCACTATCGATAACTTCAATTGATAAGCAACCATCCCAATTCTTTCAACCACATCATATGGTCCAATGAATCTCAGTCTCAACTTCCCTTTCTTTCTAAACTTTAAAACCTTTTCCAAGGTCAAACTTTAAGAAAAACTTTATCTCCAACTTCATATTCAATCTCTTGACATTTCAAGTCAGCATAAGATTTTTGCCTATCGAAAGCAGCTTTTAACTGATCACAAATAAGCTTCACCTTCTCTTCAGTTTCTTGAATCAACTTTGGACCAACTATCACATATTTGTCGCTCGTTTCTGCCCAGCAGAGCAGTGTTCTACACTTTCTCCCATAAAGAGCCTCGAATGGTGCCATCTGAATGCTAGACTGATAGCTATTATTATAAGCAAACTCAACCACAAATAAATTCTTCTCCCATGACCCCTCAAACTCGATGATACAGGTTTGCAACATGTCTTCCAATATTTGTATCACCCGTTCTGACTGACCATTAGTTTAGGGATGGTAGGACGTACTAAAATTTAGCCTTAAACCCAAGACATGATGAAAACTCTTTCAAAATTTATCTTAAACCTAGGATCCCAATCCCATAGAATAGATTTAGGAACCCCATGCAATCTCACTATTTCTGCCACATACAACTCAGCTAACTTTTGCAGCGTATAGGTAGTACGTATGGGCAAAAAGTGACCACACTTAGTTAACCGATCAGCAATCACCCAAATTGAATCCCTACGGAAAGGTGCTAGAGGTAAACCTGATACAAAATCTATGGCAATCCTTTCCCACTTCCATTCAGGAATTTGCACTGGTTGCAACAAACCTAACAGAAACTGATGTCCAGCCTTAACACACTGACAAACCAAACACCTTGCTACAAATTCCAATACATCATTCTTAAGCCCAAGAAAATGATACATCTCATAGAGATCACAATACATCTTAGTACCTTCCGGTTGCATCGCAAAAGGACTAATATATGCTTATGTTAGAATAATCCGTCTCAACTCTAAATCATCAAGTACACATATACATCCCTTAAAGAACAACACTCCGTCATCATTAAAATCATAATCGGTCTCTGCACCATTAGCCATTTTATCCATATGTGGTACAAAGTTTTCATCACACAATCGTATCTTTTTAATCATTTGAGACAAAGTTGGCCTCACTTGCAACTCTGCCAGCAAAGCTTCATCACCAGCAATACTAAGCTTAGAGAACATTGCTCTGAGCTCAACCATAATCTTCCTACTCAATGCATCTGCCACAACATTAGCTTTTCCCGGAGGATACTTAATCGTCAGATCATAATCTTTTAAAAGATCAACCCAACGCTTTTGCCTCAAGTTCAACTCTTTTTGCGAGAGAAGATTATTAAGACTTTTGTGATCGGTGTAAATAATACATTTTTCATTGTAAAAATAAATGTCGTCAAATTTTCATGGAAAACGCCACAGTCACCAACTCCAAATCATGCATAGGATAATTACGCTCATGCGTCTTTAGCTGTTATGATGCATATGCCATAAACCTTCCTTCTTGCATCAACACACATCCAAGCCCCGCATTAGAAGCATCATTATGCACCATGAAATCTTTCCCCGACTCAAGTTGCAGTAAAACATGAGCTTGTGTCAAAACTTCCTTCAACTTCTCAAAATTTCCTTGACGTGCCTCATTCCCCTCTAAAGCAACATTCTTCTGCAACAACTTCGCCAAATGTGCAGCAAACTTAGAAAATCCCTTGAAAAAGCATATGTAGTAGTCCATTAAACCAAGAAAACTATGAACCTCCGTTATTGACTTAGGTTGCTTCCAATTTACAATAGCTTCAATATTTTGCGGATCCACCTTTA
Organism: Hibiscus mutabilis; assembly: GCA_019671005.1. Lineage (NCBI taxonomy): Eukaryota > Viridiplantae > Streptophyta > Magnoliopsida > Malvales > Malvaceae > Hibiscus > Hibiscus mutabilis. The sequence continues at coordinate 28,773,632 of CM033745.1, read as the reverse complement.
TACTTTTTCCAAACACAATATGCCCCAAAAACGTATTAGTTGTAGTGGGGCACCTGTGAAGGCCAGACTAGTTTTTTTGGTCCTGCGTTGTAACGACCCAAATTCTCACGTCAATGTTCGAGCGTTGACCCGAGCTAATGATAGAAAAATTTATTTAGATATTGATATTTACTAAAGTTAATTTTGGCAAATTTTGGACCTTTTTATAAGAAAAATAAAATGTTTGAAAGCTTGTGTAAGAAAGATAAAAGTTGGATGGCCCATAAGGGTAGTTTACCCATTTTTTCAACACAAAAAATTCATATCCTAGGATCTAAGAGCATGGTCGGAAGCTTAGGGACATGGACAAACATGTATAATTGTTCATCATTTCCCATTTTAAAACATTTTAATACATCCATATTAACCTAATGCTCAAAATTAGTTTTTCTATCAAATTGAATCGAATATACATCAATGCAAAATATATATTCTATAATTCATGATAGTAACATATGAACAAAATTAAATACTAAATGATGATTCAAACCTAAATAACTACCTACAACAATAATTGTATACTTTTAAAGAATCATGTTAAAAACTATTCAATCATAATATAACAATGGCATAAAACAAAAAAAATGCCCTCAACGTTTCATTTTGGGTCAAAATAGCTCCTTTGTGGATGAAGATTGACAGTCAAAAGACGGTAAATGGCTTGAAATGACGGGACAAACCTATATGGCAGTACATGCTGACATGATAGTATCATATAAACAAATGTGTTGACTTGAAAAAATGTTACACCAGTCAAAAAATAATTTTATAAAATTATATAAAATATAAAATAATTTTTTCTACTAACTTATCATTCTGTCAAGTTATTTCAAATTGTTTACCGTTAGTTTTCTAACAATTTTCATCCATAGAGGGTCCTTTTTGACTCAAAATGAAACGTTGAGGGTTGAATTGCTCCAAAAATAGGGACCAAAGTGACTATTCAGTCAAACATTAAGGGTATTTTTTGCCTTTATACCTATAATAATCAAAACCTTACCATAATTTATGTCATCATTTAAAACTTTAATATCCACCATCAAAACAACATGAAGAATTATGATTTCGATTATAATAATCGATGAAAAATGATTTAAAACCTTACACCATAACAATAGCTTAATCCTAGGACATGAAGTTTAGTTAGGGATGTAAAAAGTTGATCCGACCAGAAAATCTGACATTAACTTGCTCGAGTCGAAACTTGTTTTGACCTGAGAAAGCAATGACCCGAAACCAATCTGTAGCCGACTATTGTTGACCCAAATCCGAGTTGGACCTAATCCTCTAGTAACCGAACCCGACTGATACGAACCCAAACCCAAGACTAACCTGGCAAATAATCAATTTAACCTGACTGAAACGACTTGAGATTCAATTTTACTTGACCTGTTAATGGACTCGACCTATTTTGAGCCTGACCTGCTGTTGACCTGAACTGATATTGACCTAGCTTGATATTTACCTGACCTGTAATTGATGAAGTTTATGATTTGATGATTTTAAAGAGAAAAATGAAAGTATTTGAGAAATTATGAATTTATTATATTATAATGTGAGAAACTAATTGACCCATATAATGATATTTTAATATGATGATATTTATGTTCATTCTAGTCCCTAAAACTTTATTTTTAGCCGAAATTGACCCATATATATTTCTATTTTTGGTAATTTATTAGAATAATATTTTTATTTATTCTAGTCCCTATAGTTTATTTTTTAGTCAAAATTACCCCATATTTATTTATATTTTTGGTAATTTAGTCCAATAATATTTTTATTTATTCTAGTACCTAAAATTTAATTTTTAGTCGAAAATGACCCATATTCTCTTTTTTGCAATTTAGTCTAATATTTTTAATATGATTATATTTTTGTTCTTGTTAGTCCCTAAAATTTTATTTTTAATCAAAATTAACCCCTATTTTTTATATTTTATAATTTAGTCCAATATTTTTAATATGATGATATTTTGTTTCACTCTAGTCCCTAATATTTTATTTTTAGCCGAAATTGACCCTTATTTATTTCTAATTTTTGTAATTTAGTCAAATATTTTAAATACAATGATATTTTTGTTCATTCTAGTTCATAATATTTATTTTTAATGTGATTCATGTATGTGAAAGGCGTTAAATAATTCACTCGAAATGACCCAACCCAAAGTCTATCAACTATTTGTACCAAACTCAAACTTAATACGAATTCGAAACCCAAATTAACCCGACCTAAAATGAAACCGACCTGAAATGAACATGACTTGAAATTAAACTGACCTGAAATGAACCCAACCTGAAGTGCACTCGAGCCCGAATTAACCCGTCAATTAACTAATTCAGACCCGAACCGTTTTGACCCGAACTAAACAACCTGAAATTGACCTGCACTCGACCCAAATCGAGTTGAAACATTAAATCAACCTAAAATGACTTGTATTCTATTTGACCCGACCTGACATGACTCAACCTAAAACACACCCGATTGAAATTTTATGCCAAAAACCTATTTTAAATCATTATTTAGAAAAATGACACCCTCCCAACTTTATTTGGAAAAATGACCCCTAAATCGGTCACATAAGAAGACCTCGCGTTTAGCAAAACGCGATTATTAAACTCGTTCTCTGTAGGACGCGAGGTTCATCATACGTGGAAGGACTTTTCAAATAACCCAATTTAAATTAGGGATAAAAACCTCTCATTCTGCACATAGCAAGGTCCCTAAGAAATTGAAGAGGCGGATAAACTTATCACGGGATTTATAATAAGGAACTCAATTTCTGCAGAAAGCGAGGTCCGTGCAATCCAGACTGAAATACAAGGGTCTATAGGCATGTTTGAGGTGTTTTTGTAGGTTATTAATCAGAAAATTTTCATAATTGTTAAGTTTAGAGGCGTAGTATTGGAACTTGTCTTTCATTTGAGAATGATATTGGCACGTACGAGACATTGTAAACAATGTAAAAATTGCATTGAAAATGGTACCAAAGCTTGGTTTTGTGCATGAATAAGAAGCTAAAATGGCTTGATAGGCATGCTGAAGCTGTTTTTCTGGGTTATTAATTAGAAAATTTTCGTAATTTTTAAGCTTAGAGGCATAGTTTTTGAAATTATCTTTCATTTGAAATTGATATTGGCACATAGGAGTCATTGTAAACGGTCTAAAAATCACGTTGAAAATGGTTCCAAAGCTTGGTTTTGTGCATGAATAACAAACTAAAATGGCCTCATAGGCATGTTCGATGGGTTTATCCGGAAAGTTATTTGCAAAATTTGCATATTCTTTAAGATTAGAGGCGTAGTATTTTAACTTATCTTAAATTTCCTATCACGTGATACTTTTCGTTAATATAATCTCAGTTCATTGTTTCATATTTCAATGACTTAAAAGAAAGATAAGTGCTTCGAAATATAAGTTCACATGTCAACGCGTTTATAAAATTCTTGCTTTTCAAACTAATACATAAAATGAAGACAATCAAATATGGAGTCAGGCTAGGATGATATGGACTCAGGCTTCCCACAAAAATTCCACACTCTTATCTGAAAATGCCTATTACCAAGTTTCGAACATTGGAGTGCTTTTCGATTAATTTTTTTAAAGAAAATGCCTATTACCAGGCTTTGAAGGTTAATTCAATTCATTATTTTTTGAAAATGCATATTACCATGCTTCAAACATTAAATTACACCGATTTATTATGTAAAATGCGAGTCAAACATTTATAATCTCCACAACTTAGGATTTCAATTAGACACAGGCTACTCGGATTCAACCTTTGCGTCATAGTCAATGTCCCTTATGCAATTGATATACGAGGACTCAGATATATTTACAAAATGGAAAAAGAGTTACAAAACAAAATGCATCGCTTCATTGAAATTAAACCACGTGGTCTTAGGCGATTTACAAAATATTAACACCGCCTTCGGGCTTAGGTCGGTGGGTTTGATTTACATGCATTACTTTTGGAGGATATTAAAAGCAAAAAGGGACCTACGAATAGTGTGCCCCTTTCGGCATGAAACTCACAATACGGGCCACTATGCCCCTTGGATATCATCATTCCTTGATCGATTAGACCCGGATCGAGCAACTACTTACATACTCAACTAAGAGGAGATTTGACTTCTGACACCTTGGACCTAGTCACTCGGTTGCTTTCCTCGAGGATTACATTCACTCCATCGGCATAATTTGGGAGGGGATTGGTGGTCGTATCTGGCCCACCGAACTTGTCAAAACTGATGACCCTAAGCTTGATCAGTTTTTCCACGACCCTCTTGAAATTGAAACAAGTCTCAAGCGAGTGCCCCACTTGATCACCATGGTACTCGCATTTTGCACTAGGATCATACCACTTTGGGAAAGGAGGTTGCACTGGTGCTTGATAGAAGGGTGCCACCACATGTGAATCGAACAATTGCTTGTACGATTCACCGTACGAGATTGGTAGCAGGGTAAACTCCATCTTCTCAGTGTTCATTCTTTGGATAGAGTCTTGATTCGAAGGACCTTGGGCACTTGGTGTAGCCTTAGGTTGCACAACGGTGACAGGATTCGAGAATCCGGTATTGTAAACCCCTGAAGAGTTTACTTCATGGTCTTTCCTCCCATTTGACTTCTTATGGGAAGCACTTGAACTTCCTCCACTGTCAATTTTTCCAGTCTTGACGACATTCTCAATAAGATCACCAGATATCACAAGATCGACAAAATTGGTAGTCACATAGCCTATAAGGCGGTCCAAAATTGGGCCCTGCAAAGTTTGGACGAATATGGCCACTGTCTCTTTCTCACCAAGAGGGGGTTGAACTTGTGCCGCCACATTTCTCCAATATTGTGCATATTGCCTAAAGCTTTCATTAGGCTTTTGCTTCATGTGTTGTAGGATCCAACGGTCCCGCACCATATCACAACGTGATGGTATTGGGCTAGGAAAGCCTTGGCCAAGTCTTTCCATGACTTTACCTAATGTCGGCTCAATTGATTATACCATTTGGTGGCAGATCTTGATAGACTATCTTGGAAGCAGTGGATCAACAACTTGTCATCTCTACCGTATCCCGTCATCTTTCGACAAAACATGGTAAGATGAGCACGGGGAAACTTGTCCTATAATATTTCTTAAATTTTGGGGTCTTAAACTTAAGGGGTAGCACCAAATTCGGGACCAAACTAAGTTTGTTAGCATCAAATCCAATGAAAGTGTTTACTACCCCCATAGTTTCGATTTTATCTTCCAGTCGCTTGCAACGATCCTCAATCTCTTTCGAGGTCTCGATCTTAAACTTCCCAGTCTCAATTAACTGGTCCATTTTTGAGACAAAGTTTTTAGATTCAATGCCCCCAGGTTTGACTTCTGAAGCGGATGGTAAATTAATAGAGAATGAGGCGCCGACCTAATGAATTTGTGCTTTTCCGCGAGAAAGCGTTACTTGAGGACCCGATCGACCTTTGGCATGAGGAGGAGTACAACCCGGTGGGTATGTAGCAATTTGGGACCTGGCCGTAAGATTATCGATAGAAACTTCTCCTTGCTCAAGAAGCTTAAATCCAAACATTTGGGCTATTTGTCCTAAGGCCTCTTGTTGAGATTTCTTGAATTGTTCCACTATGTCTTGTCGAGCCTTGGCCAACTGTTCTTCCATTTTTTGGACGAAATCTGTTTGCATGTCCTTTTGGGTTTGCTCGATTCAGTGTAGCCTTTCTTCGTTCACCATCTTAGTTTTGTGTCGGGTTCCGTAAGGGTGCTGAATCGATTGAACTTTGCTTTGATCCAAAATCACTCTGTCACGGGGCATTCCTAAAAATTAGTCTCAACGTCTCCAAAATGAATGCATAACAAACGCCTTTATTGCAATATTAATGTCTAAATACAAAAATGTCGATGCAAGGGAAATAATGAAAATGCATCATTAAAGATTTGAACAATAAAACAAAAAATGATAAAACTATCATGAAAAGAAAAAAAAATGCAAATGAGTGTTGATCAACGAACATCCTCATTAAACAACTTTCCATAACCGATATCAAGTCCCATTACAACAAGAAAAGAGAAACTGCTACATATGTCATAACTAAAAATCTAAGGTAGTATTTGCTCATCTTCTTGATCAATCTTGAACCTCGGGATTCTTCGCCTCATTGTTATGGATTCTTTCTCCTATTATGAAAGCTTTCAACTTTGGACTATTCTTGAATCAACACTTCATTATAAAAATGCTATGAATATGCAAAATAAATAGACAGAACAAGACAAGAGAAGACAAAAAAGGGTTAGCAACAGATATAATGAAGGACAAATATAAACAAACATTCCAAAACAGATTCCTAATGACATGGATTCTAGTTCTCTATGGTTATCTGCATGGCTCTAATGGGGTGGGTTTCTTAGATTCTCACACATGGGTTTGGATCTAAAAAAGGTACCCGAACCTATCTTATTACATACTAAGGCAACAAGAACCCCAATTCTGTCCCATTACAAGCTTGTGAATTGGTTTCGGTTCGAGGGAAAGCACGACCTAATGACGTACAGGGTTTGTCACGTATCAAAAGGTGTGGATTCCGGAAGTGAATTACTGACCCGCGGAGGGTTACTCACGTGGGTATGTGTCGTTTCACTCCCACTTAAGGGAAGGAGCTCGGGTATAAAGCTTGATGTACATGGTGCAACACATGTCGGTGGTTCCTTAAAAATTAAATGAAAAATTAATTTGAAGACCACCAATTATCAAAGCTCATGCAACCCTAGTCACATTTTCAAGAAAGAATCAATTTCGTTAAAATTAAAATTAAATTCTCAATATTTTCCATCATTTAAAAGCAACAAATATTCTCTTGGCCTAACTCTTTTTTTGTTTTGTAAAATAACAGAATTTGTCCCCAGCAGAGTCGCCATGCTGTAGCGGCTAAAAATAAGTTCGGCTACGGGGTATCCCCATTTTTTTGGAAAATAATAAAGTTTAGGGGGATTTCTTTTGAAAAATTGTTTTTCCTTTGGAAAATAATAAAGACTTGGAGTCGCTACCGGCCACTTGGATAGGTAGGCCGGACACCAGAAAAAACCAGATATTCAATTTGAAAGGGTTCAAGAGTTGGTTACGTGTGGGGAAGGATTAGCACCCCTATCACACCTGAAAATCGGTACCAAAATATTTGTTGCTTTTAAACGGATAGAAACCGATGAAATTTAAATTGAATTTAATTAAGCGTACTTAAGTAAAAATTGACCTTAATTGAACGGGCTTTATTAAATTGGTGGGTTCAAATTAATTGGACATTTAATTAATAAGGATGATGATACATCAGACCACAGATTGAACCGACATCATATAAGCATGTCTGCCGTGTTAATTTATGGTTTGAAATTTGTACGTCGCCTTTATGCATGATGCGAGCAATTAATCTTGATGTTATGTCTTAACTAATTTTATTCATTTCGAAATTTACCTTTAGACGATGTGAATTAGCTCAAATGTTTGATCAATATCCAATAAGTGAAGATATTACGACGCAAATATTTGAGTTAATAAATATCTCATTTTTATAGTTAAAGTTAATTAATTTATCAAGTTTAAGGTGAGATTAAACAACAATGGTTAGATGGATGACAAATAAAATATGTGTCACAAAAAAAAGAAGGAATTGAAAAACATGGTAAAAATAAATAAAACAACATAAAAATCCGGAAAAGGACCGGATCGAACAAAAGAAATGCGTAAAAAAGTGGGAAATTAAAATAAACACGGGAAATTAAAGTGCGGAAATTAAATGTTAGAAGTTAGACGCTAGGGGTTTGTTGACTACACTAAACGGGCCATAAATAATACGGATCATGTCCCGTTGCGGGTCACCGTAAGGCCGATTCGAGCAAGATAAAGCGTATGAGGATAAGAACAACACAAACAAATAAATAATATATATAAGGTAACACTATGATATATAAATATGTAAACCATATCACATATATAATAGGATAATAGCAAATAAACGATACATATGTATAAGAACAAAGAACAAATAAACAATATATATAATAAGGTAATAGTAAACATAATATATATAATATATAAACTATGTATATGTATATACTGTAAGTAACATATAATATATATATAATATATATAATGTATATACTGCAAGTAACATATATATATATATATATATATAAACTATTTAATTATCAGTTTGAAAAGAAAAAAACAAAAAAACCTCTCTCTCATTCCTTTGTTTCCCGAAACTGGTGTAATGGCCACAGTCTGCTGCCACATCGACCACCGCCGCCAAATAACTCCTCTTTTCCCTTCGAACCCAGATCCAAACTCTGATTTTAAAGAAAACCCCCTTTCTCTCAATCGAGTCAACAACACCCTTGAAAAACCTCTTTTTGCCTAATGATTTTAGATCCCTAACCAGGGAGGACGAAACAGCAACGCAAAAGGGGCAGCGACTACTCCAATTTCTAGACGGTAAACCCTAACCTCCTCTTCTTCCCCTTTTTATATTAGAAATGAAAAAAAGATTGTAGAAAAGAAGGATGCCGCAAAAAATACCTTTATTAATTTTTTTTGTATTGTATTTATATTTAATCCCCCTTTTTACATTTGGTTCATCTTGGCTTTATAGCCAAATTACAATGAAAAATAAAAGAAACTCTCAAATCCTACTAGTTGCTATCCTTTTGCACATTCTAAGTTTTGTATTTTGTTTGCATGTGCGAAGAGTTGTATGATAGGAGGGGACCAGATGTGTGGCTGCATTGCTGGAGGTTGAGGACGATGGGGGGGGGACCATCACTGGAGCTGGCATGGAGTGCCGCTGAGGTGTCCAGTGAGGTGGCAATGATGTGGCTGCTAAGGTGGCAGGGGTTCGAATGGTCGCTGGGTAGTTCAAGGGTTACGTCGTCAACCCTTGGGTTCTTGCAACCTTTGGCATTCAGCCAAAGATTATATAGGATATGGGGTTAAGGTTAGGATTAGGGCTTGGGTAATGTACCAGTTGGGTTTAATAGGCTAAGTGTAAAGGGGTGAATGGGCTTGAGGCCAAATTGTAATGGACATTATATATAAACTTGGGTTGAGTTTATTTAAATATTTTTGGGCTTTTATTTATATATAATATATATAGGCTGGTATATTTGTAAGGTTCTGAGCTGATTAATCAGATAATAAACCCGAACGAAAAATCTGTATTACAGCTGCCCCTTTTTACTCATTGTTGTGAAACAAAATTAGAGCAAAGATTAAAAGATAGCCATTTTTTGTTCTAGTGAACTGGAACACCCTTCCTGGCCCGTCTCTTCCTTCAACTCTAACTGAACTATCTTCCAAATTTTGGAGGAATAGATCTCATCTGTTAATCCGTTACACCACCGAGGGAGAGTCAAGATCTGGTTAAATCATCTACTTTTCCCCCTTTTCCGAAAAGATAGAACCTGCAAGAGTAAAAGACAATTGGTTTAGACTCAATAACCATTTATTTCATTTAAAACTGTGAGATTAAAGAGATGAGGTAAAGATATGTTTAAATATGGGTGATCTGGTACGCCATCAATGGCAAGACAAGATCAGGAGATTAGATTGGATCAAGCTACGACTCTAACGAATAGGCATGATCCGGTGATTATATTGAGATCAAGCTACAACTCTAACGAAGAGTCATGATCTGAAGAGCTAATTTGGCGATCAAGCTACAACTCTGACGAAGAGGCATGATCTGAGGGGTTAGGGGTGATCAAGCTACAACTGTGATGAAGAGGCATGATCGGAGATCTGCTACGCCATCAACGGCGAGACAAGATAATAAACCCGGACGAAAATGGGTATTACAATGAGATCATCATGAATAAGGAAAAATAGATGCATACACCTGCTGACAACAAGAATAGATGCATATAGGAGAAAAATCACATCAACATGAGAATCAAACAAATTCAAGCAATTGTAAACACCAAACAAGGCTCTATGGTTCAAGAAAGGCTAGTAAGCCCTAACTCTCTCCTAAGAGACCAAAAATGCTCTTTCTAAAGGTTTGATAAAGGTATCCGCTAATTGGTTCAAGGTGTCTAAATACTCTATAACTACATTATTTTTCAAGACATGATCTCTAATGAAATGATGTCTTATCTCTATGTGCTTGGTTCTATAAAGTATGATTCATACTTGTTTTGTACTCCCATAGTTGGCGGCACTTAGATTGTATCTAGTGAACTTGTGCATGCATTTTGAATACTTGAAACTTGTATATATATGTTCTTGAGTGGGCTTACCATGTTGTGAACTTGGTTGATAATGTGAAACAAGTAATGAACTCAAATTTTATGTAATGGAAAAGTATTTTGCTGCGCATATGGGTATATATTGAATGTTTCAAAGTAATTGATCTAGCTTATTGTGTAATCCGAATGCTTTATGAGATTATACAGTCACTTGTGTGAACATACCATTTTGTAAGTGTTTTATATGTTTGTATGCTAAATGCCGAATTGTAAGGCTTGGCATATGGCTTGCTTGGAGACAAGGTACGTGCAATTGTATGTACAAATGATCATGTTTAGTAAATTTATGTATGAAATGTTATATGTATCAATCTAAGGAACAATGAAAGGAAATGGAAGCATGTTTGCTCACTTAGGCTATTTGATTGCTAGTTGTATGATGATGTTAATCGAAATGTTAAAGTGGTAACCTATAATGTCTTGTAAACAAAATATGAGATTGCTTGCATGTTAAATTACGAATGCTTGGTTTCTTGCTAGTTAAGTGACTCATCTAATAGGGATGAGTTAACCTTTCCTTTCCTTGTCCTTTCTTGGTAATGCTCCCGAACCGGTTTGCTACTAACCCGGGGTAGGGGTGTTACACTATTCCTTGGAAAGAAATCTCCACCATTGCCCACTCTATAGGACACGTCCTTCAATTTGGGTGAAATTAGGGTTCACTAAAACACCACCAGGCTGCATCATGGGTTCAGCACCATAATTTCTGATACATAAAAGTTTAGACAATACATTCATCCTTTCTTGTGGCTTCTTTTACCAAGGAACAAAGCTCAATGGGAATATACGTGAGATGCTTTGGCTTGCCAATATTAATGCATATGAGATCATCAGAATATTGCAACTGCATGTTACAATGGTTGACAAAATAATCATAGATAGTCATCTCCATTATCTCTGCTTCACCATTCTTTTTCTTAGTACCTCTTTGCTTCATAGAGAGCATTTGATCCCTGCATATTTGTTCACTCAGTACAGTTATCTTGTTCTTCTGGTCAGAAGGATTGACTTTATCCTCATATTCTTCAATACTATTTTGGCCGTTGTCAAATTATCATTGTAGTTGATACATCAATGTTCAGTGACAAGCTTTCTTGAGTAAAGATCCTACTATTCTTTCAATGTCTGTAAAATTGTTCTCATTGTCATGGAAGAAAGGTTATGCCAACATCAATCTTCAGAGACAGGCCTTCTTGAGTATCTTTGAAACACAGATCAAAAACCCCTATTTCCTTAGTTATATCCTCTGTTGTTTGAAAAATTGTTCTCATTGTTGTGGGAAGCAGACTATCTCATGTAGGCATGCCACCTCAAAGTAATGCTTAAAGACCCTCAACACTTCTTGAGGTCTCACTGATTTTTGTCTTCACAGAGAACTTTGAATTGCTTGCGTGGGAATCCTTGCAGCAAAACTTATTTCCATCTTGACACTCTTCATGTGTTCAGTGCTTTTCATACCCTAAGCTCAAAATTTAACCACGAAATACCTCATAGTTCCAACACCCTTTTAAAAAAATTCAAAGTAATGCCCAAAAATCTTTTGTATGTTTTAAGTAATGTCAAATTTATTAATTATCATTTCAATGCAAGATGCTTATACGAAAAAGGGAGATGGTCTAAGCAAAGAAAGGAAGGTTGAAGAAACAAAATTTTATCAATATTGTGGCAAACATGAAGAAGATTACAAGTGTTCAAATATCAATGACCAAAACTCCTCTAGTCAAAACGCCGTGAGATGTCCTAAATGTGACCCATGCTAAGTAGACTTCGACAATGGTGACGATGCGAGAAAGTATATAACTCATCTGTGTTATGGTTCTGAGAGAATTTCCCTGGTTATCAACTACCTGAGCTGCCCTTTGTGGGTTTTCAACTCAAGTTCTCCTTTGGTTTCAAAACGCCCTTTACGGATTTTCATTTTGAACCCCTATTTTTTCTTTTTTTTTCTTTTTCTTTTTTTCTCTTTTCTCTTATTTTCCTTTTCTTTATTTTTTCCATTTTCTTTTTTCTTCTCTTTTTATCTTTCCTTTTTATTTTTTTCTTCTTCAAACATAATACTTTTTGACTGAATCTAAGTTTATTGGGCTTATGAAGTTCATTTCCATCCATTTCAGCCAAAATTAATGCCCTGCCTGAGAAAACCTTTGTTACAACGTAAGATCCCTCCCAATTTGGTGCCCATTTTCCTCAAGAATCGCTTTGGATCGGTAACTTCTTCTTTAATACCAAATCACCTTCTTGGAATTTTCTCAGGGCGAACTTTCTTCTCATGTGCCCTTATCATCCTTCTTTGGTACATCTGCCCATGACACAATGCTTTCATCCTTTTCTCCTCAATTAGATTCAACTGGTCATATCTTGCCTGAACCCATTCTACTTCTTCCAACTTTGCCTCCATTAAGACACAGAGTGATGGTATCTCAACTTCAATTGGTAATACAGCTTCCACTCCATACACCATTGAAAAGGGTGTTGCCCCAAGTAGAAGTTCGTATTGTAGTTCGATAGGAATATAAGGTAAACGGTAGCTTCTCATGCCAGTCTTTATAATTATCAACCATTTTTTCAACTACCTTCTTAATGTTCTTACTTGCAGCCTCCACTGCCCCGTTCATCTTCGGGCAATATACCACTGAATTATGATGCTTGACGTTAAACTGCTCCCAGACTCCAATTATCATCGTGTTATTCAGATTGGAGCATTATCTGTAATGATACTTCCAGGTAAGCCATACCGACAAATAATTTCCTTTTTAGGAATTTACAAACTGTAGACCTAGTGACGTTTGCATACGAGGATGCTTCCACCCACTTCGTGAAGTAGTCAATAGCTACCAAAATAAAGCGATGCCAATTTGACGCCTTTGGCTAAATCTGTCTGATAACATCTATGCCCCACATGGAAAAAGGCTAAGGAGATGACATGGCATAAAGTGATTGTGGAGGTGTATGAACATTGTTAGCATAAATTTGGCATTTGTGACATTTGCGAGAGTAATTGATGCAATCTCCTTCCATAGTTGACCAATAATATTCGAAGCGCGTAATCTTTCTGGCCATGGTGAAACTGCTAGGGTGGGTTCCACAAACTCCCTCGTGAACCTCTTCTAAAATCAACTGAGGTTCTTTTCCATCTACACATCTTAGAAGTATATGATCATGTCTTCTCTTATACAATATCTCCCCATTAAGAACATACCCTGATGCTATTTTCCTAATCACTTTCTTCTTATTTTCAGTAGCTTAGGGTTGATATTCCCTAAAATTTAGGTACTATAGAATATCGTAATACTATGGTTGGCCATTTGCTTCTTCTTCCATGTCATAGCAGTGAGTTGGGGAATCTAGCATTTGCAACTTGATAGGCATCATCTCAGAACCTTCACTTGCTTTAAACATGGCAGCTAGAGTAGCTAAGGCGTCAGCCATCTGGTTGTCTTCTCTGGGGAGGTACTTAAAGGTGATCTTATCAAATTCTTTGGTTAATTCAAGAACCAACTTGTGATATTCTATCAACTTTTCATCTTTTGTTTCCCATTCACCTCGTATTTGATAGATAACCAATGCCGAGTCTCCAAAAACCTTCAAGGTGTAAATTTTCCTTTTATTGGCCTCTCTTAGACCCAATATGCAAGCCTCATATACTGTCATATTATTGGTGCAGATGAAATTTAAACGACTTGTAAAAGAGTAGCAATCTCCTTCTAGTGAAACCAAAACTGCGACAATACCGCGTCCTAAAGTATTTACTGCACCATCGAAGTTCAAGACCCATGATTCCGCAGGGACTTCACTATCTTCCGAAATACACATTAGGTCTTTATCGGGGAAATTGAAATTTAGTTCTTCATAGTTTTCAAAAGCACGACTTGCCAGAAAGTTAGCTATGGCACTCCCCTTTATTGCTTTCTAGCTTACATATTGGATATCAAACTCTGTTAGTAGCATCTGCCAACGTGCTAATCTTCCCGACAAGGCTAGAGCTTCCATCATGAACTTTAAAGGATCTAATTTCAAGATTAGCCATGTAGTGTGATATAACATTTATTGCATGAGCCTTTTAGCTGCCCATAGCAAAGCTCAACATAGTTTTTCAATTGAAGAGTATCTGGTTTCGCAATCAATGAACTTCTTACTCAGGTAATATATTCCCTTTTCCTTTCTTCCAGTATCATCATGTTGGCCCAACATAACCCATAGAGTTTTCATATACTGTCAAGTATAGAATCAATGGCTTATCAGGAACTAGCCGTACTAGCATAGGAGGATTAGTTAATTGTTCCTTGATCTTTTCTAAAGTTGCCTGACATTCTTAATTCCATGTGCCTGGGTTATTCTTTCTGAGTAATCTGAACATTGGATCACACTTATATGTTGACTGGGAGATAAAACCGGTGATGTAGTTTAACCTCCCTAGGAAACCCTGAACCTCCTTTTGTGTTTACGGTGGCGGGAGCTCTTGTATGGCCTTAATTATGTCTGGATCAATCTCAATTCCACTCTTGCTTACCACAAAGCCTAATAATTTTCCTAATGTAACCCCAAATATACATTTGTCTGGGTTAAGCTTTAGCTAGAACTTCCTTAGCCTTTGAAAGAGTTTCTTTAAGTTCACCAAATGCTCCTCCTTAGATCGAGATTTGGCAATCATATCATCTACGTATACTTCTATCTCCCGATGCATCATGTCATGAAAAAGAGTGATTATGGATCTTTGGTAAGTTGCCCTTACATTCTTTATACCAAAAGGCATTACTTTATAACAAAAGTTCCTCAAAGTGTTATGAAGGTGGTCTTTTCCATGTCTTATAGCACATTTTAATCTGGTTATACCCGAAAAACCCATCCATGAAAGAGAAAAGGGAATGCCCAATTGTGTTATCCACTAATGTGTCTATGTGCAGTAATGGGAAATTGTCTTCGGGGCTTGCCCTATTGAGATCCCTATAGTCAAGGCACATACGTACTTTTCCATCCTTTTTGGGAAGTGGGACAATGTTGGCCACCCATTTTGGATACTTAGCTACCTCTAAAAATCCTGCATCAAACTGTTTTTTCACCTCATCTCTAATTTTCAAGAACGTCTTTGCTTTCATCCTCCTAAGCTTTTGCTTCACAAGCTCCCATCCTAATTTTATAGGAAGTCGATGTGCTACGATGTCAGTGTCGAGACTCGGCATGTCCTAATATGACCAGACGAAGATATCCTAGAATTCTTTCAAAAGCTCAATCAGGCTTTGTCGAGTATTGGGTGTAATGGTGGTGCCAATATTTACCTCATGACTTTTTTCTTCAGTGCCAAGGTTCAATATTTCTAACTCCTCCTTATACGGGAGAATTTGCTTTTCCTCTCCTTCTACCATTATGAGAAAAGCTCTGGCAAGTCATATTCTTCTTCATTATTAACATCATCGACTTCCTCTAAGCATAAAGGTAATTTAAATTCAACTTTAGTGTCGGACTGAGAGACATTTAAGTCGTTGATATCTGAAGATCTACAAAGAACAGGGATAGGGATATATACAAAGAAAAGATATGAATGGAATGATTGGAATGATTTGTTTTTTTAGTTTTTACTTTAAGTTTTATTTATGAAAAGATTTTGGCACACAAGATTTGTTGTAAGAAAGAGAATGCATCTTTATCGAAATTCAAATTATAGAATTGATATAGACCCTTTACATAAGATCCCTAATTGCCTTCAGGTCTAAAGGAAAAAGGGTGGGTTTTGAGAATTACTCTGAAACTGTCTTAAAGACTACAAGAATTTCTTTAGCAATCCAGTTGTCAAGTTCAGAGCATGGGCAAATCTTGGACAAGTATTTGTTCTCTCCTTCCTCATCCATCATAGAGTTGATGCTCAACTTCTCGAATGCTTCACACAGATCCTTCTTTCCTTTCTCCTCCTCATTGGTTCGGGCATTCGGGTCCAACAGGCCTCCATATCTAAAGTTATGGCTCAAAGGCGAAAATGACAATGGCTCCCACTTAATTTCCTCTCCTTTTAGTCTTGCCTTTCTTTTCTCTTGGTGCTTTCAAATTTTAGCTCTTCTTTGTCACTTGTTGGGTTTGAATCCCAAACCAAATCGGTCCTTTTTTGCTTGGATTACCACAGGATACAGCCTCCCTTGGTGTCTTTTCCCAAATCCTTTCCCAACCTCAGCTTTTTTTCCAAGAGTTTGTTTAACTTGCATCTTTGCATAGCTGGATAATTCTGGCTCATGCACCTTACTCCCTTCGGTAACAAAGGTTGCATTGACTAGCTCTAATGTCCTAAAGTAACACTCGAGTGCACCCTCATCAATCTTGATAAAGGGTGCATTAGTAGTTGCTGATGTAATGATTTCCTCCTCTGTACCTATAGTTATCAATTGGCCATCAATCACAAATTTCAACTTTTATGTAAGGTAGATGGGACCGCTCCTGCTGTGTGGATCCATGGACGCCCAAGCAAGCAGCTCTAACTGGGCCTAATATCCATAACTACATATTCTACGTCAAAGGTTGATGGTCCATTATGCAAGGGCACTTTAGTTTTTCCCAACACATTTTTCTGTGTTCCGTCAAATACTCTTACTATATTTTGATATGCTCTCATGTGACAACTATCTATGGGCAGCTTCTTCAGTGTTGCTAATGGCAGAACATTCAGGGCTGGCCCATTATCAATTAGGATACCCGGTAGCATATATCCCTTGTATCTTGTGGAGATATATAGAGCTTTGCACGATCCCCTTCCATCTTCTGGTATTTCTTCATCATTAAATAAGATAAAGTTGTTAACAGCAATGTTACCAACCAGCATGTCTATCTTATCAGTTGTGCTCTCCTTTGATACGAACGTCCGGTTCAAAATTTTCAACAAGGCCTCGCGGTGGCCCTCAGAACTTAACAACAAAGATAACATAGAGATTCGAGATAGGAGTTTGTGGAGTTGCTACACCACGCTGTATCACTATGCTTAAGAATCTTCAAGAATTCCTGAGCCTCTGACTCTTTCATCGGCTCATGGTATACCGGTGGCTTTTCCTTAAAGAAATCTATATCGTCCTCTTTCTTAGGCTCTTCAGTAGCCTTTCTTTGTGCTGCATCTCTATCTTTTTCTATTGGCTGGAAATAGAGCCTTCCACTCCTCGTAAAATGGCTCACTTCGTTAACTGGCTCATCTTTTATCCTTTCTTGAACATGTGATTCTTCCGGGGCCGCAACCGTGCAAGCGTAGTTCCATAGGACCTGCTTGCTGTCCTTGAATGGAAATGGGGTTGGTTACTTGATTATAAGTCGTGGGATTACACCCCTTATGGATTCACTTGCTTTTGCATTGGTCTTGATAACCAAAGGCTTCATTCCAGTATAATCTCTCTTAGAAGACGACTCCTGTAACGCACAATCATCTAACATACACTCCTCGTTTCCTTTCTCAAAGAACCCAAGTTCCTTTTCATCCATTTTATTTTGGACCAATTACTTAAACTCTAAGCAATATTCAATCCCATGTCATTCTATCTTGTGGTACTCACAATACAACCCATCTTCAACCTTAAACTTCTGAGTTTCTCCTTCCAATATCCAGCTGCCATCATTTGGGCCCATACCCACTTCATGGGAGTTTTGACCCCAGCAACATTTTCCTTAATCATCTTGTCCTTATCCTCAATAACCGCATTCACTATTGCCTTCTGGTGATTTGGCAAGGGGTTTCCTTTCTCTTCAGACTTGTCGAATGATAACAAGCATGATTTCCTTAAATCGTCTATCACTATTTTAAAAGCAGTACAGTTCTCAATGGTATGCCCCCTAATTCCTACATGGTATTCGCACTGTACCTTCTCATCATACCATGGCGTGTATGGGGGTGAGAAAGGAGGGACATGTCTTGGTAGCACCATTTGGGATTTGACTAGTTTAGCAAACAACTCTGCATGCGTCAATGAATAGGAGGAAAATACGGTTTCGGATTCCCTTGATATTTTCGTTCTTCCTTTGGTGAACTTTCTGCAATAGGGGCTGGAGCTATAGTCGGAACATTAGGCTTATTAGAGACCACACCCTTTGAATAACTGGGGTTGTAAACATTAGTTGCATTGAATTCATTTTCCCTTTTTTTTATAGGGTTTCTTCGTTTCTCCACTATCCAACTTTCCATTTTTCACAACCGCCAGAATTAGCTCTCTATTCACCATGTCTGCAAAGCTTTTAGTTGCATGATTTATCATGCGATCATAAAAAGAGCCCTTCAATGTCTCTACCAACATTGGTGTGACTTCATTCTCTAACAATGGTGGTTGAACTTGAGCAGCTACATCCCTCAATCTCTGAACGTATTGGCGGAAACTGTAACACCCTAAACTTGGCTTAGGAAGGTTACCACTATCTAAGCTATTGACTAATTGAATTATGTGCTAATCAAATTAGAGAGGAAAGAAAATTAGCTAACAAATAACTAAAGGGTCCAAAATGTTATAGCCAACAAGTTAGAGTGCCAAATTAAAAGGACCATCTTGAATATTAGGCAAAACTTAAGCTTTGCATGGTGGAATTAAAATGGTTGATGGACCTTACACATGTCCATCTCATCTTGAAACAACCGGCCACTATAGAGGAAGACTCTATCTTCCTCATTTGGCCAAAACTGATTGTTTGAGAGAGAAAGAAGGAGAAAAGCTTCTTAGATTATCTTCAATTCATGTTCTTGTTGAGCGTTGATCAATTTATCTTAGGAGAAGGTAAAAAGCTTCATTCCTCGCTTCAATTACATGATTTAATCTTGAATTAGTGATATTCTTGTTGCCTAATACGAATAGGATGATTGTTATACATGTTAAGATGATGTTAGCTTCTAATGGTCCTTGAAATTGTGAGTGTTAGTGGTCAAATTGCTAAAGAGATGTGTATGGGTTGCTGGAAATTGAGAATAGGGATCATGATTGAAACTAGTTCAATTAGGGACTGTTTTGCTAGATGAAAATGTGTACACATTCTTAATTGTATATGCTTCCCTGTTTTGATCACATTGATAAGTGAATTGAACTGACCTAGACATGTAAGAACATGAAAATAAGTTGAATTACGATGTTAGAATCTTGTTTAGATAAATTATGAAGCTAGAAGCTTAACTTAGTGTAATCTGCCCAGAATACTCTGTTCTGGGCAGTAACTTTGAAAAATCACCATAAATTGTATAAATGGAATTTAAGGATTAAAATTGTATGGACAGTTCCTTGACATGTCTAAATTCATTTGGAGAAAACAGAACTAAATTATGGATTGTAGAATGAATTGTAGAAAAGAAACATTAGGGACAATGCAAACTATCCAGTGTTGTAAATTGCCCTGTCTTTAAGCTAAAAACTATATTAATTGGAAAAGGATTAAAATGCAGGATCTATATGGTTAGAATGAAAATTAAGTTAGTTTTCCAATGGTGTATACTAATTGAAATTCTGACGTACGGAATGAAAGTTATGCATGTTTAAGTGAGAAGAGCACATGATGCCTGGAAGCAGCAATTTAGGTATTATGGCAGTTTTGTAAACTGTTTTGCAAACAGATTTGGGACAGTTTAATTGCTGCCTTGTTTTACCTTAATATAGAATGTAGGCAGTTTGGTAATGTGCTTTAAGGTGTGTATATGAATATGCTATCTGTTTTGTATATATAATGTATTAACCTTGCTGCCATGTTGGACGACTTTGTGATTACATGTTTTGACCTTGTTCTATCTATGTGATTTACTAGAGCAATGAGAGGAGTTTGGAGAAGGAACTAAAGTTGAGCACTCAAGGGACAAGCAAAACGGAATAGTTTTTTGAGACTAGATAGCTTGGAGAGTATAGTGAGTGTAGTTAGGACTAGGTCCTAACCAAAGCAAGCATGTCTAAATTCTTGTATTGTTAAATTGGACTTAATATGATCTTGACCTAATAAGGGAAGTATGAATTAAGATAATACATGAAACTTGACTGCATCATTGAATTGTTGTATAAATCAAATGCTAGCATGTATATATGGTAACATTGATGCTTGTATGTATGACATGGTATTGTGACCAATTACTTAAACCGAATCCTTGAAGTGCTAGCTTAGATGATGCAATGAATACTTGAAAAGATGAGTTATGGCTCTATTGGACT
Source organism: Hibiscus mutabilis (assembly GCA_019671005.1). Taxonomy (NCBI): domain Eukaryota; kingdom Viridiplantae; phylum Streptophyta; class Magnoliopsida; order Malvales; family Malvaceae; genus Hibiscus; species Hibiscus mutabilis. Next base: position 28,753,175 of record CM033745.1, on the reverse strand, counting down.
AAGGGCTTAATGCATGTATAAACTTGCCATGAAATAATCGAAATGAATCTTGAATAAGATAATGCTTGACATGAACTTGTACACTTGAATGATACATGATCTTGAACTTGAAAAGCTTGAAATCCTTGAATAAATGAATTATAATCAAACAACCTTAGTTGCTAGTTGAATAGGTAGAAGGGCATGCCTTAGAGTCTAGAGCTCATTGTGTCAGGGTGGACTACGGTCCAGTGCTAAGGCCCCCAATTGGCGACAGACGGAGGGTACATATGTGGTCTTTGGCGACAGTATGAGGGTTGACCAGTACTACAATACTTCTTATGGCGACAGTTGGTTGGAGACTCGATCACCTAGACAAACTATGAACCAAGGATTGTGTTAAAAAGATAATAAATGAGCTAATAAGCATGAATATCTTGATTTCTTGTCATGTAAGCGTGATTTGCTCGATTACTTGTCATGTAAGCATGATTTGCTTGATTTCTTGTTATGTAAGCATGAATTGCTTGTCTACTTGATATGTGACCATGAATAGCTTGATTACTTGAAATGGATAAAACATGAATTATGATTCATTGCCTTTTGCTTCTTATGTTATTTGAATACCTTGAAATCCTTAGCTAGGTTCATTCTTGACTAATTGACACTTAACTTGATATAACAATTGGTTAGAATTAGTTACTACCTCACTAAGAACATTCTTGTACTTATCGCTCTTGTTTTCATTCTTCCCAACCACAGGATAAAGGATTCGATCATTGCTTGATTTCTTGAGCTCAAAACAAGACACAAGCATAGCTAAAGTATGGTTCATACTTGTTTTGTATTTCTCCTAGTTGGTGGCACCTAGACATATACATGTAGCTAGGACTAGACCATGCATCTTATTTGTTTTGGGAGGATTGTATATATGCATGAACATGACTACTTGATGTTTTGAGTACTTGTATATATATGCTCTTGTATGGGCCTTCCATGTTGAGAACATAGTTGCTAACACTAAAGTATGTAATGAACACAAATTATATGTAATGGAAAGGTAGTTTGCTGCGCATATGTGTATATATTGATTGATTCAAAGTAATTGATCTAGCCTATTATGCCATTCGAATGCCTTGTGAAATTATATAGTCACTTGTGTGAATATACCATGTTGAAGGTGTTTTTATATGTTTGTATGGTAAATGTCGAATGGTAAGGCTTGGCATATGACTTTTTTGGAGACAAGATACGTGCAATTGTATGTTCAAATGATCATGTTTAGTAAATTGAGGTATGAAATGTGACATGTATAAATCTAAGGAACAATAAAATGAGATGGAAGCATGTTTACTCACTTAGGCTATTCGAATGTTAGTGTATGATGATGTTAATTGAAATGTTGAAGTAGTAACCTATAATGACTTGTAAACAAATTTGAGATTGCTTGCATGTTAAGTTATGAATGCTTGGTTGCTTGTTGGTTACGTACCTCACCTAATAGGGAGGAGTTAACCTATTCTTGCCTCGTCCTTTTTTGTAATGTTGCTTGGTAATGCTCCCGAACTAGTTTGCTAGCAACCCGGGGTAAGGGGTGTTACATTTATTGGTATCATAGCTTTTTAGTCAGTACTAGGACTAAACCGGGCTCTCTTGCATCATATAGGATACTTGTGCCACCTAGGAGACTTGTATTGTATAGCTTGTGGCTTAGCTTAACTAAATTGAATTCCAAATTGTTCTATTTGAATGTAGAATGTCTGAAATAAGGCTCGCTCGGGATGATGAAAGTCCCGTAAGCTCCTCAAATGAAGGAGATAGTGTGAGGATGGAGCAGAATCCTCCACAACAACAAGCTCAACCCCGAGCCCAAGCTGCTGCTCAACAGGAGGCTCTTGCTATAAATCCTGTGCAGCAGGAATGTCTCTTGAGCATGAAGGAGATGTTCGATCATCTAGTGACTACTTTGAAATGAGACCATCCTATTCCTCCTCCTCCTCCTCCTGCTCCAAATAGAGCCCTGATTGACTAACTGGGTCAACACCGAGCTTATACCTTCACCGATACTAATGAAGCTAATCTTGAAGTAGCTGAGTATTGGTTAGAGGCCACTACTCAAATCCTAACCAAATCACTGCCTTATTTTGATGAACAAAAACTCGAATGTGCTATAGCCCTATTGGCAGATGAAGCTCTAAGCTGGTGGAAAACCACTACCCTGGCTGCTCCTACTGAAGCTGTAACTTGGAAATTCTTCCTCGAGGAATTCAGGACGAAATACATCAATGAACAATACTTGGCCGGGCGTCGGAAGTGTTTCTTATACCTCAAGCAAGGTGGTTGACCTATCGAACAGTACGTGAGTGACTTTTGTAAATATTGCAAATACGGGTTGAAATACATAAAGACTGATGCTAACAAGTGTCAAATGTTTATCGATGGACTGGATGAAGAATTAAGTCCAATATTCATTGCTCTGGGTATCACTGACTTCCAGAATTTGGTAAACCACGCTATTGCAACTGAGGCGAAGATGAATGCCTTTAAGAAACGTAAAAGTGGTAACTCCTGGAAAGACAAACGGTCCAGGAATGCTAACAAGCCTCACTGCAGTCAAAGAAGTCTAAACACTCCGAAGAACACTCATATTCTGAAGAGCAACTACATACCGAGACCCTAATCGGTATCCAAGCCTTCAGCCCCGATCATCTCTGTTGATTGTACAGGGAATTCTGGTAAAGCTGCTCAATATCCTACTTGCAAGTTCTGCCAGGAGCACCACACTGGCCAATGTAGAACTCAACAGAATCTATGTTTCTTATGTGGAGCCTCCGATCACTATATCAGGGATTGTCCTCAGAATCCTAACAAGGTTTTGAATCGAGCTCCTGAAAATGCTAGCTCAGCTCCTTCCATTCGAAACAAAGGCCCAAGACAAGCTCAATCTAGAAATTAGGGGAAGGGTAAAGGACATCATTCGAACACCCCTAGTCACCAGAAATCTTGGACTCTTGCTCGAATCTATCATATCCAGGGAAAAGAAGATGAAGAATCACCCGATGTCATAGCATGTACCGTTGTGGTAAATTCAACTTCTTTTTATGCTTTAATAGACTCAGGATCTACACATTTTTTTATGCTCATCTTTGATTGTAAAATTGAAATTGAAACTGTTGATAAAGGCCTTGTAGTTTCGAACCCTATAGGGGGAATCACCTCTATTAAATTCCTTTGCAAGGAATGTCCCATAATTATTCGAAACATACCCTTTCCTATTGATCTTATGTATTGCCAACTTGTGAGTTCGATCTAGTACTGAGACTAGATTGGTTAAGCAAGCATGAAGCCTGGGTGGATTGCTAAAATATGAGACTTTATCTCTGGGGTTTAGGAAAGGAATCCATTCTCCTAATTGATAAGAAACCGGCCTCAATCTTTGCTACTATGGTTTTACAAGATGAACTTGAATTTGACTTACCTAGTGTGCCTATTGTATTTGAATATCCTGATGTTTTTCCCGAGGAACTCCTTGGTCTCCCTCCAACCAGAGAAGTAGATTTCGGATCGAATGGCACATGTTGAGTTGAAAGAACTCAAGAAGCAACTCTAAGAGCTACAAGACAAAGGTTTCATTCGACCTAGCTCGTCTCCTTGGGGTGCTCTAGTCTTGTTCATGAAAAAGAAAGAGGGAACTATGAAACTCTGTGTTGACTACAAACAATTGAACAAGCTTACTATCAAGAATAGATACCCCTTGCCAAGAATTGAAGATCTCTTCGATCAACTCGAGGATGCTTCGGTGTTCTCAAAGATCGATCTTTGATCGGGATACTACCAAATGAGGGTAAAAGAAGAAGATGACAACCTTTCATACTCGATATAGCCATTTTGAATTTCTTGTAATGCCATTTAGGTTAATGAATGCTTCGGCTACTTTCATGGATCTCATGAACCGTGTATTCAAGCCCTATCTTGACAAGTTTATGGTCGTCGATGCCATTTTGGTGTATTCTCGAAATAAGGAAGAACATTCTAAACACCTTCGAATTGTATTGCAAACTATCCGAGAACATCAATTGTTCGTAAAGTTCTCTAAATGTAAATTTTGGCTATCGAAAGTCTTGTTCCTTGGCCATGTCATCTCGGTAAAAGGGATTAAAGTAGACCCAAGCAAAATTCAATCCATCCTAGATTGGAGACCTCCGAGCAATGTTGGTGAGGTCAGAAGCTTTCTCGATTTAGCTGGGTATTATCGATGTTTTTTCAAGGGAATCTCATCCATTGCCACAAGCTTAACTAAGCTAACTCGCAAAGATACACCCTTTGTATGGTCCAAGAACGAACAAAAAAGCTTCTATCAGCTTAAACAAGCCCTGACTCATTCTCCTATTCTCATCCAACCAGTATCGAGCAAGGAGTACACTGTTTACAGTGATGCATCTCATTTGGGACTAGGATGTGTCCTAATGCAAGATGGAAAAGTGGTAGCTTACGCTTTAAGCAACTAAAACCACACGAGTCAAACTACCCTTCTTACGATATGGAATTGGAAGCTATCGTGTTTGCACTCAAAGTCTGGAGACATTACTTGTACAGGGAGAAATTGAACCTGTTCACATACAACAAGAGTCTCAAATACCTCCTAACTCAAAAAGACTTGAATTTGAGGCAAATGAGATGGCTAGAGTTACTTAAAGACTACAATTTGGTTATTGACTACCATCCAGGAAAAGTAAATTTGGTTTCTGATACCATTAGTCACAAACCATACTCGGGTAAACCCTTGAATCTAAATCCTAGAATAATCCATTCAAATTAAACCTTTCTTGATTTGCAACTAATTATTCAAATTAAAACTTTCTTGTCTTGCAAGTAACTATTCGAAAATCATCCTTAATGGTCTTGTTTATTCTTCGTAGCTTCCTTGGTTATCAATGCCCATTTCCGTTTATTCAATGGATACAAATTTCTATCTGAACTTCAAGTTCAATCTAGTCTAATCTCGAGAATCAAAGAACTCCAACAAATTGATCCAGATCTTTAGAAGATCATGTCTAAGCTAAACTCTAAGTCTAATTCTGACTTCTCCCTCAAGGCGAATGGACTCCTCTATTTCAAAGATAGAGTATGTGTTCCTAACAATGAGGAACTAAAACAAGAGATGCTGCAAGAAGCTCACCAAAGCTCTTTCTCGATTCACCCCAGATCGGTTAAGATGTACAAGGACCTAAAGCCACTATACTGGTGGCCAGGCATGAAATCGGCTATCACAGACTTTGTTTCATAGTGCCTAACTTGTCAAAGAGTTAAAGCCGAGCATCAAGTCCCCACTAGACTGCTCCAACTCATCAAATTCCTTTAGTGGAAATAGGATCGAATTACAATGGACTTCATTACTGGTCTTCCTTCCACTCCAAGAAAGAATGATGTTGTATGGGTGATTGTTCATAGATTCACAAAGTCTACTCACTTAATCCCTGTTCGAATGAACATGAGCTTGGATACCTTAGCCGAGCTGTACATCCGTGAAGTAATTCAATTACATAGTGTACCTAAAGCTATAATCTCTGATCGAGACCTCAGATTTGCTTCTCGATTCTGGAATTCCTTACAGAAGGCTCTAAGAGATAGAGTGCACCTTAGTACAACCTTTCATCCTTAATTAGATGGACAATCTGAAAGAATCATCCAAGTACTTGAAGACATGCTATGTGCTTGTGTTATAAACTTTGGAAAGAACTAGAAGAAATCTCTACCCCTAGTAGAGTTTGCCTACAACAATAGCTACCAAACATCTATCCAGATGGCTCCCTTCGAAGCTCTATATGGAAGGAAATGTAGAACTCCCTTGTGTTGGTCTAAATTAGGAGAAAGCAAGGTTTTAGGACCTCAATTACTTAGAGAAACCGAAGAACAAGTGAAGATCATTTACAATCGATTAAAAGCAGCATTTGATAGGAAAAAAACATATGCAGACCTGAAAAGGAGAGACATCCAATACAATGTTGGTGACAAAGTCTTCTTCAAAGTCTCCCCTTGGAAGAAAGTCTTTCAGTTTGGAAGAAGAGGGAATCTCAATCCCTGATTCATTGGTCTGTTTGAAGTCATTGAAAGGATAGGGCCAGTGGCCTATCGATTAGCTCTTCCCAATGAATTTGACAAGATTCATAATGTCTTTCACGTGTCTATGCTTAGAAGGTATAGATCTGATCCATCACATATAATAGAGCCTGAAGAAGTGGAATTAAATCCTGACTTGTCTTACAAAGAAGAACCAGTCCAGATTCTTGATCGTGAAGTTAGAAAGCTCAGGAACAAAACCGTTCCACTTGTCAAAGTCTTGTGGAGAAACCACAAGGTAGAAGAGGCAACATGAGAATCTAATTAAATCATGAGGAAGCAATATCCTCACCTATTCGATTCAGGTAAATTCGAGGGTGAATTTATTTTAAGGGGGGAGAATTGTAACACCCTAAACCTGGCCTAGGAAGGTTACCACTATCTAAGATATTGACTAATTAAATTATGTGATAATCAAATTAAAGAGGAAAGAACATTATCTAACAAATAACTAAAGGGGACCAAAATGTTATAGCCAACAAGTTAGAGTGCCAAATTAAAAGGACCATCTTGAATATTAGGCAAAACTTAAGCTTTGCATGGTGGAATTAAAATGGTTGATGGACCTTACACATGTCCATCTCTTCTTGAAACAACCGGCCACTATAGAGGAAGACTCTATGTTCCTCATTTGGCTAAAACCAATTGTTTGAGAGAGAAAGAAGGAGAAAAACTTCTTAGATTATCTTCAATTCATGTTCTTGTTGAGCTTTGATCAAATTAGCTTAGGAGAAGGTAAAATTCTTGATTCCTTACTTCAATTACATGTTTGAATCTTGAATTAGTGATATTCTTGTTGCCTAATTCGAATAGGATGATTGTTATACATGTTAAGATGATGTTAGCTTCTAATGGTCCTTGAAATTGTGAGTGTTAGTAGTCAAATTGCTAAAGAGATGTGTATGGGTTGCTGGAAATTAAGAATAGGGATCATGGTTGAAACTAGTTTCGATTAGAGAATGTTTTGCTAGATGAAAATGTGTAAACATTCTTAATTGTATATGCTTCCCTATTTTGATCACATTGATGGTGAATTGGACTGACCTAAACATGTAAGAACATGAAAATAAGTTGAATTATAATGTTAGAATCTTGTTTAGATGAATATGAAGCTAGAAGGTTAACTTAGTGTAATATACCCAGAATACTCTATTCTGGGCAGTAACTTTGAAAAATCACCATAAATTGTACAAATGGAATTTAAGGCTGAAAGTTTTATGGACAGTACTTTAACTTGTCTAAATTAATTAGGAGAAAATAGAACTGAATTCTGGATTGTAGAATGAATTATGGAAAAGAAACACTAGGGACAATGCAAACTCTCCAGTGTTGTAAATTGCCCCGTCTTTAAGCTAAAAACTGTATTAATTGGAAAAGGATTAAAATGCAAGACCTATATAGTTAGAAACACAATTAAGTTAGCTTTCCAATGGTGTAAACTTATTTAAATTCTGACGTACGAAATGAAAGTTATGCATGTTTAAGTGAGCAGAATACATGATGCCTAGAAATAGCAGTTTAGCTATTATGGCAGTTTTGTAAACAGTTTTGGGACAGTTTAATTGCGGCCCTATTTTGCCTTAATATGGAATGTAGGCAATTTGGTAATGTTCATTAAGGTGTGTATATGAATATGCTATCTGTTATATATATATAATGTATTAACCTTGCTACCATGTTGAATGACTTTGTGATTACGTGTTTTGACCTTATTCTATCTATGTGATTTACTAGAGACAGGTGAGGACTATGGAGAAGGATCTAAAGTCGAGCATTCAAGGGACAAGCAAAAGGGAATAGTTTTTTGAGACTAGCTAGCTTGGGGAGTAGAGTGAGTGTAGTTAGGACTAGGTCCTAACCAAAGCAAGCATGTCTAAATTCTTGTATTGTTAAATTGGACTTAATATGATCTTGACCTAATAAGGGAAGTATGAATTAAGATAATACATGAAACTTGACTACATCCTTGAATTGTTGTATAAATCGAATGCTAGCATGTATATGTGGTAACATTGATGCTTGAATGTATGACGTGGTATTGTGACCAATTGCTTAAACCGAATGCTTGAAGTGCTAGCTTAGATGATGCAATGAATACTTGAAACGATGAGTTATGGCTCTATTGGCCTAAGGGCTTAATGCATATATAAACTTGCCATGCAATACTCGAAATGACTCTTGAATAAGATAATGCTTGACATGAACTTGTACACTTGAATGATACATGATCTTGAACTTGAAAAGCTTGAAATCCTTGAATAAATGAATTATAACCAAACAACCTTGGTTTCTAGTTGAATAGGTAGAAGGGCATGCCTTAGAGTCTAGAGCTCATTGTGTCAGGGTGGACTACGGTCCAGGGCTAAGGCCCCTAATTGGCGACAGACGGAGGTACATATGTGTTCTTTGGCGACAATAGGAGGGTTGACCAGTACTACGATACATCTTGTGGTGACAGTTGGTTGGAGACTCGATTACCTAGACAAACTATGAACCAAAGATTATTTAAAAAGATAATAAATGAGCTAATAAGCATGAATAATTTGATTTTTTGTCATGTAAGCATGAATTGCTTGATTACTTGTCATGTAAGCATGATTTGCTTGATTCCTTGGTATGTAAGCATGAATTGCTTGTCTACTTGATATGTGACCATGAATAGCTTGATTACTTGAAATGGATAAAGCATGAATTATGATTCATTACCTCTTGCTTCTTATGCTATTCGAATACCTTGAAATCCTTATCTAGGATCATTCTTGACTAATTGACACTTAATTTGATATAACAATTGGTTAGAATTAGTTACTACCTCGCTAAGTACATTCTTGTACTTATCACTCTTGTTTTTATCCTTTCCAACTACAGGATAAAGGATTCGATCGTTGCTTGATACTGAAGCCTGATTTCTTGAGCTTGAAGCAAAACACAAGCATAACTAAATTATGGTTCATACTTATTTTGTATTTCTCCTAGTTGGTGGCACCTAGACATATACATGTAGCTAGGACTAGACCATGCATCTTGTTTGTTTTGGGAGGATTGTATATATGCATGAACATGGCTACTTGATGTTTTGAGTACTTGTATATATGCTCTTGTATGGGCCTTCCATGTCTATAACATAGTTGTTAAGATTAAAGTATGTAATGAACCCAAATTATATGTAACGGAAAGGTAGTTTGCTGCGCATATGTGTATATATTGAATGATTCAAAGTAATTGATCTAGCCTATTGTGCCATTCGAATGCCTTGTGAAATTATATAGTCATTTGTGTGAATATACCATGCTGTAGGTGTTTTTATATGTTTGTATGGTGAATGCCGAATGGTAAGGCTTGGCATATGGCTTGTTTGGAGACAAGATACGTGCAATTGTATGTTCAAATGATCATGTTTAGTAAAGTTAGGTATGAAATGTTACATGTATCAATCTATGGAACAATGAAATGAGATGGAAGCATGTTTACTCACTTAGGCTATTCAAATGTTAGTGTATGTTGATGTTAATTGTAATGTTGAAGTAGTAACCTATAATGACTTGTAAACAAATTTGAGATTGCTTGCATGTTAAGTTATGAATGCTTGGTTGCTTTCTGGTTAAGTAACTCACCTAATAGGGAGGAGTTAACCTATTCTTGCCTCGTCCTTCCTTGTAATGTTGCTTGGTAACACTCTCGAACCAGTTTGCTACTAACCCGGGGTAGGGGTGTTACAAAAACTCTCATGATGCTTTTTTTCCATCCCTTGCAGGACCAATCGGGTTGGAATCATGTATGAGACATGTTTGTATTGCTCACTAAAAGCCCTAGATAAATCCTTCCATGATTTGATGTTAACTCGGCTTAACTGCATGTACCAGCGTGCAATTGACCCTACTAAACTATCCTGGAAGCAATGAATGAGCAACTTCTCATTATCTAGATACATTGACATTTTCCTGCAATACATGGTTAGATGTGCCGAAGGGCATGTAGTTCCATTATACTTTTCAAAATCTAGGATCTTAAATTTTAGAGGCATCTCCAAGTCAGTATTCGGGCTCAGGTCTTTGGCATCCACTCCACCATGTATACTTCCTTCCTAAAAAGACTTAATCATTCCTTCCAACTTTTCATAATGGTCTTCTCACTTCTTGTCAGCTTTAGCTTTATCAGCAATCTCATCCAGGTCAGGCACCTCATGACTGTGGATCTCTTTTTTAAACTTCATTTCTTTTTTGGCTGAAGATTCAGCAAAATGAGGTGAGATCTCGACTTTGGGTGAAGGAATCTCCTTTTGTATAAAAGCCATCTTTTGGAATCTTGGCAACGCATCGTTTCCTTCACCAGCTTCTAATGTATCCGAGTCCTTAAATCCTAGCATTGCTGCAATTGAACCAACTATTTTCTGATGAGCTAGCTCGATCTGTTGCTTCAAGTCAGTTTCTAACTTGTCTAACCTGTCTTGGGTGCTTTTGTGATTGGTTTCCAGGGTTGCTACTCTGTCCTCCAATGCTCTGGCTTGGGATCGAGTTTCGTATTTGTTAGTTGTTTTTACTATTTTGAATTTCTATCATGGTTTTTTATTTAAGTTAGATTCTTATCATCTTATGAATGCATGGGATGCAATGCTAAGCAAAGAAGAAAATAACCAAACAAACAGAAGAATGATGCAAATGCATGAATGCAAACATTGGTTCATTGAAATATCTACTTTTGGAAACAGCTTTATCGAATGTCAAAAGCCCTTCTTGAAATGGAATGATGATGTAGGATTGGACATGCAAAACAACAAAAGAAAAGATTAGATAGGAAAACAAAAGGGGTCCAAAATAATTTCATTGCACAAATAACTCTGGGCAGGGATTCCAACACTCCCGGATATGTCTCTACAGATTATCTTTGCGAAATGATTTTGACCAAATTAAAAAGAACCTAAGTTTTCCATATGTCTCTAATGGGGTAGGCTCTAGATTCTCAAACTTGGTTAGGTTGTAAAAAGGTACCCGAGCTATCCTTATTGTCCCCTACTAAGGGTAGCAAGACCCATGGTTCTCACCCATTATAGGTTCAAACGAACCAAGTTCAAATCCAGAGGACTCACTTTCTATGTCTTCTCGAAGGATCGGTATCCTTACGAAGACATGAGGCATAAGAGTCCAGAAGGTACTTGCTAGGATCATACGGAGAATCCATATTCTTACATGAGCAAAGCGTTTTCCCTCACTTAAACGAATAGGATAAACTCGAGAATAGAGCTTTTTGCAACAATTTTAAAATGCATAAAAGAGAATTACATTCATTAATTGGATGAATAAATTGAAAGATTTGTGAACTTGCAAATTCCATTTCCTTTTTAAAACTTTGAAAACAATTTGTGGCCTCACCCTTTTTTGTTAAAAAAAAATTCCCCAGCGGAGTCGCTAGGCTATCGCAACCTCATTTTATGGGAGCTTCGATGTTGTTCTAGAACACTTAAGAAAAACACGGAGTCGCGACCAATCTTTTTTGAAAAAAATGTGATTGGATCACTTTTAAAATGAGGGTTATTTTAATAAAACATTTTATTTATCAAAATAACATTTTTGGTCCACGTAAATAAGAAAAAGTAGGTTCGGGGGTTGGTTATGTTTGGGGAAGGGTTAGCACCCCCACGACGCCCAAAAATTGGTACTTAATTGATTTCAAAAAAAACATTTTGAAAATTGGAATTTGCAAGTTCATTGACTACACTTTAAAGATTGATATTGGATATGCCACAATCTATGTAGTGGAATATGTTTGATCAAGATAGGATTTGTCCCTCCTACAATATAGGAGTAATATCCTAGGACACTTGATTGAGTGAGACTAGAAATGCATGGCCATTCTCAAATAAGTTGATATGAGATATCATAGTTATTTGTTTATAATAGTCTACTCAAGATATCAAGAAATATTAGATGGACTATATTGTCACTAAATTTTCACCTAACTCTTTATTTTTGTTGTATTATATCTATGTAATTCGGTTTTGTAGTTTTGCAGTGGTGTTATTACATTATTAGTATTAGAATTGTGTTCTAGTTAGTTAGTTTGTATAATCTTAAAACCCAAAAAATATAAATAGTCCATTTGAATTAAAATAAAACCCATTTCATTTTCGATTCAAATCCATAACATCTTGTAGCGAATCAATTAGTAAAAACCAGTCCATTAAGTGTTAAATAGAGTCCACTTATGTGAACCCATTACAAGATAGAGTCCATGAAGTTACATGCCCATTTGTTTAAAATATACACCAAGGCCTGCTTGGCCCAGTTTTAATTGAATCCTAAAGGCCGTAACCCCTTTGTTTCCTGCGCAGTTGAAGGACCATTGGATTGAGCAAATCCAACAGTATCAATTGCACACAGATCATACATGGGATTCAGCTAGAGAAGAACAAGTGGTACACTATCCCTACCGTTAGACCAGGGAGTGATCTAACGGTCAAGATCACTCCAGAGCCAATCACCCAGATCATCATTTCAACTTCCAGTGAGTGCTTCTTCTTCTCTAGTAGGGCTTAGGCCAGCTTTCATCGCTCTGATTGCTCCCGCTGGCGATGTTGCCATTTGTAAATCACTAGAAACAAAAAAGAAAGGAAACGATTAGATTAATAAAGGGAGTTAAACCCTAAATCAAACCCTAGTTGGAAAATTAGGAAAAAATCAAAAGCAAAATGGGAAGGACCAATCCCTAAATTGATGCCATGGCAAAGATCAAACAATCAGAGGGGACGAAATCGGGATTCATGCTTGGAATTCAAGCATTTTTGTACCTATAAATAGCACTACAAATTTCATGTAAACAGACCATAATTCATATGAAACAGACACGATTCACACACAAGAACATAGTATACACATAATACATATCATTCATATTCAAGAATAGTAAGCAAAGTTGTAACCAGATTCCTAGTGGAAATAAAGCAAGTTGTTCTGGTAATTTCTTCTTCTATTGTTATTATTTCAAATTTAAATAAAGAAAAGGGTAGCTTTTACCTCTGTTTTGAATAGCACCACCGTGGATTTGGTTTCGGTGTAGCTTCAGTGAGAAAAATATGATTTGGGGTTGCTAGAATCTGGGAAACGGGGATTTTTTTTGGAAATTTTTACCGCTGGCACCGGTGGAAGGCAACGGACGTGGCAGATGTTCATTGTGTTCTTTAGTTCATGAAGAACACGATGAACTCTTCATAGGATTTAAAAGGAATTGGTTTTGATCCATTTTAATAAAAGGGGGGAAATGTTTTTTTTGTTTCTGATATTGGTTATATAAACAAACCCGAGAACTGACCCGTATCCACCTTTCAACCCGCGCCCTACTTTGTTGGGTCTTATATCGCAACTCTTTATTTTTAAATCCTTTCAATTTCGTCCTTTCCTTTCTTAATTTGGCACCAAATTTACAATTTTTTTTGAATTAACCTTTACATTTTGTTTTCTTTCAATTTAGTCCCTAATACAGAGCAATGCAACCTCCTACATGTTCATGATTTTGCATGAGTTTCTCTAAGTTTTTATATTTAATTTTAGCATGTGTGCATGAATAAATAAGTCTTAATATTCATTAAACAATCTGATTCATTTATGCTTGTTTAAAACATTTAAGCATGTTGGTTTATTTAAGTTGTTAGTTTAATTAAGGCATAAAGTAAAAACTAGCCCCCAACGTTTGACCTTTTGGTCACTTTAACCCCTATTCTTTTTTTGGTGCAAACATACTCGTAACATTTCATTTTCGTTCAAAATTCACCCATCGATGACGTGGCATGCCACATGGTGGGAGATGCTAACGTGCCATCACAGTTTTCAAAAAATTTTAACCAATCAGATGATGACATGTTCTAATATCCTCAAAACTAGTGTAAAGGAAGTTACTACAATGCCTTCATTTAATCCCTAATTGATTGAAAGTAAGGTACTAGGCCTAGTTAATAAGGACTAAAATGCTATAAATGAAAAAGTGGTAACCTAATGTATAAGTGACAAACCGAAACAAACAACAAAATGAAAGAATGCATGCTAAATTTCTATATTCCTAAATGCCCCATACACATGTCATTAATTAGTGGATAATCAAAGGCAAATTAGTCATTTTGGGAGGAGTTAATTGATGAATCCATTGTCATCTTCTCCCTAATGGCCAAATAGATGAGCAAAGAAGAGATAAAAGAATTGAGTGAGAAAACTCCATGTTTATAGATTCAAGCTTGAAAATTGGAAGAATTGGAGTTGCTAGCATTCATATTATCTTGATAGAAAGGTAAAATCTCTTCCTTAATGCATTATAGATTCAAATGATGCATGTAGATTTTACGTTCTTGCTTGAATTACATGAATTGGATGATTAGTTAGTGAATTGATGCCATGAATTAGTTAAGAATTTCAATTGATTGATCATTCCATGAAATTGGTAGTGCCATTCGAATGAGTAGGAGAAATTGATGTTTTCAATAACCAAATTGATTATGAAATGTTATGCTAGTTGCTGGAAAAATTTGGATGATGATTAGAATGGATGATTGATATGTGAATTGAAATTCTTGTTGTTGGAAATTCTAGTGAGATGATGTCTTAATGAACCAATTTGAAAATATTGCTCAATTGCCCTGTTTTTATAGGTTTGACAAATAATTGGATTGACTTAGACATGTATGAATGAATATATACGTTGAACAATCATGTTAGAATCCTTGTCTAAGTGATTAATGAAGTTAAAATCTAGCTAAAAGAAAGTTGTCCAAAAGACTTTATTTTGGGCAGTGAGTTTAAATTTTTTTAGAAAATCACATAGACCAAATTAGGGAGTAAATCTTTTATGTACAAAATCATGATTATGTATAGTTTCGCATACAACAAACAGAATTGAATTCCGAGTTATAAAACAGCTTGTAGAGACTAATCTCTAAGGACAGTGCAAACTGTCCAGTGGCATAATTTTGTCTGTGTTTAAATAAAAATCTGTATTAATTCACTATGAATAAAAATGCAAGGCCTATATGATTAGAAGGAAAATTAAGTTAGCTTTCTAACGGTGTAAACGGTTTGAAATGCTGACGTACGGAATAAAAGATATGAACATTTAAGCAAGTAGTGCACATGCTGCCAGACAACAACAATCTTGATGTATTGAATTGAATGCTTGAGTGTATGGAGTCACATAATGACTCAAATGGTTGCTGGATCTTACCTAATACACTACGCATTGTATGAATGATAGATCAAGTGGATATTGAGGAGAAAGGGGTTCACATAGATCAACAAGCTAGTAGAGGGAAAGTGATTTCGATCCGGGAACATCAATAGCTTAGAAAATTCATGTGAGTGTAGTTTAAAGTTTGGAGAGGGCGGCAACCTCTCTAAGTCCATTTCTGATTTGAATTTCTTATTGATTCTTAGTATAAATTGTGTAATGAGCTTGCTATGGAGCATTAGCAAGGTAAGTGCTCTTTTGAGTGATTACTTGATTGAGAAGCATGCTTGAATTACAATTGATTGCCATGATATGCTTCTTGCTTAATTGAACTATATTGAAATGAAGCATGTTTGTTATAGATAGAAGTAACTCAATTCATTTTTTAATGACAT
Organism: Hibiscus mutabilis; assembly: GCA_019671005.1. Taxonomy (NCBI): domain Eukaryota; kingdom Viridiplantae; phylum Streptophyta; class Magnoliopsida; order Malvales; family Malvaceae; genus Hibiscus; species Hibiscus mutabilis. Next base: position 28,737,477 of record CM033745.1, on the reverse strand, counting down.
ATTGATTGACATACCTTCATTGACTATTGGAATTTTGATATTGGTATTGGCTTTGAACCCTATTCGATTGAAAGGGGATATTGGCACAAAATGTGTACATTGAATTTAACCATGCTTGAAATTGAATGAAAGTGATAACTATTGTAAGCCTTGGTCTCGAGTCGGCCATAGATATAGTTGGCATGCCATAGAGTACATAGAGCTCATTATCAGGGTGGACTACGGTCCGGGACATTGTTCCCTAATTGGTGACAGTAGGAGGGAAGTATTGTTATTGGTCATTAGCGACAGTAGGAGGGATTTGACTGGTACTTTGTACCATATTGACTATTGATGTTGGCGACAGTTTGGTTGGGGACTCGAGTATCTAGACTTAATAATCGATTCTCAAGGCTATACTTAAAATTAACTTATACCTCGTGTACATTGAATTGCATTGATTGATAGTAAAGGAAAATGAATGTCATGGACTATTGATATTGAGACATTGCTTGAACATTGCTTATATGAGATTGCTTGAGTTTGAAACATTGATTGTGTTCAAATGACATGTTATGCCTAATGTTAATCGAATTGGATGATTGATCATGTCTAAATTTCAAGCCTTGTATTGATATTGGATTGAAAATTAAGCAAATGCATCTAGTATTGTTTATAGAGTTTCGAATGGTTCCTTATTGATGGGTGAACCATACCATCTATTAGATGGTTCATAGTTGAGACTTATTGTATTGATTGTCTTGTAACTTGAACTCACTCACTAAGCTTTGCTTAATCAAGTCTCTTTACCACGATACATGTTGATATCGGATACTATCCCGAAGTCTAAGCTCATACAAGTCACATTTTGCTTGAAAGAGTGTGTTTCCATCTTGTTATTGTTCTCCTAGGATGGTGGCACCTAAGGCATGTATATTCATGTTCACTTAGTAATGGTTTGTATATATTAACTTCATCTATGATCTATAAAGACTATGGTATGTATATATGAACATATATGCACTTTATTGAGCTTGAATACTTGTTAGCCCAATGTTAGATTCCTATGGCTGGATTATGCATGTAATGGATGAATAGATCTATTGAAGTTGGCTAGTTAACAATAAGTAAATGTAGTAATCTACACGTTCAGAGATAAGCCACTTTGGTCACTTAAGGTACTAGCCAAATGATGTATTTAACATTGAGAGTATGTATGTTTGATAAGGTCACTTAAGTAAATGTTGTAATCACATATTGGTGTGCATAATTAGGTACATTGTATGATGAAAATTTTCTATTATGTTTCCATCTAGTCGAATGGTTGCTTGAAGAACAAGTAAGTCCTAAATGGTATTGAACATGATAACTAATTGCATTATGGGTCCTAAAATATCTAATAGGTACATCATGCATTGTCTATTGGGTCCTCACCTATTCGATTACTTACTTAATGAGCAAGAAAGTCTTAAAACGAATTGAACTCACTAGCTTTAATTGAATGGTTCATTGATTGAAATTGTGGTAACTTACCTAATCCTACTAGGGTGCTTGGAGTATGTTACATAATGGTAATCAGAGCTTTAGGGTTGCATGATTCTAGGGTCTATTGCATGAATAGGCTAGTGTCATTGATCACTTAAGTGCCACCTAGAAGTTACTTGAATATTGATTGGATTGTGACTTGAGCTTGACTTCTCTTATTCAATATATAGAATGTCTGAAACAAGATTGGGAAAGGATAATAAAAGCCCGACTGGCTCCTCCAATGAGGGAGAGAGCATAAGGATGAACTAGGATTCCCAGAAGCCTGCTAAACCTCAACAAGTTCATCAAGAAGTTCATGTGATTCATCCTATTCAACGAGAGTGCTTCTCCAGTCTGAAGGAGATATTTGATCAGATGATTGTCTTTATGAGACAGAATCCTCCAACTATTCCTGACCCTACGGTACCAAAACCGGCAAGAGCTCCAATTGACAAGTTAGCTCAACACAGAGGTTACACTTTCACTGGAACAAGTGAAGACAAGCCAGAAGAAGCAGAGTACTGGCTGGAGAATACAACAAGAATCTTGTCTAAGCAACTACAGTGCTCAGATGAACACAAACTGGAGTGCACAATAGCTTTGTTAGCCGAGGAGGCATTGAATTGGTGGGAGACTACTACCTTGACAGCACCTGAAGAAGTTGTCACCTGGAGTTATTCCTTAAATAATTCAAAAAGAAGTATATTAGTGATCAGTATCTTGTTGATCGCAAAAAGAAGTTCTTGTATCTGATGCAAGGAGGGAAATCGTTGAGCAGTATGTTAGCGAGTTTTGCAAATACGGCTCGAAATTCATAAAGAAAGAAGAGGACAAATGTAGAATGTTCATAAATGGACTCAATGATGAGTTAGGACCCATGTTCACTACTTTGGGGATTACTGACTTCCAAGAATTGGTCAACCGAGTCATAGCAATCGAAGCCAAGATGAAGACTTCGGTAAAATGATCGAAGAATCAGTCCCGGATAACAAAAGATCGATGGATAATTATAAGTCTCATTGGCGCAATAAGAAACAAATGCACCAAGGAGGAAATTTTTCCAATCAGGGAAATTTCTCAAAGGGTAGCTATATACCCAAGCCATAAGCTATGTCCAGAGCCTCAACATATATGGTGTCCTTGGATAGCATCGGGAATACCGGGAAGGAGACCCAAATCCCTGCTTGCAAGACTTATCAAAAGAACCATACCAGAGTTTGTACAAAGCTCACTAATGCTTGTTACTTGTGCGGAGACACGACGCACTATGTCAAAGATTGCCCCCAAAATCTGAACAAGTTGCCTTCACATGTTTCTCACAAATCGAATCAAGCTCCTTCACTAAGGGGAAAGGGTTTGAAGCAAGCTAACTAAGGCAACTACAGAAAGAGCAAAGGCCAAGGGTCTAATGCTACATATCAAGAGTCTCGGGCACCTGCTCGAGTCTATCACATACGGGGGCGAGAGGACGAGGAGTCTACTGATGTAATAGCAGGTACAATCTACCTCGATAGTTACCCTGTTTATGCTTTATTTGATACGGTATCAACCCATTCATTCATAAGATCTCCTTTAATTGAAAATCATAAATTGAAGCCTAAATAAGTTAGTTGTAGCTTAATTGCTACCAATCATTTAGGAGACAATGTAATAGTGTACCAAATATGTAAGTATTGCCCTTTGTTTATTCGGGGCATCCCTTTCCTAGCCAACCTATTGTTATTGCCTTTTGTTGAATTCAATCACATTTTGGGATTAGATTGGTTAGGAAGGCATCAAGATTGGGTAGATTTCCAAGAGAGAAAATTGTTTCTCTGTGGTTTAGGAGAAAAATCCATTACCTTGATCAATAAGAAACCTATTTGCATCTTTGCTGCCATGATTAAAAGTGATGAAATTGAATTCGGAGTGACTTCTTTCCCTGTTGTTTCTGACTTCCCTCATGTTTTTCTTGAGGAAATGTCGGGATTGCCCCATATTTAGGAATTTGAATTCAAGATTGAAATTCAACCCGAGAGTGATCCAGTGTCTATCGCTCCATATCGAATAGCCTCTATTGAACTCAAAGAGCTTAAGCAACAATTGCAAGAGCTTCAAGACAAGGGCTTCATCTGACCCAGCTCTTCACCCTAGGGAGCACCCATATTGTTCGTTAAGAAGAAAGATGGGTTGATGAGGCTATGTATCGATTATCGTCAGCTAAACCAACTTACTATCAAGAACAAGTATCCATTGCCGAGGATAGAGAACTTGTTCGATCAATTCAAGGATGCCAAAGTCTTCTCCAAGATCAATTTGCGATTGGGGTACTATCAGATGAGAATAGAAGATTTGGATGTACCCAAAATAGATTTAAGGACTCGTTGTGGTCACTACGAGTTCCTAGTTATGCCCTTCGGGCTAACCAATGCTCCAGCGACTTTCATGGACTTAATGAACCGAGTGTTCAAACCCTATTTGGACAAATTTGTGGTTTTCTTTATTGATGACATTCTCGTCTACTCGAAGGACAAGGAAGAACATGCTAATCACCTTCGAATTGTACTTCAAACACTAAGAGAGAATCAGCTATATGCCAAATTGAGCAAATGCGAGTTCTGGCTCTCGAAAGTATCCTTCCTTGGCCATGTTATCTTGACCGAAGGGATAAAGGTTGATCCTAAGAGGATTCAAACCGTCATCGAATGGAGACCTCTATAAAATATTGGCGAGGTTAGGAGTTTTCTCAGTTTAGCTGGGTATTACTGAAGATTCGTGAACGAGTTCTTGCTACTTTATTGACTCGACTCATTCGAAAGAATACTCCATTTAAATGGTATGAGGACCAGCAGAGGAGCTTCGATCAATTAAAGCAAGTTCTAACTCAAGCTCCTATTCTAATCCAACCTGAACCGGGGAAAGACTTTACAGTCTTTAGTGATGCCTCCCACCTCGGTTTAGGGTGTGTATTGATGAAAGACGACAAGGTCATTGCCTATGCTTCTCGGCAACTCAAGCTACATGAATTGAACTATCCAACACACGACTTGGAACTAGCTGCGATCGTGTTTGCTTTAAAGATCTGGAGACATTACCTATATGGAGAGAAATGTCGAATATTTACGGATCATCAGAGTTTAAAATACATCTTAACTCAGAAGGAGTTAAATCCTTGACAACGAAGATGGGTGGAACTACTAAAAGACTATGACCTAATCATTGATTACCACCCGGGCAAGGCAAATGTTGCGGCTGATGTGCTCAGTCGCAAACATTTAATTGGTAAGATCGAATACAAATTTCCAACATTGTTTATCTCTCTAATTGAATGGATGATATGAAATCCACTAATCGAAATCCTTTAATTGTAACTTCAACTACTTTCAATGCCCATTTTAAGCTCCTAAAGAACCGGAAATATGTGGCAGAACTTCAAGTTCAATCTGACTTGAATTCGAGGATCAAAGAGCTTCAACAAAATGATCCCGAACTTCAGAAGATATTGAAAGAGATTGATTCCAAACTGAGCACCGAATTCTCACTTCGATCATGTAACACCCCCTACCTAGGTTAGTAGTAACTTGGTTCATGAGCGTTACTTAGCAAGTAAGCAAGACAAGACAAGGCATGGCATTCGAACTATACTAGAACATAGACAAGGCAAAGACAATACATGCATTACACATTCAAACTTGATTCAATAATCAAGCATTACATTCGGCAATCAACAACCAAGAAGAAACAATCATTCATACTTGTTTACTTAGCTAACAAGAAAGCTCACACTAGACTCCTAAATCATCCTAACATTCGAACTAAGCAATCAAGCAGGGAGCAAGTATTCAAACAAGGCATAAGCAACCATTCATGCATTTCTTTTCATGCAAGTAATCTCAACGTGACTTCATATTCATCCTAAGCATTTGGCTATACTTACAATACCATTAGATCAATTTCTTTCTTGCTTACATTTCAAGTTACTACTTTATGTAGATTACACTTCATTATTCCTTAGCTTGTATACCTTTAGACATCTTAATCCTATTCTTACTAAGCATGATCATCTAAGCATTCATTAACATATAATTTGTTCCATAATAGCCTTACTCTAACTCATACATTCAACTATTAACACTAGTCATATATTACAAGGCATGTAACTAGTACCTAATGAGTCAAAACTATTCGGCCATGCATCAAACAAGAGCACAATACTCATATAATCAAGGCATGAACACACAATTGAATCATATACTTATCATGACCATTCGAATAGAACCTAAGCAACCTATTTTATCATATTCGAATTATCACCCAAGCATACACATGATCATTTCGAGGTTTTTTACATTTCTTCATATCAACTAGATCAACATTGGATCATTTATTCCATCAACATAAGCGCAGCAAAACATTAAACCATTACAAGTTACCAACGTTCATTACAAACCTTAACTATATACATATCATAGATAGGCCATCAAGCATTATATACAATCTTTCAAAATGCATGTTCATGCTACTTAGATACATCTAGTGCCACCATTCTAGGAGAATACAAAACAAGTATGGAATCATACTTTAATCAATCTTGTGTAGAATGCTTCTTTCTCAAGGAATCAAGCTTCAAGATCAAGCAATGTTGAATCCTTTAACCTGTAATTTAGGAAGAATGAAACAAGAGTGATAAGTACAAATATGTACTTAGTGAGGTAGTAACTAGTCTATCCATTTTGTTATTTCATGTTTCATGTCTTTTAGATCAAGTGTAGACCTAGCTAAGGCTTCCAAGCATTAGAGTAGACTTAGCTAGTCTTTCAAGTATCAAGAGTGACCTTATCTAGTCTTTCAAACATCACGAATATCCTATCCAGGATAGCATGCATTCGGCCAACAAGATTAGGCATCAAGAAATCATAATTCATAAATCAAGCAATATGCTTGCAAAACAAGAAACCAAGGAGTCATGCTTTCAAATCAAGCAACATACATTTCATGGCATACAAGACAAGTATCATGTATAATTGAATCTTATTTCATTTTTTATTTCATTAAAGAACCCCTTGGTATTTAGTTTGTATAGGTAATCGAGTCTCCAACCAACTGTTGCCACAATATGCACCGTAGTGTTGGTCAACCCTCCTACTGTCGCCAAAGACCACATACGTACCCTCCGTCTATCACCAAATAGGGGCCTTAGCCTTGGACAGTAGTCCACCCGTACACAATGAGCTCTAGACTCTAAGGCATTCCTTTCTACCTAATCCAACTAGCTACCAAGGTTGTTCAAATTACCATTTATTCAAATTATCAAGTTCAAGATCATGTGCATGTCAAACAAGATCATTTCATGTTAAGCCCTTAGGCTATTGAGCCTTAGCTCACAAGTCAAGTGGTTTCAAGATTCATTTCATCAAATGAGATAACATCATATCTCAAACAAGTCATTAGCATTCAACCATGTTGCATCATAGCACATACAAGCATTCAAACTATCATCAATCATGCTTAGCAATTCGAAATAGACATTTACATAAGACTAGGATCATGTTTCATGTGTTTCTTTAATCATCCTTCCCTTATTAAGTCAAGTTCAATATTAGATTCATTTACATGTCAAGATTGAAACAAGAATGCATTGGTTAGGAGCTAGTCTTAACCCTAGAAATAACTACACTCACTATACAATCCAAGCAAGCTAGAAATTGTCTAGTATGGCTATCCGCTTTTTCTTAGCCCTTGAATAATTTCCTTTTTCTTCCTCCACCAAGTTCAAAGCTGGTTCTAAAACATTATACAAGCAGATGCATATTAAAACAAGTCTTACATGACCATTCAAGCAAGGCAATATTGCTAGTACTTATCATACACAATTCTGGCAGCAAGATTATGCTCATATAAGTACAATTCAATCAAAATTCCATTAAACAAAGCTAGGCAGAATTCATTTATCCCAAACTGTTACAAAACAGTCCAATAAAAATGTGCACAAAACAGTTTCCAAATAGCTTAAGTGCTGCTGCCGGCAGCTTGCACACTGCATGCTTAAACAGGCATATCTTTCAATTCCTACGTCGGAATTTCGATTAATTTATATCGTTGGAAAGATAACAAAATTGTATTTAAAACAATAATAGGATTGAATTTTAGTTCTTACCCAATTAATACAGTTTATTGTTCAAAGACAGGGCATTTTACAATGCCTAGACAGTTTGCACTGTCCAGCTATTTCTATTTACAGTTTCCAGTATAGGACCCAGTTTTCAGTTTTTTTTCTCCTAAAGAAAGTAGACATAAAAATAATCATTTCATTAAACTTGCAGCCCTGAATTTGATATCTACAATTTTTGGTGAATTTTCAAAGTGACTGCCCAGAACAGAGCAATTCTGGGCAGCTTACTCTAGGTTGCAATTATAGTTCTTTATTTCATTCTAGCAAGGTCCTAACATGACAATTTCATTCATGATCATGTTCATACATATTTATACCATCTTAATTCACTTAACAATGTTCTCAAAACATGGCATAGTCATGTTGAACCTAGTTTAATCCATTTGATCACAATTACACATCTATTCATCAACTAGGCAGTCCATTACTTAATTTAACTAGTTCAATTAGGTGTAGTCATTTTCCAGCAAGTTACCAATTCAATTAAATCTCCATTTTACCTATCAACATGTTCAAAACAGAGTTTTAAGCTCATTTAGCATGCTCACACAATTTTTCAATCAAAACAATGTCCTAATTTAAACTGTTTTGAATCATGTTCATGTTTCTCAATTTTCCAGCAATTACACTTGAGTTTCATTAGCCATTTGATTACTATAAATAAATTTCCAGGTTATAATTGCACATAGCATGATCTTAACACATAAAGGAATCATCTAATTCATCAATACAACCAAGAGCATCATCAAACAATCATTCAATCAAGCTATAACATGTTCATCACATTTTCCAGCATCTATCCAATTCAAATCACATTTCCATTTCAATTCAAACAATTCAAACATGAAATTTACAAGAGAAACAAGTAATTACCTTAATCACTAAGCTATCTAGATTTAATTTGAAGCTAATTCAAGGTTGTAGGACATGGATTCAAGCTTTCTCCCTCTAGCTTTCTTTCTCTCTTTTTCTCTAGAGAATTTCGGCAATTTGGTATAATGGAGAAGATGACAACATCTAATCCATGTTATGGATTTGTGCAAAGTCTAAAATGTCCCTTAATTAATCCTTAATATTAACTTAATCAAGGGCATTTAAGAGATGTAGGAATTTTAGCATGCATTCCTTGGAATTGTTAGAGTTTACAAGTTGGTCATCTTAATTTGGTCACTTGTTCTTTCATTCATTCAATTAGACCCTTGTCTAATCAATTTAGATTAATTTCTAGATTCAATTAAGCTATCAACTTAAGCATTTGATTTCAATACTTATAGGCTAGAATTTATGGTGGTACAATTCTCCCCCCTTTAAAATAAATTCGACCTCGAATTTACCTGAATCAAATAGATGTGGATATTGCTTTTTCATAATTTCTTCAGATTCCCAAGTAGCTTCTTCTATCTTGTGGTTTCTCCACAAAAATTTGATAGGAGGAACAATATTGTTCCTAAGTTTTCTTACTTCTCGATCAAGAATCTGAATAGGCTCTTCTTCATAGGACAAGTCAGGGTTTAACTCAACTTCTTCCAGTTCAAGAATATGGGATGGATCTGATCTGTATTTTCTAAGCATAGATACATGGAATACATTGTGGATTCTATCGAATTCTTTAGGGAGAGCTAATAGATAGGCCACCGGTCTAATTCTTTCAGTGATTTCGAATGGACCAATGAATCTGGGACTGAGTTTCCCTTTTCTTCCAAATCGAAGGACTTTCTTCCAAGGTGAGACCTTTAGGAAGACTTTGCCTCCAATAGCATACTGGATATCTCTCATTTTCAAGTCAACATATGCTTTATGTCTATCGAAAGCTGCCTTCAGTTGATCATGGATGATCTTCACTTGTTCTTCGGTTTCTCGAAGCAATTGAGGCCCTAGCACTTTGTTTTCCCCCAATTCAGACCAGCATAAGGGAGTTCTACACTTCCTCCCGTTAAAGCTTCGAATGGTGCCATCTGAATAGATGCTTGATAGCTATTGTTGTAGACAACTCTACAAGGGGTAGAGATTTCTCCCAGTTCTTCCCGAACTCTATAACACAAGTACGAAGCATGTCTTCTAGTGCTTGAATAATCCTTTCAGATTTTCCATCAGACTGAGGATGGAAGACTGTACTTAGATTTACTTTAGTCCCTAGAGCTTTCTGTAGCGACTTCCAAAATCGCAAAGCAAATTTGGGGTCTCAATCAGAGATGATAGCTGTAGGTACACCGTGTAATTGAATCACTTCACAGATGTACAGCTCGACTAAGGTTTCCAAGCTCATGTTCATTCGAACAGGGATGAAGTGAGTAGACTTTGTGAATCTATCAACAATCACCCATACAGCCTCGTTCTTTCTTAGAGTTGAAGGAAGACCAGTAACAAAATCCATTGTAATACGATCCCATTTCCACTGAGGAAATTAGATTGGCTGAAGTAATCCAGTAGGGACTCGATGTTCAGATTTAACTCTTTAGCAAGTGAGGCACTTCGATACAAAGTCTGTGATAGCCGATTTCATACCTGGCCACCAGTATAGTGGCTTTAGATCCTTGTACATCTTGACAGATCTCGGGTGAATTGAGAATGAGCTTTGGTGAGCTTCTTGTAACATTTATTGTCTTAGTTCCTTATTGTTAGGAACACACACTCTATCCTTGAAATAGAGGAGTCAATTTGATTTAAGGGAGAAGTCAGAATTTGACTCAGAGTCTAACTTGGATATGATCTTTTGAAGATCTGAATCAGTTTGCAAGAGTTCTTTAATTCTTGAGATTAAGCTGGATAGAACTTGAAGTTCAGACAAGAATTTTCGTCCTTTGGATAAACGAAAATGAGCATTGATAGCCAGAGTAGCTACAAGGAATATATAGAATCATTAAGGAAAATTTCGAGTGATTACTTGCAAAACAAGTAAGTGTTCAAATAGCTTTCTTGTGATTCAAGTAAGTTCGAATTTGATTGAAATATACTAGAATTTAGATTTGGGAGTTTACCCTCGGATGGTAGTCGATAACCAAATCGTAGTCTTTAAGCAATTCAAGCCATCTTCTTTGTCTCAGATTCAAATCTTTCTGAGTCATGAGTATTTGAGACTCTTGTGGTCTGTAAATAGATTACATTTCTCCTCGTACAAGTAATGTCTCCATATTTTGAGAGCAAACACGATAGCTGCCAATTCTTGATCGTGTGTTGGATAGTTTGACTCATGTGGTTTCAGTTGCCTTGAAGCATAGCTACCACTTTCCCATCTTGCATCAGGACACAACCGAGTCCTAATGAGATGCATCACTAAAGACAGTGAATTCTTTACCCGATTGTGGTTGGATAAGAACTGGTGTATGAGTCAGGGCTTGTTTAAGTTGATCGAAGATTCGTTGTTGGCTTTCCGACCAAACAAAAGGTATATCTTTTCGGGTTAACTTTGTCAAACTTGCAGTAATGGATGAGAATCCTCTGACAAATCACCGATAATACCCGGCTAAACCGAGAAAGCTTATGATTTCACTAACATTCCTTAGAGGTCTCCAATCCATGATGGATTGAATTTTCTTCGGGTATACTTTAATCCCTTTTGCCGAGATGACATGGCCAAGGAATGAGACTTCCGATAGCCAAAATTCACACTTAGAGAACTTTGAGAACAATTGACGTTCTCGAAGAGTTTGCAATACAATTCTGAGATGTTCAGAGTGTTCTTACTTGTCTGAGAGTAAACTAGGATGTCATCAATGAAGGCGACCACGAACTTGTCGAGATAAGGCTTGAACACTCGATTCATGAGATCCATGAAAGCAGCCAGAGTATTCATTATCCCGAATAGCATTACGAGAAATTCATAGTGGCCATATCGAGTACGAAAGGCTATCATGGGCACATCTTCTTTTTTTTACCCTAATTTGATAGTATCCCGATCGAAGATCGATCTTTGAGAATAACGAAGCATCCTTGAGTTGATCAAAGAGATCTTCTATCCTTGGGAGAGGATACCAATTCTTAATTGTAAGCTTGTTTAATTGTCTGTAATCAATACAGAGTCTCATAGTCCCGTCTTTCTTCTTCACAAACAAGGCTAGAGCACCCCAAGGAGATGAACTAGGCCGTATAAAGCCTTTATCTTGCAACTCCTGAAGTTGCTTCTTTAATTCTTTCAACTCAACAGGTTCCATTTGATAAGGAGTGATGGAAACCAGAGTTGTTCTGGGTTGAACTTCAATCCCGAACTCTACTTCTCTGGTCAGATGGACACCAGGGAGTTCCTCAGGAAAAACATCAGTGAATTCAGAAACAACAAGCATGCTAGGCAAACCGAATTCAATTTCATCTTGGAGAATCATCTTAGCAAAGATTGAAGTTGGTTTCTTGTCTATTAAGAGAATGGATTCTTTCCCTAAACCCGAAGATACAGTCTCCGATTTTGGCAATCTACCCAAGCCTCGTGTTTACTTAACCAATCTTACCCTAAAATCAAGTCAAATTCACAATATGGTAAGACATAAAGATTAATGGGAAAAGGTATGTTTCGAATGGTCAAGGAAGCTTGCCTGTGGCGCAAGTTAATGGGTGTTTTCCCCCTAATGGATTAAAAACTACAAGACTAGATTCAATAATTTCAGGTTTCAATTTTAACTTGTTGATCAAGGCAGAACAAACAAATGAGTGGGTAGACCCTGAATCAATTAAAGCATATGTAGGACTGGAATTTAACTCAACGGTATCTGCAATAACATCGGGAGCTTCTTCATCATCTTTACCACGAATGTGGTACATACGAGCAGGGGCTCAGGATTCCTGATGAGTAGGGGCATTCGAATGGTTCCCTCTACCTCTCCCTTGATTTCCAGACTGGCTTGTTTAGGACCCTTGTTTTGGTTGGAGAGAGCTGAGCTTGCATTTCCAGGAGTTCAACTTGGAAACTTGTTGGGATTCTAGGGACAATCCCAAATATAGTGATATGAGGCTCCACATAAGAAACACAAGTTTTGTTGAGTTCTGCATTGCACGATGTGGTGCTTCTGACAGAACTTGCAGGTAGAATACTGAACAACTTTACAAGAATTCCCCGTACTATCAACTGAGATGATCAGGGCTGAGGATTTAATCACCAATTGAGGTTTCGGTATATAATTACTCTTCTAGACATGAGTATAATTTGAAGAGTAATCTTTAGAGTGTTTAGCTTTCTTTGAATGCCAGTGTAGCTTGTCATCGTTTATGGATTGCTTATCCTTCTAGGAGTTTCCACTCTTACATTTCTCTGAGGCCTTTATCTTCGCCTCTATAGCAATGGCTTGGTTTACCAAATTTTGGAAGTCGGTAATACCCAGAGCAGTGAATATAGGGCTTAATTCATCACTTAACCTGTCAATGAACATTCGACACTTGTCGGCCTTGGTTTTGATATATTCCGACCCATATTTGCAATACTTGCAGAAGTCGCTTACATATTGTTCAATAGGTCGGCCCCCTTGCTTGAGGTACAAGAAACGTTTCCGACGCTCAGCCGGATACTGTTCACTGATATACTTCTTCTTAAATTCATCAAGGAAGAATTTCCACGTCACGACTTCTGCAGGGGCAGTTAGTGTAGTAGTTTCCCACCAGCTTAAGGCTTTATCAGCTAACAAAGCTATAGCACATTTGAGTTTGTGCTCATCAGGACAAGGTAGTTGCTTGGTAAAGATTCGAGTAGTGGCTTCAAGCCAGTACTCAGCTACTTCTGGGTTTGCTTCATCGGTGTCGGTGAAGGTATAAGCCTGATGTTGAGCCAATTTGTCAATCGAGGCTCGGTTTGGCACAACAACTATAGGAGCAATTGGATGATCTTGTTTCAAAGCAGATACAAGATGATTGAATATCTCCTTCATACCAGGAGACATTCTTGCTGCACAGGATTGATAGCAGAAGCTTCCTGTTGAGCAGCAGCTTGAGCTCTATGTTGAACTTGATGTTGAGGAGGATTCTGTTCCATCCTCACACTGTCTCCTTCATTCAAGGAGCCTTTAGGACTTTCATTATCCCGACCGAGTCTTGTTTCAGACATTCTACGTTTAAATAGAACAATTAGGGGTTCAGTTTAATAAGCAAGACACAAGCTATTTAATTCAAGTTTGCTAGGTGGCACAAGTATCCTATATGATGCACGATAGCCTGGTTTAGTCCAAAATCGACTAAACCTAAAGCTCTGATACTAATTTATATGTAACACCCCTACTCGGGTTAGTAGTAACACGGTTTGGGAGCGTTACTTAGCAAGCAAGCAAGACAAGACAAGGCATGTCATTCGAACTATACTAGAACATAGAAAAGGCAAAGACAATAAATGCATTACACATTCAAACTTGATTCAATAATCAAGCATTACATTCGGCAGTCAACAACCAAGAAGAAACAATCATTCATACTTGTTTACTTAGCTAACAAGAAATCTCACACTTGACTCCTAAATCATCCTAACATTCGAACTAAGCAATCAAGGAGGGAGCAAGTATTCAAACAAGGCATAAGCAACCATTCATGCATTTCTTTTCATGCAAGTAATCTCAACGTGACTTCATATTCGTCCTAAGCATTTGGCTATACTTACAATACCATTAGATCAATTCCTTTCTTGCTTACATTTCAAGTCACCATCAAGCATTATATACAATCTTTCAAAATGCATGTTCAAGATACTTAGATACATCTAGTGCCACCATTCTAGGAGAATACAAAACAAGTATGGAATCATACTTTAATCAAGCTTGTGTAGAATGCTTCTTGCTCAAGGAATCAAGCTTCAAGATCAAGCAATGTTGAATCCTTTAACCTGTAATTTGGGAAGAATGAAACAAGAGTGGTAAGTACAAAAATGTACTTAGTGAGGTAGTAACTAGCCTATCGATTTTGTTATTTCATGTTTCATGTATTTTAGATCAAGTGTAGACCTAGCTAAGGCTTCCAAGCATTAGAGTAGACTTAGCTAGTCTTTCAAGTATCAAGAGTAACCTTATGTAGTCTTTCAAACATCAAGAATATCCTATCTAGGATAGCATGCATTCGGCCAACAAGATTAGGCATCAAGAAATCATAATTCATAAATCAAGCAACATGCTTGCAAAACAAGAAACCAAGGAGTCATGCTTTCAAATCAAGCAACATACATTTCATTTCATGCAAGACAAGTATCATGTATAATTGAATCTTATTTCATTTGTTATTTCATTAAACAACCCCCTTGGTACTTAGTTTGTATAGGTAATCGAGTCTCCAAACAACTGTCGCCACAATATGCACCGTAGTGCTGGTCAACCCTCCTACTGTCGCCAAAGACCACATACGTACCCTCCGTCTATCGCCAAATAGGGGCCTTAGCCCTGGACCGTAGTCCACTCGTCCACAATGAGCTCTAGGCTCTAAGGCATGCCTTTCTACCTAATCCAACTAGCTACCAAGGTTGTTCGAATTACCATTTATTCAAGATATCAAGTTCAAGATCATGTTCATGTCAATCAAGATCATTTCATGTTAAGCCCTTAGACTATTGCGCCTTAGCTCACAAGTGAAGTGGTTTCAAGATTCATTTCATCAAATGAGATACATCATATCTCAAACAAGTCATTAGCATTCAACCATGTTGCATCATAGCACATACAAGCATTCAAGCTATCATCAATCATGCTTAGCAATTCGAAATAGACATGTACATAAGACTAGGATCATGTTTCATGTGTTTTTTAATCATCCTTTCCTTATTAAGTCATGTTCAATATTAGATTCATTTACATGTCAAGATTGAAACAAGAATGCATTGGTTAGGACCTAGTCCTAACCCTAGAAATAACTACACTCACTATACAATCCAATCAAGCTAACAATTGTCTTGTATGGCTATCCCCTTGTTCTTAGCCCTTGAATGATTTCCTTTTTCTTCCTCCACCAAGTTCAAAGCTGGTTCTAAAACATTATACAAGCAGATGCATATTAAAACAAGTCTTACATGACCATTCAAGCAAGGAAATATTGCTAGTACTTATCATACACAATTCCGGCAGCAAGATTATGCTCATATAAGTACAATTCAATCAACATTTCATTAAACAAAGCTAGGTAGAATTCATTTATCCCAAACTGTTACAAAACAGTCCAATAAAAATGTGCACAAAACAGTTTCCAACTAGTTTAAGTGCTGCTGCCTAGCAGCTTGCACACTACATGCTTAAACAGTCATATCTTTCAATTCCTACGTTGGAATTTCGATTAATTTATACTGTTGGAAAGCTATCAAAATTTTCTTTAAAACCATAATAGGCTTTCAGTTTAGTTCTTAGCCAATTAATACAGTTTATTGTTCAAAGACAGGGCATTTTACACTGCCTTGACAGTTTGCACTGTCCAGCTATTTCTATTTACAGTTTCCATTATAGGACCATGTTTTCAGTTATGTTTTCTCATAATGAAATTAGACATACAAAGGATCAACTCATTAAAATTTCAGCCCTGAATTTGATCTCTACAATTTTTGGTGAATTTTCAAAGTGACTGCCCAGAACAGAGCAATTCTGGGCAGCTTACTCTAGGTTGCAATTCTAGTTCTTTATTTCATTGTAGCAAGGTCCTAACATGAAAATTTCCTTCATGATCATGTTCATACATATTTATGTCATCTTAATTCACTTAACAATGTTCTCAAAACAGGGCATAGTCATGTTGAACCTAGTTTAATCCATTTGATCACAATTACACATCTATTCATCAACTAGGCAGTCCATTACCTAATTTAACTAGTTCAATTAGGTGTAGTCATTTTCCAGCAAGTTACCAATTCAATTAAATCTCCATTTTACCTATCAACTTGTTCAAAACAGATTTTTAAGCTCATTTAGCATGCTCACACAATTTTTCAATCAAAACAGTCCCCTAATCTAAACTGTTTTGAATCATGTTCATGTTTCTCAATTTTCCAGCAATTTCACTTAAGTTTCATTAGCCATTTGATTACTAGAAATAAATTTCTAGGTTCTAATTGCACATAGCATGATCTTAACACATAAAGGAATCATCTAATTTATCAATACAACCAAGAACATCATCAAACAATCATTCAATCAAGCTATAACATGTTCATCACATTTTCCAGCATCTATCCAATTCAAATCACATTTCCATTTCAATTCAAACATGAAATTTACAAGAGAAACAAGTAATTACCTTAATCAATAATCTATCTAGATTTAATTTGAAGCTAATTCAAGTTTGTAGGACATGGATTCAAGCTTTCTCCCTCTAGCTTTCTTTCTCTCTTTTTCTCTAGAGAATTTCGGCAATTTGGTATAATGGAGAAGATGACAACATCTAATCCATGTTATTGGATTTGTGCAAAGTCTAAAATGTCCCTTAATTAGTCCTTAATATTAACTTAATCAAGGGCATTTAAGAGATGTAGGAATTTTAGCATGCATTCCTTGGAATTGATCATCTTAATTTGGTCACTTGTTCTTTCATTCATTCAATTAGACCCTTGTCTAATCAATTTAGCTTAATTTCTAGATTCAATTAAGCTATCAACTTAAGCATTTTATTTTAATACTTCTAGGCTAGGATTTAGGGTGTTACAGATCAAATGGTGTGCTCTACTTCAAGAATCGAGTTTGTGTACCCAATGATCCAATCCTTAAGAGGGAAATGCTTCAAGAAGCACATAATAGTCCTTTCTCAATACATCCGGGAGTGATCAAGATGTATAAGGACTTAAAAGATGTCTATTGGTGGCCGGGATTGAAGGCCGATATTGTTGACTTCGTATCGAAGTGCCTCACTTGCCAGAAGGTTAAGGCCGAACACCAACTACCTACTGGACTCCTACAACCCATCAAATTGCCTCAATTGAAGTGGGAGTGTATAACAATAGACTTCGTATCGGGATTGCCTTTATCGCCAAGGAAAAATGATGCTATTTGGGTGATCATTGATAGGTTCACCAAATCGGCTCACTTCCTACCTGTTTGAATGAACATGAGCCTCAAACAGCTAGCCGAAATGTACTTGAAAGAAGTGATCAAACTTCACAGTGTTCCTAGATCTATCATATCAGATCAAGACTCTCGTTTTACTTCTCGATTCTAGAGGGCACTTCAAGAAGCTACGAGAACCAAGCTGAACCTTAGCACTGCCTTCCATCCACAAACCGATGGACAATCTAAAAGGGTAATCCAAGTGCTTGAAGACATGCTTCAAGCTTGCATTATTGACTTTGCTAAAGACTGGGAGAAATATCTGCCATTGGCTGAGTTTTCCTACAACAACAGCCATCAAGCTTCTATCAAAATGGCCCCATTGGAAGCATTGTATGACAGGAGATGTAGAACTCCCCTGTGTTGGTCTGAGTTTGGGGAAAACAAGGTCTTAGGACCTGAATTGCTTCGTGAAACCGAAAATCATGTTCGGGTGATCCATAGTAGATTGAAAGAGGCATTTGATAGGCAAAAGGCCTATGCCGACCTTAAGAGAAGAAACAATGAATATTAATTGGGAGATTACGTATTCTTGAAGGTATCTCCATGGAGGAAAATCCTCAGACTCGGGTAGAAGGGTAAACTAAGCCCTCGATTCATCGGATCCTTTGAAGTCTTAGAAAATATCGGTCTAGTTGCTTACAAGCTAGCACTCCCTGCTGAATTCAATAGAATCCACAACATCCTCCATGTATCGATGTTGAGGAAATATCGATCGGATCCATCACATGTTTTAGAACCTGATGAGGTGGAACTTAATCCTGATCTATTGTACGATGAAGAACCAATCCAAATACTTTATAAAGAAGTCAAGAGACTTCGTAATAAGAGTGTGCCATTGATGAAAGTTCTATGGAAGAACCACAATGTAAAAGAAGCCACTTGGGAAACCGAAGCAACGATGAGAAAGCAGTACCCTCATCTATTCCCCTCAGGAAAATTCGAGGACGAATTTCTTTAACGGGGAGGGAATTGTAATATCCTCAAAATTAGTATAAAGGAAGTTACTACAATGCCTTCATTTAATCCCTAATTGATTAAAAGTAAGGTACTGGGTCTAGTTAATAAGGACTATAATGCTATAAATGAATAAGTGGTAACCTAATGTATAAGTGACCAAACTGAAACAAACAACAAAATGAAGGAATGCATTCTAAATTGCTATATTCCTAAATGCCCTTACACATGTCATTAATTAATGGATAATCAAGGGCAAAATAGTTATTTTGGGAGGAGTTAATTGATGAATCCAATGCCATCTTCTCCCTAATGGCCGAATAGATGAACAAAGAAGAGAGAAAAGAATTGAGTGAGAAAACTCCATGTTCATAGATTCAAGCTTGAAAATTGGAAGAATTGGAGTTGCTAGCATTCATATTATCTTGATAGAAATGTAAAATCTCTTCCTTAATGCATTATAGATTCAAATGATGCATGTAGATATCAAGTTCTTGCTTGAATTACATGAATTGGATGATTAGTTAGTGAATTGATGCCATGAATTAGTTAAGAAGTTCAATTGATTGATCAATCCATGAAATTGGTAGTGCCATTCGAATGAGTAGGAGAAATTGATGTTGTCAATAAGAAAATTGATGGTGAAATGTTATGCTAGTTGCTGGAAAATTTTGGATGATGATTAGAATGGATGATTGATATGTGAATTAAAATTCTTGTTGCTGGAAATTATAGTGAGATGATGTCTTAATGAACCAATTCAAAAATATTGCTCAATTGCCCTGTTTTTATAGGTTTGACACATAATTGGACTGACTTAGACAAGTATGAATGAATATATATGTTGAACATCAGGTTAGAATCCTTGTCTAAGTGATTAATGAAGCTAAAATCTAGCTAAAAGAAAGTTGTCCAGAAGACTCTATTTTGGGCAGTGAGTTTAATTTTTTTAGAAAATCACATAGACCAAATTAGGGCGTAAATCTTATATGTACAGAATCATGAGTATGTCTAGTTTCGTATACAACAAACGGAATCGAATTCCGAGTTATAAAACAACTTGTAGAGATTAATCTCAAAGGATAGTGCAAACAGTCCACTGGCATAACTTGGTCTGTGTTTAAATAAAAAACTGTATTAATTCACAATGAATAAAAAAGAAAGGCCTAAATTATTAGAAGAACAATTAAGTTAGCTTTCTAACGGTGTAAATGGTTTGGAATTCCGACGTACGAAATAAAAGATATGAACATTTAAGCAAGTAATGCACATGCTGCCAGGCAGCAACAGTCTTGATGTATTGAATTGAATGCTTGAGTGTATGGAGTAACATAATGACTCAAATGGTTGCTGGATCTTACCTTGGAGCCATAGATCAAGTGGATGTTGAGGAGAAAGGGGTTTACATAGATCAGCAAGCTAGTAGAGGGAAAGGGATTTCGATCCGGGAACGTCAATAGCTCAGAAAATTCATGTGAGTGTAGTTTAAAGTTTGGAGAGGGCGGTAACCTCTCCAAGTCCATTTCTAATTTGAATTTCTTATTGATTCTTAGTATAAATTGTGTAATGAGCTTGGTAAGGAGCATTAGCAAGGTAAGTGCTCTTTTGAGTGGTTACTTGATTGAGAAATATGCTTGAATTACAATTGATTGCCATGATATGCTTCTTGCTTAATTGAACTATATCGAAATGAAGCATGTTTGTTATAGTTAGAAGTAACTCAATTCATTATTTAATGACATATTGGTTGACATACCTTCATTGACTATTGGAATATTGATATTTGTATTGGCTTTGAACCCTATTCAATTGAAAGCGGATATTGGCACAAAATGTGCACATTGAATTGAATCATGCTTGAAATTGAATGAAAGTGATAACTATTTTAAGCCTTGGGCTCGAGTCGGTCATAGATATAGTTGGCATGCCATAAAGACCATAGAGCTCATTATCAGGGTGGACTACGGTCCGGGACATTGTTCCCTAATTGATGAGAGTAGGAGGGAAGTATTGTTATTGGTCATTAGGGATTTGACTCATACTTTGTACCATATTGACTATTGATGTTGACGACAGTTTGGTTGGGGAATCAAGTATCTAGACTGAGTAATCGATTCTCAAGGTTATACTTAAAATAAACTTATACCTCATGTACTTTGAATCTATTGCTACATTGAATTGCATTGGTTGATAGTAAAGGGAAAATGAATGCCATGGACTATTAATATTGAGACATTGCTTATACGAGATTGCTTGAGTTTGAAACATTGATTGTGTTCAAATGACATGTTATGCCTAATTTTAATCGAATTGGATGATTGAGCATGTATAAATTTCAAGCCTTGTATTGATATTGGATTGAAAATTAAGCAAATGCATCAAGTATTGTTTATAGAGTTCCGAATGGTTCCTTATTGATGGGGGAACCATACCATCTATTAGATGGTTCGTAGTTGAGACTTATTGTATTGATTGTCTTGTAACTTGAACTCACTCACTAAGCTTTGCTTAATCAAGTCTCTTTACTACGATACATGTTGATATTGGATACTATCCCGAAGTCTAAGCTCGTACAAGTCACATTTTGCTTGAAAGAGTATGTTTCCATCTTGTTATAGTTCTCATAGGATGGTGGCACCTAAGGCATGTATATTCATGTTCTCTTAGTAATGGTTTGTATATATTAACTTCATCTATGATCTATAAAGACTATGGTATGTATATATGAACATATATGCACTTTATTGAGCTTGAATGCTTGTTAGCCTAATGTTAGATTCCTATGGTTGGATTATGCATGTAATGGATGAATAGATCTATTGAAGTTGGCTAGTTAACAATAAGTAAATGTAGTAATCTGCACGTTTAGACATGGACCACTTTGGTCACTTAAGGTACTAGCCGAATGATGTATATAACATTGAAATCATGTATGTTTGATTAAGGTCACTTAAGTAAATGTTGTAATCGCCTATTGGTGTGCATAGTAGCTACATTGTATGTTGAAAATTTTCTATTGTGTTTCCATCTAATTGAATGGTTGCTTGAAGAACAAGTAAGTCCTAAATGGTATTGAACATGATAACTAATTGCATTATGGGTCCTAAAATATCTAATAGGTGCATCATGCATTGTCTATTGGGTCCTCACCTATTCGATTACTTACTTAATAAGAAAGAAAGACTTAAAACGAATTGAACTCACTAGCTTTAATTGAATGGTTCATTGATTGAAATTGTGGTAACTTACCTAATCGTACTAGGGTGGTTAGAGTATGTTACACATGTGGCATCATCTGATTAGTTTTAAAGTAAATAATTAAAATTACAACATATGAATGGTGGGATTTGAACCCAGGTATGGTGGATGAAAGGCTTAATGCCTAACCACTAGACCAAGCTTCTAATTATGATAGAATACATCAAGTATATTATATAATAAGCTCATCAAAATAGCAGATCTTCTTCTTCTTCTTCATGAATCAACTTCACGATCAATTCCTTTAAGAAATATATAATCCCATCTGCTTCTACAAACCCAGAAATATGAACCCAAAAACTCCAAATTAAACAAAAGAAAAGGAAAAAAACACCCTTTTAAAAACAATCACATAGAAATATGGTAAAAAGAAGAAAGCAAAAAAGGAGATCTGGTAAATATGCCATTGCTGATGTTGGTATTATTATTAGCGTTGACAGACAGAAAATGAACAAAAGAAAGTCCTAGTTTTCTGGAACCAAACTTATCTGCCTCGTGACTTCCCTTTCTTGTTCTGATTTCTTTTTTTCTTCTAAAGATGTAACAAAAAGTATATGTATACACTATAAATCAAAACCCCGCAAAAAGTAGAGGGTTGAAAAAGGTGAAAACTTTTTGTTAAATTGATGGAAAAAAGGGAATATAAAAAATATGCAGTTTTGTTGGTTGGTTGTAGACTTGCAGGAAAGAACAAAACCAATGTGATTGAAATGAACAAGATTTCTTGCTTTAATGGAAGGAAGTTGGCGACAACAACAAACAAGGATGATGGAATGTGAGTCATATAGGTGAAAATGAATTTTTCTTAGATTTCCCGTTAAGGAATTGATCGTGAAGTTGATTCATGAAGAAGAAGAAGAAGATTTGCTATTTTGATCAACTTATATAATATACTTGATGTTATCTATCATAATTAGACGGTTGGTCTGGTGGTCAGGCATTAAGCCTTTCATCCTCAAGTCATCATATGATGCCATGTTATAATTTTAATTACTTACTTTAAAAACAATTATATGATGCCACATGTCATCATATGATTGGTTAAAATTTAATAATTAATTTTTTTAAAAATTATGAAGCCACGTCATCGATGGGTGTTGACCGTTAGTTGACTGATGGTTTCCATCCAACGAGGGTGAATTTGGAATAAAAATAAAACGTTAATAGTATGTTTGCACCAAAAAAAGAATATGGGCTAAAGTGACCAAAAGGTCAAACGTTGGGGGCTATTTTTGACTTTATGCCTTTAATTAATGCATGTCAGTTTATTAATGCATGTTAGTTCATTTACGGAATATTAGTTTATTTATGCAAGTTCATTTGGTGTGTTAGTTACTTAATTAAACTAGTTCCATTAAATTAAACTAGCTCATTAAATCTGTTTCAGCATCCACCTTCATTTTAATAAATAAGTTGTTATCTAATGTTTGTTTTTGTCATTTGGGCTAGGACATTCATTGGGGAACAAACGGTTGATCATCTTCTCAAGGTTGACAAGGCATTACCACCAATTGAAGTCACTTGAAGACCTATCAAGTCTGATCGGTTACAAATGCAATTTAGGAGAGCAATTACACCACTTGAAGACATATCAAGGCTGATCAGTTTTCAATGCAATTCAAGATAGCAATTACCACACTTGAACGTTGTTGGAATCAGCAAGGAAGCAAAGCATTCAAGCCCCTTAAAGCCGGCTACTTAAGGAGCTATTTAACACCACTTAAAAAGCTACTTTAAGGCTGCATTATCTTCTTTAAAAGAGAATGAATGTTAATTAGTCAATTTGGCAGTTCAAAGGCTTCTCCCTCTTGGACAATATGGATGTCTACATTCAACCTAGGATTATCTACATTCAATCTAAAGCTATCACCAACTTTTTATCTACTTTTGGAGAAGAGAACAAATGAAACCATTATGAGGCCTTCATTGCTATATTGATGATGACTTTAAACCCTTCTTATGGTTGTCCAAGTTCAAGTTTCACCACTATAAATAGGCAACCATTTTCTATTGTAAACAACTTTTGACATATATTGTACTTGAGAGTGTTTCTCTTTCAAAGTTCTTGTTTAACTTTATTGGCTTACAAGACTGTTCTTGTGGCATTCTTCCCCTTCCATTTTATTATATTGCTGGTTCCTAGTTTCTATAACTAGTGGCTCATAATTTGTATACCCTTCTACCCAATTCACAAATTTTAAACTCTTAAGGAATGGTTCTTCACTTTTTAGTGTTGGTTCCTTCTTTGTTTACGCCGTACGATTGTTGCTTTTCTGATCATTACACCAAGTATCACCACATTCATATCTTCCATTTCCATATTTCCATCAAACCATTTTACACCCAATTCCATATCCGAACTCCACAACCATCTACACAAACCCAATTCATTCTTTCTATTTACCACATTACAACCATCGTTTCAATTCCTTTCATCTCTACTGTGGTCAAATCTAAAACACCATACTTCCACCGTTTGCATCTTTTTGAAATCGCTTACGGGAATCACGATCGAGCATATAAATACAAATTCGGCCATCGCACAATTGAGTTCGTATCATCTAAGGTCGTTTAGAGTCCATGAAGTGCGGGCAATATGCATCAAATTTACTCAACTCCCTTAGTTAACTTTACTACCTAAACTCAGAATTTATTGAAATTATTTTTTTATTTATTTGCCAAGGGTGTTTTAATACTGGTATTAAATTAGGGTTGCGTCATGCACTGTTTGGCATGAGACATAAGAGGGAGCAAACCATGAATACCCACGTTAATCCAGATTACATCATGAATCTAACCCAACACACTCATACCCTAAATTTATGTTGGCTTGAGAACTAAGAGGGAGCAAACCACGAAGACCCAAGTTAATTATTCTCTCTAAGGCATACGGGTGTTCTAAAATTTTTCAGCCTTTGGCAAAACATTGTTGCCTTATTCTTTCTTTCTACCCTGGCATTGTTTCCCATTTTTTACAATTATTCTGAGTTTAGTTTCAAGAGAACCTAAGTTTGTTCTACAGACTAGATGCATACCTCGTGTAAACTGAAAGTAAAGTTCCGTAAACTAGAGTTCAATTGCCAAGCTACTTGGCATTGCTAACCTGCTGGCATACAAGTTCTAAAATTCTAGTTTCTTCATCATACAGATAATCTATAACAAATTTAACTAGGCTAGTAGTGTTGGAAAATTATTAAAACAGTTTATTAACTGAGGCAAAAAAAAATTAGTGGTTTGGTATGAAAATTTTAATCTTATATGGCAAACTATTCTATATGGCAAATTGAAATTTAAACATGAATGCATGACATACTAATATGATAATGCAAACCCCTAAACCAAAGGTGTGCATTGTCCTTAATGCATGAAAACAACACATATATACAAATGAAAATAGTAAAATGCATGAACATGTGAATGCAATAAAATGAAAATGCAAAGGAGTTTTAAGGGGAAGCGGACTCCCCTTTGGAGGTTTCTTGGCTTGTGACGCAGGTCTTTCTCATAACAAAGCTCCCACAGTCAAGAGCCATGCATTGCCGTCCTTTCATGCTAGGCTTAGATGCGGTGGTGGCAGCTCCAATGTCACGAAGAACTTCCTTGATAATATTAAATGGCTCCAAGGTGGTAGGAGTGTTAGTGGTAGCGGATGAGGCAGGTACGACAGGTGTGGTAGCAGCTTTGGCTTGACTTTGGATTCCTTACTCTTCAGATTCTTGTGACGTATCTATTCTGGCATATTCAACTTGTACTAGCGAGTTTGGAATGGTGTCATCAGATTGGCTCGAAGTATGGATAAAATGGGGACGGGCTGGCATATCATATCTAACAAAGAGGTCAGCAGGGAACTCAGGGAATGCTGGCAGTGTAATACCCTAAATCAGGGCCTAGCAACATGTCATAAACTAATTAGAACTTAATTGTACAAACAATTTACAAATGTGAAGAATTAATTAAACCTAGTGACTAAATTAGATGAATTGATAAAGAAGTAGCCTAATCATGAAGGATCAAATAGTAACAAACGGTAAATATAGAATTGCATGAAATAAGGATGAGTAATTAAGGATTTATGAAATAATTTGACCATAAATTGCCAAGTGGAGGCAAATAGATAAGACATGTGATAACACCATGGCCAAGTGGCCATCTTGCTATCATCTTCTCCACTCCACCTTCTTCACCTTGGCTGAACCATGCTCATCCATTAGGAGAAAGAAAGATTCATAGATTATCTCCAAATTCATGCTTCTTGATTTAACCCTGATTAAATTTAGCTTGGAGAAGGTATAATACTTGACTTTACATAATATAGAATGGTTGAATCTTGAATTGACGATGTTTTGTTGTTTAAACTGAATTGGATGGTTGCCATGTATGTTAAGGTCATGCTAGCTTCAATTAGAACTTGGAAATTGAATTCTAGTAGCTAAATTGCTAATGAAAAAATATGTATAGTTGCTGGAAATTTGAGAAATGTGTACATGGTTGAAAACAGTCTTGATTAGAGACTGTTTTGATAGAGAAAATATGTAAGCATGTCAATTTGATATAGAACCCTGTTTTGATCATGTATCTAGGTGAAATGAAGATTGAATTGAATAGATATGTTGCTGGAAAATGACTATACCTAATTGGACTAGTTAAATAAAGCAATGGACTGCCTAATTGGTAAGTTGAATGTGCAATGTTGATCAACTAGATCAAATTGGGTTCAACATGATAATGGCATGTTTTAGGCACATGGCTAGGTGAATTAGAATGACCTAGACATGTAAGAACATGAAAATGAATTGAATTGCCATGTTAGAACCTTGCTTAGGTGAATTAAGAAGCTAGAAACTCAACCTAGTGTAATCTGCCTAGAATGCTCTGTTCTGGGCAGTAACTTTGAAAAATCACTATAAATTGTATAAAATGAATTTAAGGCTTAAATATTTATGGACATAACTTTGATATGTATAAACTCATTAGGAGAAAACAGAACTGAATTCTAGGTTGTATACTGAAATGTAGAGAAGAAACACTAGAGACAGTGCAAACTGTCTAGTGTAGCAAAATGTCCTATCTTTAAGCTAAACACTGTATTAATTGACAAAGAACTGAAATTCAAGCCTTATATGGTTATAAAGAAAATTACGTTAGCTTTCCAACAGTGTAAACCAATTGAAATTCTGAGTTACGGAATGAAAGTTATGCATGTTTAAGTGACAAGAGTGCAAGCTGCCTGGCAGCAGCAGTATAGGTAATTGCACACTGTTTTGTGACAATTTGTAAACTGTTTTGTAAACAGTTTAAGACATTGATTCTGCCTTGCTTTACATGAAATAGAATATAGATAAGTGTAGTTAAGTGTAACGGAGGATGTATATGAGCATGCTACCAAATTTGTGTATGTTATGTGCTTGTGACATTGACTTGATTTGAATAATCATATGAACTTGTTTTGACATGTTTGTACTTGTAAGTGATACAACCAGGAGTAAACTTGGTGGAAGAGGATAGAGTGGATCATCCTAAATCCAAGAAAAAAGGATTGTGGATCCAAGACTAGCTAAGCTTGAAGTATTGTGAGTGTAGTATTCTCTTAGGACTAGGTCCAAATGCATACTTGTTATATTCTTGAAATGTTAAATGGATCTAATCATGGACTTGACTTAATAAGGGAAGAATGATTAAAGTAATGCATGAAACTTGATCTCAACCTTGTATACATGTTTGATTCGATTGATAAGCATGTTGAGTGGTAACATTAGTGCTTGTATGCTTCATGTGGCATGTGATAAATGTTTAAAGAACTTGCTTGTAATGTTATCACACTTGATGAAATGAACTCACAAGAACTACATGGCATGTGAGCTATGGCTCAATGGCCTAAGGTCCTAAAACTAAATAAGGTTGCTTGACATGATCTTGATCTTGAAACTCTTGAATAAATGGTAAATCGAACAACCTTGGTAGCTTGTTGGACTAGGCAGAAGGGCATGCCTTAGAGTCTAGAGCTCATTGTGAAAGGGTGGACTACGGTCCAGGGCTAAGGGCCCTATTTGGCTACAGACGGAGGGTACGTATGTGGTCTTTGGCGACAGTAGGAGGGATGATCAGCACTACGGTGCATCTTGTGGTGATAGTTGGTTGGAGACTCGATTACCTATACAAACTAAGTACCAAAGGGTTGTTTAATTGATAATACATGAAATAACAATCTAATAACACATGATACTTGTCTTGATAGCTATGAATTGAATGTTACTTATCTTGAATGTCATGAATTGTATGTTGCTTGTCATGTAAGCATGACTTCTTTGATTACTTGTTTTGAAAGCATGTTGTGCTTGATTCATGATATGAAAACATGAAGTATGAATTCTTGTTTCTTGATAGCCGAATGAATGAAATCCTTAGCTAGGATTATCTTGATGCTTGAAAGCTTTAGCTAGGATTATCTTAATGCTTGAAATCCTTAGCTAGGTCTATACTTGATTAAATGACACGTGAAACTTGACATAACAAATGGTTAGATTTAGTACTACCTCACTAGGTATATTTTTGTACTTATCACTCTCGTTTTCATTCTTCCCAACTACATGATAAAGGATACGAGTGTTGCTTGATCTTGAAGCCTATTACCTTGAGCTAGAAGCAACTCACACAAGCCTTGCCTAAGTATGGTTTTATACTTGTTTTGTATCTCTCCTAGAATGGTGGCACTAGATTGTATATAGTTAGCTTGATCATGCATTTTGGTACACTTGAAACTTGTATATATTGATCTTGATGGGCCTACTATGTTATGAACCTATGGTCAACTATGTAATGAACCTAAAGTTCTTGTAATGAATGGTATTTGTTGCGCATATATGGATTTAATTATGGAATGATCAAATGTTGATCTAGTTTACCTTAATACCATTCGAATACCTTGTTATTGTACATGTCTTGCTTGAATTGAACATAGGATGAATGAACCATGCTTGCTTGTATTCCATTCAATTGCCTTGGGAAATATATATGGTCTCTTGTATGTTTGAATGGTGAAAGCCGAATGATCTAGTTGATTAGGAGGTTAGTTTCATGCTATTGTAAGTTAATATGATCATGTTTAATAACCTAGGTATGTAATGATATATATAAAACAAACTAAGGAACATTGAAATGAAATACAATTATGTTACAAGCTTAGGGTCATTCGAATAATAGGTATAAAATGAAATGAGTTGTACATGATAATGTAGTAACCTATAATGTAAGTATAAAAAGAAACAACAATATGCCTAGTTTCGAATGCCTTTGATGATCTGAAATCAAATATGAGTTTCTTGTATGATAAGTAAGTATGTTTGGTTGCTTGTAGTGTTTGTATTTCTTGTATTGCCTTGTTCAATGTCCTTGGTTGCCTAAGTGATGCTCCCGAATCGGGTTGCTAATAGCCCAGGGTAGATGGTATTACATTTAATTGGTATTAGAGCTTTAGGTTTAGTCGATTCTAGGACTAAACCGGGCTATCATGCATTATATAGGATACTTGAGCCACCTAGGAGACTTGTATTGAATAGCTTGTGTCTTATTTATTAAACCGAATCCCTAATTGTTCTATTTGAATTTATAATGTTTGAAACAAGACTTGGTCGAGACCATGAAAGTCCTAAAGGCTCCTCGAATGAAGGAGACAGTGTGAGGATGAAGCAGAATCCTCCACAACAACAAATTCAACACCGAGCCCAAGCTGCTGCTCAACAAGAAGCTCATTCTATAAATCCTGTGTAGCAGGAACGTCTCATAAGTATGAAGGAGATGTTCAATCATCTTGTAACTGCTTTGAAACAAGATCATCCTATTGCTCATCCTGTTGTTGTGCCAAATAGAGCTCCGATTGACAAGCTAGCTCAACACCGGGCCTATACTTTTACTGGCACTGATAAAGCCAACCCCGAGTAGCTGAGTACTGGTTAGAGGCCACTACTCGGATCTTTATCAAGCAACTAACTTGTCCCGATGAGCACAAACTCGAATGTGCCATAGCCTTATTGGCAGATGAATCTCTATGTTGGTGGGAAACCACTACATTTATTGCTCCTTCTGAAGCCGTAACTTGGAAATTCTTCCACGAGGAATTCAAGAAGAAATACATTAGTGAATAGTACCTAGCCGAGCGCTAGAAGCATTTATTGTATCTCAAGCAAGGTGGTCGACCCATTGAACAATACGTGAGTGACTTCTGCAAGTATTGCAAGTACGGGTCAGAATACATCAAGACCGAAACTGATAAATGTCAGCTGTTCATCGATGGACTAAATGTTAAACTGAGTCCAATCTTCACTGCCCTAGGTATCACTGACTTCCAGAATTTGGTGAACCAGGCTATTGCAAACGAGGCAAAGATGAAGGCCTCTGAGAAACGCAAGAGTGGTAACTCCTGGAAGGATAAACGATCCATAAGTGATGACAAGCCTTGGCAGTCAAAGAATTCTAAACACTCTAAAGATCACTCATCAAATTACACTCCTATTCAGAAAAGCAATTACATACCGAGACCTCAATCGATAACCAAGCCTTCAGCCCCTATCACCTCTGTTAATAGTACGGGGAATTCTAGTAAAGCTACTCAATATTCTACTTGCAAGTTTTGTCAGAAGCACCACACTGGGCAATGCAGAACTCAACAAAATTTGTGTTTCTTATGTGGAGTCTCCAATCATTATATCCGGGATTGTCCTTAGATTCCTAACAAGGTTCTAACTTGAACTCCTGCAAATGCTAGTTCAGCTCTATCTAATCGAAACAAGGGCCCGAGACAAGCTTAGTCTGGGAATCAAAACAAAAGTAGAGGCCAACATTCTGCACCTACACACCAAGAATTCCGAGCCCCTACTCGAATTTACCACATTTGTGGGAAAGAGGAAGAAGAAGCACCCGATGTTATCGTAGGTACTGTTGAATTAAATTCAAGTCCTGCATATGCTTTGATCGATTCAGGATCTACCCACTCCTTTATATGTTCTTCCGTGATTGCTAAGTTAAACTTAAAACCCAAACTTGTTAAGACTAGCCTTGTAGTTTCAAACCCTATAAGAGGAAATATGCCTATTAACTTTCTTTGCAAGCAATGCCCTATAAGCATTCGAAATGTGCCTTTTCCCATGGACCTTTATGTCTTGCCTTCTTTTAAGTTCGATCTAGTGTTAGGACTAGATTGGCTAAGCAAACATGAAGCTTGGATAGATTGCCAAAATAGGAGACTGTATCTCCGGGGTTTAGGGAAATAATCAATCCTCCTAATTGATAGAAAACGGACATCAATCTTTTCTATCATGACCATGCAAGATTAACTTGAATTCGTCTTACCTAGTATGCCAATTATATATGAATTCATTGATGTTTTTCCCGAGGAACTCCCTGGTCTCCTTTCAACCAGAGAAGTAGAGTTTGGGATTGAAGTTCAACCTGGAACATCTCCGGTGTCCATCAAACCTTATCGAATGGAACATGTTGAATTGAAAGAGCTCAGGAAGCAACTCCAAGAGCTACAAGACAAAGGCTTTATTTGGCCCAACTCATCTCCCTAGGGTGCTCTAGTCTTGTTCGTGAAGAAGAAAGACAGGACTATGAGGCTTTGTATTGACTACAAACAATTAAACAAGCTTACTATCAAGAATCGGTATCCTCTCCCAAGGATAGAAGATCTCTTCGATCAACTTAAATAAGCCCTGACTCATACATCGGTTCTTATCCAACCAAAATCAGGCAAAGAATTCACTGTCTATAGTGATGCATCTCATTTAGGACTAGGATGTGTCCTAATGCAAGATGGAAAAGTGTTAGCTTACGCTTCAAGGCAACTAAAACCACATGAGTCAAACTACCCTACACACGATCTACAATTGGCAGCTATCGTGTTTGCTCTCAAAATATGGGGACATTACTTGTACAAGGAGAAATGTAACATGTTCAAAGAACACAAGAGTCTCAAATACCTTCTAACTTAGAAAGACTTGAATCTGAGGCAAAGAAGATGGTTAGAATTTCTTAAAGACTACGATTTGGCTATCGACTACCATCCGGGGAAAGAAAACATGGTTGCTGATGCCCTTAGTCGCAGACCATACTCGGGTAAACCCCTAAATCTAAATTCTAGAATAATTCATTCAAATTTAATCTTTCTTGGATTACAAGTAATCCATTCAAATACCTTTCTTGTCTTACAAGTAACTATTCAAAACTTTTCCTTAATGATCTTGTTCTTTCGTTTGTAGCTTTCTTGGCTATCAATTCTTATTTCTGTTTATCCAAAGGACAAAAATTCTTGTCTGAACTTCAAGTTCAATCTAGCTTAATCTCGAGAATCAAAGAACTCCAGCAAATTGATCCATATCTTTAGAATATTATATCCAAGCTAGACTTTGAGTCTAATTCT
Source organism: Hibiscus mutabilis (assembly GCA_019671005.1). Lineage (NCBI taxonomy): Eukaryota > Viridiplantae > Streptophyta > Magnoliopsida > Malvales > Malvaceae > Hibiscus > Hibiscus mutabilis. Next base: position 28,705,217 of record CM033745.1, on the reverse strand, counting down.
GACTTATCCCTCAAGTCAAGTGGACTCCTCTATTTCAAGGATAGAGTATGTGTTCCTAACAATGAGGAACTAAGACAACAAATGTTACAAGAAGCTCACCAAAGCTCATTCTCAATTCACCCGGGATCGGTTAAGATGTACAAAGATCTTAAGCCACTATATTGGTGGCCAGGCATGAAATCGACTATCACAGACTTCGTATCGAAGTGCCTAACATGTTAGAGAGTTAAAGCCCAACATCAAGTCCCTGCTGGATTGATCCAACCTATCGAATTCCCTCAGTTGAAATGGGATCAGATTACAATAGATTTCGTTACTAGTCTTCCTTCCACTCCAAGAAAGAATGATGTTGTATGGGTGATTGTTGATAGATTCACGAAGTCTACTCACTTTATCCCTGTTCGAATGAACATGAGCTTGGAAACCTTAGCCAAGCTATACATTCATGAAGTGATTCGATTACACGGTGTACCTACATCTATAATCTCTGATCGTGACCCCAGATTTGCTTCTCGATTCTGGAATTCCTTGTAGAAGGCTCTAGGAGCTAAAGTGCATCTTAGTACAGCCTTTCATCCTCAATCAGATGGACAATTTGAAAGAATCATTCAAGTACTTGAAGACATGCTACGTGCTTGTGTTATAGACTTCAGAAAGAATTGGGAGAAATCTCTACCCCTAGTAGAGTTTGCTTACAACAATAGCTACTAGACATCTATTCAGATGGCTCCCTTCAAAGCTCTATACAGAAGAAAATGTAGAACTCCCTTGTGCTGGTCTGAATTGGGAGAAAGCAAGGTTTTAGGACCTCAATTTCTCAGAGAAACCGAAGAACAAGTGAAGTTTATTCACGATCGATTAAAGGCAGCTTTCGATAGGCAAAAAGCTTATGCTGACTTAAAAAGGAGAGACATACAATACAATGTTGGAGACAAGGTCTTCTTCAAAGTATCTCCTTGGAAGAAAGTCTTCAGATTTGAGAGAAAAGAAAAGCTAAGCCCTCGGTTTATCGGACCATTTGAAATCATTGAAAGGATTGGTCTAGTGGCTTATCGATTGTCACTTCGTAGTGAATTCGATAAGATTCACAATGCCTTCAACGTCTCTATGCTCATAAGATATAGGTCTGATCCATCTCATGTTCTTGAGGGTGAAGAAGTGGAATTGAATCCTGACTTGTCATACGAAGAAGAACCAGTTCAAATTCTTGATCATGAAGTTAGAAAGCTCAGGAACAGAACCGTTCCTCTTGTCAAAGTCCTGTGGAGAAATCACAAGGTTGAAGAGGCAACATGGGAATATGAAGAAAAAAATGAAGAAGCAATATCCTCACCTATTCGATTAAGGTAAATTCGAGGACAAATTTATCTTAAGGGGGAGAATTATAATACCCCAAATCATGGCCTAGCAACATGTCATAAACTAATTAGAACTTAATTGTACAAACAATTTACAAATGTGAAGAATTAATTAAACCTAGTGACTAAATTAGATGGATTGATAAAGAAGTAGCCTAATCATGAAGGATCAAATTGTAACAAATGGTAAATACAGAATTGCATGAAATAAGGATGAGTAATTAAGGATTTATGAAATAATTAGACCATAAATGTCCAAGTGGAGGCAAACAGCTAAGCCATGTGATAACACCATGGCCAAGTGGCCATCTTGCTATCATCTTCTCCACTCCACCTCCCTCACCTTGGCCGAACCATGCTCATCCATTAGGAGAAAGAAAGCTTCATAGATTATCTCCAAATCCATGCTTCTTGATTTAACCTTGATTAAATTTAGCTTGGAGAAGGTATAATACTTGACTTTACATGATATAGAATGGTTGAATCTTGAATTGATGATGTTTGTTGTTTAAACTGAATTGGATGATTGCCATGTATGTTAGGGTCATGCTAGCTTCAATTAGAACTTGGAAATTGAATGCTAGTAGCTAAATTGCTAATAAAAAATATGTATAGTTGCTAGAAATTTGAGAAATGTGTACATGGTTGAAAACAGTCTTGATTAGGACTATTTTGATAGAGAAAATGTTTAAACATGTCAATTGGATATAGAACCCTATTTTGATCATGTATCTAGATGAAATGAAGATTGAATTGAATAGATATGTTGCTGGAAAATGACTACACCTAATTGGACTAGTTAAATTAAGAAATAGACAGCCTAATTGGTAAGTTGAATGTGCAATGTTGATCAAATAGATCAAATTGGGTTCAACATGATAATGCCATATTTTAGGCACATTTCTAGGTTAATTAGAAAGACCTAGACATGTAAGAACATGAAAATGAATTGAATTTCTATGTTAGAACCTTGCTTAGGTGAATTAAGAAGCTTGAAACTCAACCTAGTGTAATCTGCCCAGAATGCTCTGTTTTGGGCAGTAAATTTGAAAAATCACTATAAATTGTATAAAATGAATTTAAGGCTGAACTTTTTATGGAAAACACTTTGATATGTATAAATTCATTAGGAGAAAACAGAACTGAATTCTGGCTTGTATACTGAAATGTAGAGAAGAAACACTAGGGACAGTGCAAACTGTCCAGTGTAGCAAAATACCCTGTATTTAAGCTAAAAAATGTATTAATTGACAAATAAATAAAATGAAAGCCTTATATGGTTATAAATACAATATCGTTAGCTTTCCAACGGTGTAAACCAATTGAAATTCCGACGTACGGAATGAAAGTTATGCATGTTTAAGTGAGTAGAGTGCAAGCTGCCTGGCAGCAGCAGTATAGGTAATTGCACACTGCTTTGTGGCAATCTGTAAACTGTTTTGTAATTAGTTTTATGACATTGATTCTGCCTTGTTTTACCTGAACTAGAATATAGATAAGTGTAATAGAGGATGTATATGAGCATGCTGCCAAATTTGTGTATGTTATGTGCTTGGTGGCATTGACTTGATTTGAATGATCATATGAACTTGTTTTGACATGTTTGATTCGATTGATAAGCATGTTGAGTGGTAACATTAGTGCTTGTATGCTTCATGTGGCATGTGATCAATGTTTAAAGAACTTGCTTTTAATGTTATCACACTTGATGAAATGAACTCATGAGAACTACATGGCATGTGAGCTATGGCTTAATGGCCTAAGGGCCTAAAATGAAATGACGTTGTTTGACATGATCTTGATCTTGAAACTCTTGAATAAATGGTAAATCAAACAACCTTGGTAGCTAGTTGGACTAGGTAGAAGGGCATGCCTTAGAGTCTAGAGCTCATTGTGAAAGGGTGGACTACGGTCCAGGGCTAAGGCCCCTATTTGGTGACAGACGGAGGGTACGTATGTGGTCTTTGGCGACAGTATGAGGGTTGACCAGCACTACGGTGCATCTTGTGGTGACAGTTGGTTGGAGACTCGATTACCTATACAAACTAAGTACCAATGGGATGTTTAATTGATAATACATGAAATAACAATCCAATAACACATGATACTTGTCTTGATAGCTATAAATTGAATGTTACTTATCTTGAATGTCATGAATTGTATGTTGCTTGTCATGTAAGCATGACTTCTTTGATTACTTGTTTTGAAAGCATGTTGTGCTTGATTCATGATATGAAAACATGAAGTATGAATTATTGTTTCTTTTTTCTTGATAGCCGAATGTATGATATCCTTAGCTAGGATTATCTTGATGCTTGAAAGCTTTAGCTAGGATTATCTTAATGCTTGAAATCCTTAGCTAGGTCTATACTTGATTAAATGACACATGAAACTTGACATAACAAATGGTTAGATTTAGTACTACCTCACTAAGTACATTTTTGCACTTATCACTCTCGTTTTCATTCTTCCCAACTACAGGATAAAGGATACGAGTGTTGCTTGATCTTGAAGCCTGTTACCTTGAGCTAGAAGCAACTCACACAAGTCTTGCCTAAGTATGGTTTTATACATTTTTTGTATCTCTCCTAGAATGGTGGCATTAGATTGTATATAGTTAGCTTGCTTATGCATTTTGGTACACTTGAAACTTGTATATATTGATCTTGGTGGGCTTACTATGTTATGAACCTATGGTCAACTATGTAATGAATGGTATTTAATTATGGAATGATCAAATGTTGATCTAGTTTACCTTAATAACATTCGAATGTCTTGTTATTGTACTTGTCTTGCTTGAATTGAACATAGGATGAATGAACCATGCTTGCTTGTATTCCATTCGATTGCCTTGGGAAATATATATGGTCTCTTGTATGTTTGAATGGTGAAGGCCGAATGATCTAGTTGATTAGAAGGCTAGTTTCAAGTTATTGTAAGTTAATATGATCATGTTTAATAACCTAGGTATGTAATGATATATATAAAACAAACTAAGGAACATTGAAATGAAATAGAATTATGTTACAAGCTTAGGGTCATTCGAATGATAGGGATAAAATGAAGTGAATTGTACATGATAATGTAGTAACCTATAATGTAAGTATAAAAGGAAACAACAATATGCTTGGTTTCGAATGCCTTTGATGATTTGAAATCAAATATGAGTTGCTTGTATGATAAGTAAGTATGTTTGGTTGCTTGTAGTGTTTGTATTTCTTGTATTGCCTTGTTCAATGTCCTTGCTTGCCTAAGTAACGCTCTAGAACCGAGTTGCTACTAGCCCGGGGTAGGGGTGTTACAGACAGTGTGTGGACATACATGTCTTCAAGTTCTGCTCCTTGGCTTTCTCTATCTTTTAGAGAATAATCTCCTGGCGTTGGTAGATCAGGGAAGGAATTGAAACTGTACCAATTGGCATATGAGTCTCAGGATCTGCCTTGGGCACCTTGGCCTTTGGCACAGACTCGACAGCCTTTCCCTTGCCCTTTTCCTTGGCTCCATAGGGCAGGAGTGATCGTCGTTCCCTTGGTCTCTTGTGCTTTATCTGTATCAAACTTTGGCACATTATGTTGCATGCAAATATTAAAAATCAATAAAGGGAAAAACAAACTCTCATTATCCTTATCGACACACTTATAAGTTTCATAAAAATGATACGGCCAATGTTGATCTTGCGGCCCATAATGATTTAATGCAACAGTGCTAGTCTTTCCTCCGAGACAGTTTTGTTATATGTGGTCGGCATCAAGTTTACCTTCAAAAATGTGGTTCCACCCCTTCGGTTATGGCTTCAATGCCAGCCGCTTCACAGTCCTATGGCCCTTCGATGACACAATCCACCTAGTGTCGGGCTCATATAAGTCCTTCAACAACATATTTCTCTTGGCATCGTCCAAAGAATCCATAAAATCATAGTGCTTCTCATCTGCACCACCCAATTTAAACAAAGCATTAATAGATCTTCATCAAATCGAACACACATACCTCTTATAAGCAAGAAAGGTGAGTCTTTAGTCGTGAGATGAGCATAAAATTCCTGAACAATGTTGGAATAGATGTCCCCTTTTTGTTGGAAGAACAACTCCCACTTGTGTTGTTTCACCACTGCCATGAACTCTCGTGAATAACCCAAGTTGGGTTCGTCCTTGAAATTGAAGTTCTTCTCATAGCAAAACGTTCTTGAGGCAAAGTTCTCTTCATATTTCTTGTGAATTTCCTCATTGAAAAGGAACTTGAAAGGTGTCGATAAGGAGGCCATGAGAATATGTTTGCGACTTGAGTGATTCATGGAAGAAGAAAAAGTGATTATTGGCGTTCTTGCTTGATAAAGAAAATAGAGACAAAAGTGAAAAGTCTTTATCTATGGATCGATTAGGGTTTTAAGTAGATGGAAGGGTGAAAGGTTGAGTGTTTAAGTGGGAGTTTTTAATGTATCCGGTTGAGTTGGGATAATGATGGTCTTTTGCGTGTTTGGGGAAAAGAAAAAAATGATGTTATAAGTGGTTACGGTGATAGGACAATGCGGGAAATAGGTGATTAGGTTGTAATTTGAATTTCAACTTATCACTTTGGGCTACTAAGGTAAATTTGAAAGTAAAAATCTTTCACTCTCTCTTGGGGCGAGCTCTATCAAGCCTTGGGCAGCTATGGTAAATTTCTTTTCTCTGCATTTTCAATCGCCCCATGCCAAGCTATTGCCTTGGCATTCTGCCTGGCACACAAAACTTGCACTGTAATACCAAAAATATAGCTTAGTAGTATGTTATCACTTTGCTTGCATTTGGAATCGATTTAGATGCACTATAATACCCAAAAATATATATTGTAAGTGATGTGCAAATGTTGTGTTGATTCAATTCTTGTTGATAGCTAATAAAGTGTTTGTTAACTTATACATGGTTGGTCTTACATGATCTATGTTTGAGGATAGACTTGTTCCTTAATAATTCAAAAAGTTTTAATTTATTCAGTTTTTGCAATGTGTGTTCAGACTCGGTTTTGATATTTTATGCTAATTCAAGCTAGAATCTTTCAAAGTTCATTTTGGTAACACACTCTATGCCGGTCTTTCTTCCAGGCCGAGTAGAGGGTGTTACATGCACTTACTCAAAGAAAAACCTTTCAACACAAAAAAGGAAAAATCAAAATTAAAAGAAAGAAAAATAGATGAAAAAATACTAAAAAAGAAAAATATCTAACCTACTATATACACAAATCAAACCATGATGATGATGTTCACGGCACCTCTTCCAGGTTTGACAACCTCCTTGGCATCCTTTTGAGTACCTTCCAAATAGTGTTTCAATCTTTGGCCGTTTACTTTGAAAATTGCTCTTGTCTTCAAATCCTTGATATCTATTGCTCCATGAGCATATGGCTTCACAACTTCAAAGGGTCCCGACCATATAGACTTGAGCTTTCCTGGAAACAACTTTAGCCTTGAGTTAAATTACAAAACACATTGGCCTACCTCAAATTGCCTTGGCACGATCCTGTTGTCATGCCATTGTTTTCTCTTTTCCTTGTTGAGTCTGGCACTCTCGTAAGCATGTGTTCTGAATTGCTCTAACTAGTTCATGTCTAATAAGTGTTTTGTACAAGCAACTTTTCACTCCATATTGAGCTTCTTGATTGCCCAATAAGCTTTATGTTCCAATTCCACTAGTAAGTGGCATGCCTTCCCAAACACAAGCCTATAGGGAGAAGTTCCCAACGCAGTTTTAAATGTTGTTGTGTAAGCCCACAAGGAGTCCTATAGTCACAAGGACCAGTCATTCCTTGATGGATTCACAGTCTTTTCTAGAATGTTCTTGATTTCTTTATTTGAGATCTTTGCTTGGCCATTTATCTGGGGATAGTAAGCTGTGGTAATGCGTTGCTGGATTTCGAACCTGCGCAAAGCTCTAGAGATTAAATTACACTTAAAATGTGTACCTTGATCATGAATGATAGCTCTATGGGCACCGAGTCTTATGAAGATGTTCTTATGCCGAAACTTAGCTATGACCTTGGCATCATTTGTTGGCAGGGCAACAACCTCAATCCATTTGGAAACATAATCAACAGTGACAAGAATATAGAGATTGCTAAATGATGGGGGGAAAGGAACCATGAAGTCTATTCCATATTCATCAAATAGCTCCACTAACATAATATTATGGAGTGGCAACTGATGTCTGCTTGAGATGTTACCTATCCGATGACAGCGGTCACATGCCTTGGCAAAGTAATCAACATCTTTAAACAGCATGGGCCAAAAGAAACTTGACCGCAATACTTTGGTTGCGGTCTTCATTCCAGCAAAGTGGCCTCCATATGACGATGCATAGCACAATTGCAAAAATTGTGCTGATCATCCTCTGGCACACATTGGTGGATCACTTGGTTGGCAAAGTGTTTAAACATAATAGGCTCATCCCAATAGTATTGCCACACATCTCGCAAAAAATGTTTCCTGGCATTGCTCTACCTTCCTCAAGGTGATGTTCTAATCTTGACAAATGACCAACTACCAAGTTGTCACTCCCCTTCTTTTCTCGAATCTCAAGATCAAATTCTTATAGAAAGAGTGTCTATCGGATTAATCTGGGCTTGGCATCCTTCTTTTCCAAGAGGTATTTCAATGCCGAATGATCTGTATACACCACAACTTTGTTACCAAATATGTAAGATTTGAATTTATCAATGCAAATGCAACTATAAGAAATTCTTTCTCGATAGTGGTGCAATTTAGTTGTGCTTCATTCAATTATGACTGTCATAGTAAATGGTATTAAAGACTTTGCCACGCATTTGTCCTACTACAACTCCAACGACATAGTCGTTGGCATCGCACATGAGCTCAAACAGCTCATTCGAATATGGGGGCATTGATCAGCCTATCTTTTAGTTCCTGAAATGCTTGTAAACATGAATCATCAAACGCAAAAGTGACATTTGTTCTAAAAGCAAGCATAAAGGTTTAGATTACATCCACTTTTGCCTTGTCAACTTCAAGGCCTTTCTTTGTCACTTTATGACCAAGGACTTTGCCCTCCTTCAACATGAAGTGGCATTTCTCCCAGTTCAAGACCAAGTTAGTCTCAATACATCTCTTGAAAACAAGCTCTAGACTTTGAAGGAATTCCTCATATGTCTTGCCAAACACCGAGAAGTCATCCATGAAAACTTCTAGGTTATTTTCAATAATGTCTGAAAAAATAGACATCATACAATGCTAAAACGTTGCCGGAGCATTACACAATCCAAAGGGCATTCTTATAAAAGTGAATGTCCTATATGGACAGGTGAATGTGGTCTTCTCCTGATCTTCCAGAGTTATGGCAATCTAATTATATCCTGAATAACCATCTAGGAAGCAATAAAATGCCTTACCTGTCAGTCTAACCAACATTTGATCATTGAAGGGCAGTGGAAAGTGATCTTTCTTGGTGGCATTGTTCAGCTTCCCATAATCCATGCACACTCTCCATCTAGTAACAGTTCTAGAAGGAATTAACTCATTGTTGCTATTTTGAACCACGATCATGCCACCTTTCTTTGGTATACATTGCACTGGACGGGCCCACGAGCTATTAGAAATGGGATAGATTATCCCGGCATCCAACCACTTTATTACTTCTTTTTTACTATCTCTTTCATGCTCGGGTTCAATCTTCTATGGCCCTCAATTGTTTTTCCATGATATTCTCCCATAATTATTTTGTGCATACAAATGGTTGGGCTTATTCCTCGGATATCAGCCAAGGTCCATCCCAACGCTTGCTTGTAATCGCTTCAAATTTCCAGCAATCTTTCCTCATGATCATTAGTTAAATCAATAATGATGAGATCATGGCGTCACCACCACCATTGGACCTAGAGGAATTTCCTTTAGGCCCCATTACTCGTGCAAGGGAAAGAAAATTTAGAGATATGGTCAACAACAAGTGTAAACATGCATGGAAGATTATTGAAGCTACCGAAGTTAAATCAATGCCTTGCAACGTGCAAGATTCATGCAACGTGAAAGGGATTCCATGTACCATGTTGCATGTTTATTTTTGATGCATATGTTCTATTTGATTATTATAGTTCTAGTATGCACATGTTTTCTAGTATGTTGTTTATTGTTTATTTTACAGCACTAGAGCTACTTGAATCATATAACATATATTTATTATATTTAGCGTGCATCATATTATATTGTTTATTTCTAATCATATTTCTCGTATTTACAGGTGTTATGCAAGGACAATGATAGACACATCACTAGGGTGATTCAGAGAATTATGACTATTGGAGGTGCTTGCTGAGATTTGGAGATGTTTGCTTATGTTCACATTGAAATTGACATGCTTGCTTACCTAGTGGATGGCAATTCAAGAGAGGTACTTGTTTGAGATGCTTGCATGAAGTGCTTGCTTACATTCACATGGAAATTGACAAGCTTGCTTACATTCACAATAGACGACAATTTTAGAGATGCTTTCTTGACGTGCTTGCTTACATTCACATGGAAATTGACATGCTTGCCTACATTCACATGAAAATTGACATGCTAGCTTATGATTACATTGGGCGGCAAAGGCACAAATTTTAAGGTTTTTTTATTCATTATCCTTTCACACCTCCTAAGATCACTTCATTTTGTAAAGCCTATAAATAGAGGTTGGTTTTTTAATTGTAGGACACAACTTTGATTTATGAAATTTGAGAGTTTTTATCTCTTTTGTTCTTTTGAGAACTTTATCAATCCTTCAAGTTTTGCTTGTTGAATCAAACCTTTGATATCTTTGGTTCCTAGTTCTACTTAACTAGTGGGTCAAGATTCTTATTTCGTTTAGAGATCGTTATAGAGTTTGGGTCACACTTTTTAGTGTTGGATCAATTCTCAAGTCCTAAACTACTATCATCTTCCATCATCCAATCTTGCCACCACCATTGATTACTTTAACCATCTAAAATTCAAGAATCCTTATTCTCATTATCTTCTATATCATTACACACCCTCACCCTTTAAAACCATAGGTAATTGTTGCAAGTCTTACAACACAAAGTTACTTCATTTACGATTGGGCAAATCAAACATCTCGATAAATTCCAAGACGAGATCACATCAAGCAGCAATAATCACTGGCAAGGTTGAGTGTTTAACTAAGTAGGCATACCTGAGGTAGTCTGGGAAAGATTTTAGTTCCAATTTAGGTGGCTCCTCAATGGATGGTTTAGGTGCCATGATCTCTCTACTAGCCAACTCCAGTGGCGCTGGTTCTTCGAAATAGCTTACCTCTTCTAAAGTTGTTCCTTCAGTGTCCTCACTTGTTACTTATTCACTGTCTCGTTCGCTGGCATCATCATCTGAGTCTTGGCACAACCATGTCACGTATACATTAAAAAAGGACTCCATCATTTCATCAGCTTGGCATTCCTCAGATTCATCTGCGCATTTATGAGCTTGAAACACATTAAATGTAACATGTTGATCTTTCATGTGCGTAGTTAATTCACCTTTATGAACATGAATCAAAGCTCTACCTTTAGCAAGGAATAGTCTACTCAACATAATTGGAACATTAACATTTACCTCATAATTAAAATGATAAAATTAGCTCGAAATATGAATTTGTCTACCTTTACCAACACATCCTCATTCTTACCCCTAGGATATGCAAAAGATCAGTCTGCCAACTGAAGTGTTACTATGGTAGGCCTTGCATCAATGCTAAGCTTTTTGAAAATAGACATTGGCATCAGATTGATACTAGCTCCTAAGCCACATAGTGCCTTACCCATAATCTGTTACCAATGGTACAAGAAATAGTAAAACTTCCCGGATCTTTCAACTTTGGTGGCAACAGATTGAGTATCATTGCACTGCATCCCTTAGTGAGAGCTACAGTCTCCAAATCACCTAGTTTTCTCTTTTTGGACAAGATGTCCTTCATGAATTTAACATAATTGGGCATCTACTCTAGAGTTTCCACTAATGGTATAATGATCTGCAATTGCTTATGGACTTCTAAGAAGCGCTTAAATTGCTAATCTTTCTTGTTCTTTTGTAGTCTTTATGGATATGGTGGAGGTGGATAAGCATATGCTAGCTCTGCCGGCTTTGCCAAGGTTTTGATGGCATCCGACTGAGGTTTGACATTGCCTATGTCCACTTCTTTATTCTATGTTTCTTTTGGTTCATCTACTGGTCTTTCTCTTCCTCCTGGCAACTAATTGGCTACTTGACAGGTGTTTTAGCCTCACATTGTTTGCCACTTTGAGGAGTTACAACTTTGCATTGTTCATTGCCTTTATGCCTGGCATCCCTTGTATCACTTGGCATAGCTCCCTAGGGTCTATTGCTGAGTGCACTGGCAGTCTATCCAATATGTACCTCTAAGTTTTTCATAGATGCTACCAAACTCTAGAAAGTTGCATCATTCATCTCCATGCAATCTATCAAAGTCCCCTAGTTGTTCCTTTGCCCTCCATAAAAATTGTTTTGCGCCCTCTGCGCATTTTGATTGAAACCTTGTGGACATTGTTCTGACGCTGTTAGGCATTGTATTGGTTACCTCCTTGATTTCCCCAAGCTAAATTTGGGTGTTTTCTCCATCGTTTATTGTAAGTATTGGAATTTAGATTATAATTACGATTAAAATTGCCAACAAAATTTATCGACTCAGGGTTGGATGGGCAATCTTCTATGTGATGATCCTCTCCACATATTGTACAAAATGGGTCTAATGCTTTAACTTCTTGGGATTCATTACTCTTTTGTAAAGTACTCACCATGCTAGTAAGATTGGAAATCTTAGCATGGATAGATGTAAGTTCATCTATATGTAATTTCCCACCAATTTTTGTCCCGGTCCCAAGTCTGGCAATAAGATACTAAAAATCATTAATTGAAATCCTCTCAGGGATGCAAAATGCCTCTATATAGGTTTTATCCAGCAACAAACCATTTGTCGAAGCATCGACAACAGTTCTGGCTTGTGCATTGAGTCCATTGTAGAAGGTCTCCATATGGGCTTATTTTTGGGAATCAATGCATGGGACACCTCTGCAACAGGTCCTTAAATAAACTCAGGCATCATATAGGGTGTCATCATTAGCTTGCCTAAACGTGATGATCTCACTCCTCAACTTGGCAGTGAGTTTAGGTGGCTGGAATCACAACAAAAATTTCTAGCATAGATCTCCCTATGAGGTGACAGAACTAGGTGGCAAAGAGCTTAACCACGTTTTTTCTTTATCTCTCAGGGAGAATGTAAATAATTTCAGCTTCATTGTATCTTTCGATACTCTAAGCTGCTGAAATAGCTGACAAACTTCCATGAATTACTTCAAGTGTTGCCTCGGGTCTCCAGTAGGTGCTCTATCAAATTGTCCTACATTCAAAAGTGTTTGTATCATCACTAGTTTGAGTTCAAATATTTTCCTCAGGACCAATTAGTAGTAGCATCAAATTGTCTATGTTTGGTGCCGAATGTTCTTGATCAAGTACGCAATTGTGGATTGAAATCCTTCAATCATGTTTTTGCAAAATCTAGGAGTTCTATACTCAATCAAGAAAGCTATGTGAAAATTTGGATTTTCAAGAAGAATTGGATGGGCATTTCTTGAAAAATTTAGATTCAAGGTTGGAAATTCAAAGAAACGAAGATCAGAAGGGAGATTAGATGAGGATTAATAAGAACAAAAACAAAAAGATTGAAAAAGATTGAAAGAATGATAGGTAAAACAAATATGAACATTTAAGCTATGTTTATGGCTTGTGAAGATGGCGTGAAGTTGAAGATGGAGATGGCTTGATGGATTTGTCGATGGTTTTTGTATTCGACACCTTCTTAGACGCAATTACCTAAGCAAGCAACCTCAAGGTGCTCTAACCCACCCTCCTAGACGCAATTACCTAGGCAAGCAAGAGCGTGAAGATGATCTCCCTCACAAGAATCGTCGAACTTATGTTGAAGAAGACTACTAAGGCACAAGTTATCAACACTTGCAAAAATAATCTCACTAAATATTTCATTAACTAAAAGAAATCTAAATGTAATTTAACTTATACTAAAATAAGGAGAAACTAATTTAATTAAATTAATAAAGAAAAACAACATTTAGAACTCCTTGATGGCTTGCGCTACAAGTGATAAGCTAATAAGTCCAAGTGATAAGTTGATAAGGACTAGTTGCTTGGGCGGCAAGTAATAATCTGATAGGTATTTGGGCTTACCCGGACAACAAGTCATTGGTCTTGGGCAAGGAGGCATGTGTGGGCTATTTTTAAAGCAAACTAGGCCTAAAAACATAAATTTAAATGATACAAATACATTGGGCTAAATTTAATTCGTCCAAAGCCTTATATGTTAGCTTTTGGGCTGAATTTTACAAAATCATGTATCCAATTTTTTGCACGCACAGTCTTCAGTAAAATGAACATATCTTGAGCTCTCGATGTCCAATTGATGCATTTCAAGATGTGTTACAAAGGTAACTGAATGATGGTCAATTTTTTAGAAGACAACTCTGCCCAGAAATGCACAGATCCTATCCAAAAAATGGTCGCAAGTTGGATGTCGTTACAGACTTCACAAACAAATTCAGGTTCTTGCCCAATATGCATCGCTTTAGCCCTCCCATGCATGTATCAGTTCTCTAATAGGTCTCTCTTCCTCCACATTGTTGGATGGGGCAACAAGAGTGGGTGGTATCCCATTATGCATTGTTGGATTCTCTTCATTGTTTAAGACACCATCTCCTCCGTTGCCTTGGTGTGCCACCTCTGAAACTTTTTTCTTTAACCTTTGTAAGTTTCTTTCGAATTCTAGATCGTATGGCCAATCTTCAACCATAGGGCGGTTCCTGGTCATACACAGATCAAAACAAATAAATAAAATAAAACAAAAAATAGGTAAAAATTAAAACAATAAATTTTGTCGCAATCCCTGACAACGATGCCAAAAACTTGACGACTTTGCTAATGCTTGGAAAAGATAGAATTTTTAGTGTAAAAGTGCAAGGGAATAATGCCAAGGTGAGTCTTAAGCGTGCAAGTATACACAGTCAACAAGTAATACAACAGTAAACTGAGTATCGAATCCACATGGATTGACCAAGAGCTTATTTGTTGAATGTTTACTTGTTTGAAAGAATTAAAAGTGTTTAAAATGTTTTGGGTTTATATTAAAAAGATAGCAAAAACTGTGTAGTGAAAATGAAAGCAATCTAGCAACAAAGTGTTCAATTGAATGATGAGCATTGGCAAGGGATGTTTGGATTTCACGCTACTTATGCCAGCCTTTAATAATGTCTTGCCTTGGTTTATTGTTGAGCAGATTAAAGATAGTATTGCCTTTGTCGATGGAAATACCCTAAGTTAACCATGATAAAACCCCTATTTGTGTATAGTGAAAATTTTCATTAATTAACTTGATTATGTGTCAATCTTTACTCCTAAGGGGTATACTCACTTCTGAAGTAAGTTCATCTACTTGAACATCTTCTGTTGAAGCTTCTCGCCTTAGTATCTGGCAACTGATCATTGCCCCATAAGTCTGTTATGATATTAAGGTGCAATAAGCACAGAATGCCAACTGTCGAATGAGATGAAAATGGAAGATTCTTCTCTTAGAAGTTCCAACTCAAAGCCAAAGCTATATACGTTTTATTTTGTGCACTTAGCACAGATGAATATGGAAGATTCTTCTTGTTTGAATACTAAGGAGATTTGAGATTAACTTCAAGTCACTCATTAGGTTTCAATAAAGTGAAGGAAACAAATATTGGTCTTCTAATTCATAACTATGTGAATTTCAAGATGGAACCGGATGAAGATATCAAATCCATGTTTGAAAGATTCACCATCATCATCAACATTTTTAAAGAATATGGGAAAAGAGTCTCCAATGGAAAGTTTGGAAGGAAGATGCTCTATAGCTTACCAAAATCTTGGGAAGCTAAGAAAATTGTAATTATTAAAGAAAATGATCTAAAAACTTTCACTCTTGAGAATTTCATTGGACCTTTGTTTAATCATGAGATAATGATAAAGGAAGAAGAAAAAATATATAAGAAAAGAGATAAAGAAGAAAAGAAAATTTGTATAGCTCTAAAAGCCTCCACATGTATAGAAACTAATTCTAATGACGAGCGGGATGAAAATGGAGATATGACCAAACTTACAACAAAATTCATGAGATTTATGAAGTCCAAATGGGAAATGATATTAGAAACAAAGCATAAACCAAAAAGAGAGAATGATCCCATAGTTTGATATAAACACAAGAAAGTAAGGATTCTCAAGTTTAATTGTCCTCAATTAAATATGAAGAGATCAAGCAAGCAAAGAAAAAAATACATATATTTAAACATGGAAAGATGAATACTTCATTGGTAAATAAGAATATTGTTATACCCCTTACTTTCCACCAAATAGACCCCTGCTGAAAAGGCTTTCCAGAACAACCACTTCTAGGAAACCGGAAGATATCAAATACACGGCTCAGAATTATAGAACTGCTCTACATCTAGAGCATCTCCCCGAAGACTATTTCACACTTCCACAAATCATCCATACCCAAATATGAACAATGTCAAGTCTATTACCCTTGCCACTCGAGTTTACCAGATGACACACATGTATACCCATTTACTATAATTTTACCATTTTTAGGACCAACTTGCATATTTTAACTACTTTAAGCATTCTTAAAAGGTCATTTAAAACCCTTTAGACATACACAAGCCATATATCACAAATATACATCAAAATGGTCAAATATGACTTGTCTAACTATTATGCCACCATACTAGGAGTTTGTAGGGCCGATAAACATTACTCTATAGTTGCTGTGACTTGCCAAAAACCTTCTATTGTTCCGATCTCGCAACAACTCTTTAACCTGAAAATTCATGAAATGAAATACATTAGGCATATTTTTCCTAGTGAGGTAGTCATAAACAATATCGATAACAATGGGATGCATTCCAAATCATGTTTCATCAAACTCAATGATTCATATTCAAAGGCAATTATAACATATTTCAATATTATTCCTTGGATCGAATCAAGATAGTGGATACGCGAATTCCTACACCTCGCCAAGTTAATCTATGGTCTACTCCCTCTACCTCGCCAAATAACCAATATCACAAACATCCATCCGCCTTGCCACAATATAGGCCGTAGTCCACCCGTACCAATGAGCTCATGAATTCTATGGCATGCCAATTGTATCCAATGTCCTTTCGAATCCAAGGTTCAATAGCAATAATGATGTCGATGACAATATCAATGTCGATAAAAATGGCAATTTCAATGTCAATGTCAATATTTCAATAGCATTAACAATATCAATGTCCAATGATCTATGTCTCTATGTTCGAATAATGTCAATAACAATAGAAATGTTTCTATGAACAATATTTCAATGCAATATCTTACCAATGCTTACCAATATAGTCTCCAGTGAGATTCAATACAATATCCTTAGACAAAAGGTTAGCTATGTGATATTAAATAACAATGAAATCAGGAAAAACACCTAGCTTAATCTCGAGACTTCACAACACTCACCGAGATTTTCGAGACCTTCAAGGCTCCCGCATGACAATTCCCTTATTCCTTTGATTGGTTGGTTCTGATGGATTTGCTGATTCCTCCCCTTGTTGCTTTTGAGCTAACAAACATGGACGAATGATGATTACAATAGATTTCAATGACAATAACCAATTTAATAGCATAATTTAGCTATGAAAATAATAAGAATTAGGGTAGGAAATTCCATGGTCAATCTTATAAGATTCAAATTTCTTGAACATGAGATCAGCCGTGATTTAACTATAGAATCATCAAGCTAATAGAGGGTTATTGCTTAACTGATTGATAGCTATAATTTAGGATTAATAACTTTAAGAAAACAAAGCTTGAATTACTCTCCAATGGAGGTGTGTGCTGGGGAGTTTGAGGAAGAAGATGAAGAGAACAAAGTTAGTAATCGGGTAAGTTTCTAAAACTCTCTTTTATTCCCCTTTTTAATTTTGAATAACCAAAAGCTTTCCTTCAAGTGAAGGAAAGAAATATGGGCATCCCACGTATTGGGTGATAGGGCTTGGGAGGGGCCAATTGCTTAGTTAGTCCTTCAACCTCCTAAACTTTACACTTTAAACTTCTAATTTTCATAATTTAGCCACTAACCAGATTTGCGATGAATTCAATATGGTCCTTAGTCAATAAATTGACTCTATTAGAGTCTGATATCAATGTAATTGACCACATGGTCAATGCTAATGCAATATTTGGACCTTTTCGATGTAGGGTTTCTGATTGCTGGAACCCAATTCTAACTAGACCGATTTTTAGGGTGTTACAATTCTACCCCTTAAAAAAATTTGTCCTTGAATTTTACCTGAACCAAGTGAGGGTACTACTTCTTCATTGTCTCTTCCAGTTCCCAAGTGGCTTCTTCAACGGTGTGGCTCCTCTAGAGCACCTTGACCAATGAAACAAATTTGTTTTCTTGACTTGCTTTGCAAGAATATGAACTGGTTCTTCCTCATAGGTTAAATTAGGATGAATATCTATAGACCCTAGCTCGATAATGAGTGTAACCCCCTTAACCCGGTCTAGTCACAAGACCGTGTTAAGGAAGTCACACAGGTAAAACCGGAGTGAATCAACGAAGATTCACTTCGATTAACAACATTTTTCTTTTTATTTTCTAGATTCAACATTATTAAACTAAGTGTACAGGCTAACCGCGTATGAATTTACAACTAGATTGGACATCCAATCGTCCCATTTAGCGTTTAGGGACCATTTTGTAAAACCAATTAAATTTAGGGACCAATTGCAAAATTAAAGTTACCAATAGTTAATTAGTTAGGTTTCATCCTTCCATATCAAATTTCAACTTATTTAAATCACCCAAACTCATTTTATTGAACATTCATACATCAGTGACTTAATCGTAAGAAAACAAAACTTCAGAAAGCTTCAAATAACTAACTTAACAACCAAGTGTATCGATACACTTGTGCCCGTACCGATACACCAATATCTCGTCAAAATATCAGATTTCCAGTGGCACAAAAGGGTATTGATATAGTCTCGTGTACCGATACGGTTCTCCAGTTTGCCCTCTGATAGTATCGATACAGACTACCCTGTACCAATATTGTATGCCTAGTTTGGCTTTACCGTACCAATACAGTAGCCCTTGTATCGATATACCTAGGTCTGTATTGTCACAAATTGTTGATTTTTCAAGCTTAAACTCATCTAAAAACATTCCAACATGTTCAAAGACATAAACATCCACTTAGAGCATAAACCATAGGCATTTAACACCAAAGCATGCTTTCAACATCAACACATTTTGATTATCAAACTATAGGCATGCTTCCTATGTAAATTAACCATTATAGCACCAAAATACAAACCAAACAAATTACCAGCAATTAAAGGCCATTTACAAGTCCAAAACCATTATAGAAACTTTCAGCAAATCAAGGGAGTTCAAAACATCCTCTCGCAAAACACTTGGCTACCCCATTGCCATTATTAACTATGTTTTAACTATTAAACCATACTTGATTTTTCAACCGCAACTTGGATTAAATCCTTGCTTCCTTGCTGCCACCAACACTCTCTAATGATCTGCATTGTTGTAAAAGGGAGCGTAAGCATAAATTCCTAGTGAGGGTTGCTCAAAACAAAACACAACAACAATGCATTTTAAACCATTTTAGTCCATAAATCTCCAATATCATGCTCAAATCAAATCTCATGCTTGAAACCACTTTTCAAAGCAAAACATATTTCATTTCTCAACATGTATCATTAGTCTCATGCATCTCATTGCAAAATCTCAATTCTTACATGCTTAGCCAACAAGCAACGCTTCCATTTTAAATCTCGTGCTTAATTTTCACCTTATGCAAAAACCACATGTATAAACCACGTTATACAAACCATCATTTAAAAGCATGATACATGTTTAGCGCATACATTGGCAATACAAGTGATCCAGATAGAACTACCTCTATCCTTTGGATGGTACTACCCTCATCCTTTCATGTTCGGATATGCAGACACCTTGATGGCACTACCCCCATCAAGTTTCTTGCTGAAACTATCCTCACCAAGTCACATGGTGAAGCTACCCTCACCATAATCTCACTTCGGTCGGGTTGTCACTACTCGCATCACCCAGTTGTTATAGCACTACCCCTATTCGCTCGCAACACAATAGCACTACCCTTATTGTGTAACTGAAGAATTTAGCACACGCGCGAATTTTGTATATATTATAGTGCACTCACGTCCTATTGGTGGACCAATTATATCTGACATAGTTTATAAGCATCATCACTTGCCAATATACAATTTAAAACCATGTTAACCTACTATTTTCATCAATGCATCATCAAAACCATTTCCACATCCCAAGACTCGTGCATTAAACCATGCAAAGCTTTTCAAAAGCACAATACATCTTATTGCCATAGCAAATATATCTCATGGGATAAATCTCATCATATTTCACATATGAAAACATGCATTAAACAATAGGTAACAAAACCATATTCAAAACATGAGCATGATATCATTAAAACCATGGAAAACCGAAATCTGAGAGCAAATATCACCATACTTACTTCCGAGCCTAGATTGGCGTTTCAAGCTCAATCTAAACTCCCATAAAACTCTTCTAAACCTTTTTAAAGCTATAAACCACGTTTCCACTCACTGACTTTGCTTTGCTTGCAAGCCGAAGCGTCAATCAAGCGTCCGATGCAATCGTAGCATCTCCAAAAAACTTTGAATCGACCTCCATTATTTTTACCCAACCAAAATAGAGAATTAAAGCTCAACCAAACATCTAAACTCACAACCCACAACCTCCTCAACATCCAAGCACAATTAATCAACACAATACCAAGCGAAATTGTCAAAAACAAAGGCAAAATCATCCTAAATAATCTCCAGCCCTTACCCAACGAAAATGACATTCAATCAACATCAAAATACATCAAATAACCACTTCCAAAAATCCTTTATCTTCCAGAAACCATTAAACTCATTTATCAAGACAAAAACCAAAGATAACAACCTAGATCCATAGCAATCTAACTAGTTTCGGGTTTGCATTGATCATAAACACTTATCCACAATCTTTAACACCAACTTAATGATTAAAGTCATGATAATACCCAGCATTTTCAGATCCATACGAATTTAAACCAATCTCTTCATTTACTAACTCAAAAACCTCAATTAAGCCAATTTCCTGTAACCATCACAACAAAACTCGTTAGAAAACATTGATAAAGGATCAAGAACTTGTGAATTTTAGTAAAGAACCTTTCATTAGAGGAGGAAAATGAAACCTTACCTCTAATGGTAGCTTTCCCCTTAATTGGTTGAATTACATGAGAAAACAAAGTTTAAACAATAAGGTTTTGATAAGAAATCATTAGGAAACCATTTAGAATTCAAAGGTCAATTAAAATAAGAGTATACCTTAAGATTCTGAAGAGAAGAATGATGTTTGGCTGGAGGGAAAATTGAGAGAATTTTTTAGAGAAGAAAAGTTACGTCAAATTTGTTTTAAAAGAAATAAATCCCAATTAAAACTCCTAACCAATTTTAGTTAATTAAAATACTTTAAAATAAGCCAATTAAGGGAAAAAGTCTGATATTAGACTTTAGGGTTATTAGCTCCTTAAAGATTCTAAGCTCTCATCCTTTTATAAAATAGTCACTAAAACAATTTTGATTTCTTTACAAAACATTCACTATTTTCAAAATGTCACCCTTACTCAATTTATTTTGCCAAATTGAGTTCACCATTATTTTCAAAACATATTTAAATGTTTTAGATAATTTTCCATATTTTATTTCGGCCAAAATATATTTCTTTTTAATTAAATCCATAAACTAATCTAGACCGCTACACTGGTTCTCCAGAACCGTCCGAACTAATCGATAACTTCTAGGCCCAAAATCTGGGCGTTACAACTCTCCCCCACTTAAGAAATTTCATCCTCGAAATTTACATGGTGGAAAAAGATAAGGAAACTGATTCAGCGTCTCATTCTTCCTTTCCCAAGTGGCCTCCTCAACACCTCGATGTCACCACAACACTTTGACCAACTCTATGGTCTTACCTCGCAACACCTTACTATCCGAATCAAGGATTTCAATCGGTTCCTCGTCATAGGTTAAATCCGAATTCAACTCAATCTCCTCAACAAGCATAACATGTGAAGGACTCGATCTATATCTACGTAACATGGATACATGGAAAACATCATGTATCTTCTCTAACTCAGGTGGCAACCTCAATCTATAGGTAACATGACCAATACGTTCCAGCACCTCATATGGTCCTATGAACCTAGGGCTCAACTTGCCATTCCGGCCAAACCTCATCACCTTCTTCCAAGGCGAAACCTTAAGAAACACTTTATCACCAACTGCATACTCAATCTCCCTATGCTTCAAATCTACGTAGGATTTCTGTCTATCTGAAGCTGCCTTAAGCCGATCTCGAATAAGCTTTACCTTTTCGGTAGCTCCCTTAAGCATATTTGGCAAAGAAACAAACTTCTCTCCTGCCTCCGCTCAACAAAGAGGCGTTCTACACTTCAAACCATACAAAGCCTCATATGGAGCCATTTGAATGCTCGCCTGATAACTGTTATTATAAGCAAACTCCACCAAGGGTAACTGTTTCTCACAAGAACCCTGAAACTGGATAACACAACAACGAAACATATCCTCCAACATTTGGATAACTCGCTCAGACTGTCCATCCGTCTAAGGATGATAAGATGTACTAAAACTCAACTGCAATCCTAAAGCTCGATGCAACGACCCCCAAAACCTCGAGGTAAAACATGGATCTCTATCTGAAATAATGGACTTGGGCACACCATGCAACCTCACGATCTCCGCAACATACAAATCGACCAACCTATCCAAGGTATATATCATATGAACTGGCACAAAATGTACACACTTCGTCAATCAATCTACAATTACCCAAATAGAATTCTTTTTGGACGGCGTCAAAGGCAAACTAGACACAAAATCCATGGTAATTCTCTCCCATTTCCACTCCGGTATCCTCAATGGTTGCAACAACCCAGATGGAAACTGATTCTCAGCTTTCACCCTTTGACAAACCATACACTTACTCACAAACTCCGCAACATCTAGCTCAACCCAAACGTACTCATCCTTCAACCCACGATACATCTTGGTACTACCAGGATGCATAGCAAAAGGACTACTATGAGCCTCCGACAAGATAATGCGCCTTAAATCAACTTCTTCATGCATAACTATTCGTCCTTTAAAGCATAAAACACCATCATCACTAAAGCAAAACTCCATCAGATTACCCTTCGCAATGTCCGTAACATGCGGTACCAATGAATCATCTAACAACTGCTTCTCTTTGATTAACTGAACGAATGAAGGTTTCACCTGCAACTCCGCTATCAAACCACCATCCTGAGACAAACTCAACCGAGCAAACATCGCTCGCAACTCCATAGCTACTTTTCAGCTCAAAACGTCGGGTACCACATTGGCCTTACCCAGATGATACTCAATTGTCAAATCATAATCCTTAAGCATCTCCAACCATCTCTGCTGCCTAAGATTCAACTCTTCCTGCGACACATCAAATACTTCAGACTCTTATGGTAGATAAAAACCACACATTTCTCACCATAAAGGTAATGCCTCAAAATCTTCAAAGCAAACACAACTGCAGCCAACTCGATATCATGCATTGGTTAGTTGCGCTCGTGCACCTTTAACTGCCTAAATGCATAAGCCACAACCTTACCTTCCTACATCAACACACACCCAAAACCAACATAGGATGAATCATTATAGATCACAAACTCTTTTCCTAATTCAGGTTGAATCAGGATCGGAGCTTGCGTCAAAGCCTCCTTCAACTTCTCAAAATCTTGTTGTCTTGCCTCAGTCCACTCAAAACGAACATACTTCTATAACAACTTCGTCAAAGGAGCAACAATCTTAGAGAAACCATCCAGAAAACAACGATAATGCCCATCTAAACCTAAGAAACTACAGACCTTCATTACTAACTTAGGTTGTTACCAATTCACAACCGCTTCCACCTTTTGCGGATCCACACGGATGCCTTCCACTGATACAACATGGCCAAGAAACACCACTTCTCTAATCCAAAACTTACATTTGCTTAACTTAGCATACAACTGGTTTCCAACAAGGTCTGCAAAACAATCTGTAAATGTCTATCGTGATCCTCCTGAATACGTGAATACACAAGGATATCATCGATAAACACAACCACAAACTGATCTAAGAATTCATGGAACACCCGATTCATCATATCCATGAAAGCAGCTGGATCATTCGTCAACCCAAACGACATCACCAAGAACTCATAATGCTCGTATCGAGTGCTAAAAGCTTTCTTCGGTACATCTTTGTCCTTCACCTTCAACTGGTAGTATCTCGATCTTAAATCAATCATAGAAAACACCGTCACACCACGAAATTGATCAAAAAGGTCATCAATTTTCGACAAAGGATACTTATACTTTATCGTCAACTTATTCAACTGTTGATAATCAATGCACATCCTCATCGTGCCATCTTTCTTCTTAACAAACAACATTGAAGCTCCCCAAGGCGAAACACTAGGACGAATGAAACATCAATCAAGCAACTCCTACAACTACACCTTCAGCTCCTTCAACTCCTTATGTGCCATCCGATATGGTGCAATGGACACCGGTGCCGAATCTGCGTACGTCTCTATGCAAAACTCAACATCTCTATCTGGCGACAAACTAGGCAACTCCTCCAGAAACACTCCAGGATAATCACAAATAGTCCAATATCTTGCGGACGTTCTTCCTTCATATTCAGATTCATGACATACGCTAAATATACCTGACATCCACACCCCAACTTCTGCGCTTCCAATGCTGACACAACATTGGATAAGAACTTAACATTCTCGCCCACTACCACAACCTCTGAACCATCAGAACATCGCAGCGTAATCCGCTTCGTTTCAAAATATACAATAGCCTTATGCTCAGCCAACCAATCCATTCCCAAGATAACATCAAAACCATATAAAGGCAACTCTATCATATCAACAGCAAAAACATAACCCTAAACCATCAAAGGACACCTCCTAAACATCTTCCTAACAATGACAGTCTCTTCAAAAGAAATTGTCACATGCATACCCACATCCAACATCTCAACAGGTATATCAAGCAAAAAACATGCTTACGCAAAATATACGAATGTGTAGATCAAAAATCAGTCAAGGAAAATAATGATAGAGATTGCAAAGTAAAGGTACCTGCAACCACATCGGTGTCATTCCTCCCTTTACGGTGCGCATACACTCTAGCTTGACCTCCCCCCTCAGGTAGAACATCCACAACATTAGCCACGTTCCTTTGCCCTTCGTCCCAGCGCTGATAATTACCACAGCCGCGCCCATGACCTCTTGGTGGCTCAGCAGCTCTAACAGGGTACTGCCTACCCCCAAACAACTGCGGACAATCTCTTTTTGTGTGTCCCTGCATATCATAATACCAACACGTGCCCGCAACTCCCCAACACTCTCCATTATGTCGCCTCCCACAATGGTTATAGTCTGTTGTTTGAACATAAGCGTTCTGAACCTGTTGTCCTTGGCCAACATATACCTCCCATCACGCTGCCTCTTATGACGATCCATCTTAGCATTAAACTCACTTGCTCTCTTCCCGGAGCTAGAATTCCCTGCGCGAGAGGACAAACCTAGATTTTGCTCAATGTCCTTTACCCGCGTAACTAGGACATCAAAATCCACATAATCGGAAGCTAACATATACATCTTCACTTCCTTTACCAAGCCATACCGGAAATGATCACATCTAGCTCTCTCATTAGGAACCAACTCGGGAGCATATTGGTTCATACGAACAAATTGGATCTCATAATCCGTAACAGACATGCTGCCCTAAACCAAGGACATAAACACCCTCTTCTTCTCATCCTGATATCTCGTACCGAGATACTTACGCCTGAAGGCAGTCCCAAATAAATTCCAGGTCACTTATGCAGGTTCTATCCCCCCAATTGTGGTCGTCCACCACGTTTAACCATGCTCGTGCAGCAGAGAAATAATGAACCCAAGCTTATGTGCATCTGTGCACCCCAACTGTCCCAAAATCCTCTAGGTACTCTCAAACCATGCCTCGTAATCCTTCAGAGACAAACCTCAAAACTCGGTACCACCTAGACTACGTAAACGCTCCAAAGGTAAGCCAGGATTACCAACAACTGGTAGTGGTGCAACCACACGCATACCCTCTACTGTAGACAGAAAGGCTCGTGTGATAGCCTGAATCAAGGGTGTCATATCACCCACAGCCTGCCCTTGAACTACCTAGGGTCTATCATCACTTGTCCCAAAACCACTACCCGATGGAGGTAGAGAAGGCAGCAAATCCTCATTATGCACATCGTGTTCCTCCACAACTCTCCGAGTACCAATCCTCAGCTTTCATCTCGATCCCATAATGCAAATAATATGTATCTATCATTAAAAACAGTATATCAAAATAGTCAGGCCAGCACGAAACAAGATTCCAAGTTGCTCAATTTTTAAAACATTATCTCTTTCCTATAGTAATATGGCAGTGGGTTACCCAATTCTTTACCCCCAACAACAAGCATTAACCACTCAACATGCTATCATACACCATGCATATCAACCAATCATTAAATAATCACAACATGCTCAAAACATAACCTAAATACCTTGCGAATAATCAATGACAATATTTACCAAGCAGAGGTTTGTTACTGAGTGCATCAACAACAACATTGGCCTTGCCCAGATGATAATGAATGACAATATCATAATCCTTGAGGAGTTCCATCCATCTCCATTGCCAAAGATTCAACTCATTCTGTGTCAATAGATATTTAAGGCTCTTATGATCGGTGAAAAGATAGCATTTCTCTCCGTAGAGATAATGCCTCCAAATTTTGAATGCAAAGTCAACTATAGCCATCTCTAGATCATGAGTGGGGTAATTCATCTCATGTGGCTTAAGTTGACTTGATGTATAAGCAATGACTTTTCCTTCTTGCATCAGTACATATCCTAACCCGAGATGCGATGCGTCACTCTAAACTGTGCAGTTCTTTCCAGAATCGGGTTGGGTTAGGACTAGTGCGTGAGTCATGACTTGTTTCAATTGATCAAAGCTTTTTTGTTGTTCCTCATTCCAAACAAACGATGCTTCTTTCCTTAATAGCTTAGTCATAGGGGCTACTATCATAGAAAACACCTTGACGAATCTTCTATAATAACCAGCAAGACCAAGGAAACTTCTTACTTCACCAATGTTCTTTGATGGATGAAAATCAATGAAGGCTAGGATTTTCTTTGGATCTACTTGGATGCCCGTAGCCGATACAATATGCCCAAGGAATGCAACTTCAATGAGCCAAAACTCACACTTGGAAAACATAACAAACAATTGTTTTTCTTGAAGAGTTTGAAGCACAAAGCGAAGGTGTTCTCGATGTTCTACAACATTCTTAGAATATATCAGATGTCATCAATGAATACCACCACAAATTTGTCAAGATAGGGTCTAAAAACCCGATTCATCAGATCCATGAGGTTGTCGGTGTATTTGTTAGCCCAAAGGGCATTACGAAGAATTCATAATGTCTGTATCTCGTACAGAAAGTATTTTTGTGTACATGGCATTCGTTAACTCTCATTTGATAATACCTTGACCTAAAATCGATCTTGGAAAACATGGAGGCATCCTTAAGCTGATCGAACAAGTCATCAATTCTTGACAATGGATACTTGTTCTTGATAGTTTTTGCAAGTGTTGATAACTTGTGCCTTAGAAGTCTTCTTCAACATAAGTTCGACGAGTTCTTGTGAAGGAGATCATTTTCATACTCCTTCTTGCCTAGGTAATTGAGTCTAGGAGGGTGGGTTAGAGCCGCTTGAGGTTGCTTCTTAGGTAATTGCATCTAAGATGATGCTAAGGACAAAACCATCGACAAATCCATCAAGCCATCTCCTTCTTCAACTTTACGCCATCTCCATAAGCCATAAACAAAGCTAAAATTTTAGATTTGTTTTTACCTATCCTTCTTTCAATTTTTTTAATCTTTTTGTTTTTGTTCTTATTAATCTTTATCTAATCTCCCTTATTATCTTTGTTTCTTTGAATTTCCAGCCTTGAATCTGAATTTTTCAAGAAACACCCATCCAATTCTTCTTGAAAATCTAGATTTGCGTATAGCTTTCTTGATTGAGTCTAGAACTCCTAGTTTTTGCAACAACTTGATTGAAGGCTTCCAATCCAAGATTGCCCTACTCTATCATAGAGCTTGGATTGATGTTCATAAAGGTGAATTAACTATGAGCCTAAATGATCAACATGTTGCATTTAATGTGTTTCAAGCTCTTAAATGTGCAGATGAATCTGAGGAATGCCAAGCTGATGAAATGATAGAGTCCATTTTTAATGTGGACATGGCATAGCTATGCCAAGACTTAGATGATGATGCCAACGAACGAGACAATGAAGAAGTAACAAGTGAGGACACTGAATGAACAACTTTAGAAGAGGTAAGCTATTTCAAACAGCTAAAGCCACTAAAATTGGCTGGCAGAGAGATAGTGGCAGCTAAGCCAATGAAATCATACCACCGAATCTGGCAAGCAATACCAAGAAACATTTTATGTGAGATGGGTGCTAGTACTATTGGGAAGATCCGATTTTGTTTAAACACTGTGTCGACCAAGTGATAAGCCGATGTGTGCTAGAGAATGAGCAGCACAATATTTTGCAATTGTGCCAAGCAGCACCGCATGGAGGCCACTTTGTTGGAATGAAGACCGTAGCCAAAGTGTTGCATTTAGGTTTCTTTTGGCCAACACTGTTTAAATACGTATATTACCTTGCCATGGCATGTGACCGATGTCAACGGGCAGGTAACATCTCAAGAAAACATCAATTGCCACTCTAGAATATTATACCAGTAGAGGTGTTTGACGTATGAGGAATAGACTTCATGGGTCCTTTCCCCCTATCATTTGGCAATCTCTATATTCTTGTGGCCGTTGATTATGTTTCCAAGTAGGTCGAGGTCATTGCACTGCCAACAAATAATGCCAAGGCCTTTGCCAAGTTCTTGCATAGGAACATCTTCATGAGATTCGATGCCCTAGAGCTATCATTCATGATGAAGGTACACATTTTAAGTGTAATTTAATCTCTAGAGATTTGTGTAGGTTCGGAATCCAGCAACGCATTGCCACAGCTTACCATTCCTAGTCAAATGGCCAAGTAGAGTTTTCAAAAAAGGAGATCAAGAATATTCTGGAAAAGATTATGAATCCATCAAGGAAGGACTGGTCCTTGAGACAAGAGGATTCCTTGTGGGCTTACAGAACAACCTTTAAGACTCCGTTGGGAACTTCTCCCTATAGGCTCGTGTTTGGGAAGGCATGTCACTTACCAGTGGAATTGAAACATAGAGCTTATTAGGCAATCAAAAAGCTCAATATGGAGTGGGAAGCTGCTAGTACAAAATGCTTATTGGACATGAACGAGTTAGAGGAATTCATAACACATGCTTACAAGAATGCTAGACTCTACAAGGAAAGGACAAAACAATGCCATAACAACAGGATTGTGTCAAGGCAATTTGAGGAAGGCCAACGTGTTTTGTTATTTAACTCGAGGCTAAATTTGTTTCTAGGAAAGCTCAAGTCTAGATGGTTGGGACCCTTTGAATTTGTGAAGCCATATGCTCATGGAGCAGTAGATATCAAGGATTTGAAGACAAGAGCAATTTTCAAAGTAAAAGGCCAAAATTGAAAAACTATTTGAAGGTACTCAAAAGGATGCCACGGAGGTTGTCCTCTTGGTAGAGGTACCGTGAACATCATCATCATGGTTTGATTTGTGTTTATAGTAGGTTAGATGTTTTTCTTTTTCAGTATTTTCATCTATTTTTTGTCTTTTAATTTTGATTTTTCCTTTGCTGCGTTGAAAGGCTTTTCTTTGTGTAAGTGTAGGTTTTGTGTGCCAAGCAGAATGCCAAGGCAAGAGCTTGGCATGAGGCGATTGAAAATATGGAGAAAATAAATTTACCCTAGTCGCCCAAGGATTGATAGAGCTCGGCCCAAGGGAGAGCGAAAATTTTTGCTTTCAAATTTACCCTAGCCGCCCAAAGTGATAAGTTGAAATTCAAATTACAACTTAATCACATTATCACCTATTTCCTGTGGGGTCCTATCACCATAACCCCTTATCACATTATTTTTTTTCTTTTCCCCAAACACGCAAAAGCCCATCATTATCCCAATTCAACTGGCCACATTAAGCACTCCCACTTAAACACTCAACCTTTTACCCTTCATCTACTTAAAACCCTAGCCAATCCATAGATAAAGACTTTTCGCTTTTCTCTCTCTTTTCTTTATCAAGTAAGAACACCAAGAATCACTTCTTTTTTCTAAGAATTACTCATGTCCCAAACATATTCCATAGCCTTCTCATCGACACCTTTCAAGATCTTTTTGAATGAGGAAATTCGTAAGAAATACGAGGAGAACTTCACCTCAAGAACGTTTTCCTACGAGAAGAAATTTGATTTCAAGGATGAATCCAACTTGGGTTATTTACCGGAGTTCATGGATGTGGTGAAATAGCACAAGTGGGAGTTGTTTTGCCAATAGAAAAGGGGACATCTATTCCAACATTGCTTTGGTATTTTATGCTCATCTCACGACAAAAGACTCACCTTTCTTTCTAATAAGAGGTACGTGTGTTTGATTTGATTTAGGATCTATTAATGCTTTGTTTAAATTGGATGGTGCAGATGAGAAGCACTCTAATTTTGTGGATTCTTTGGACAATGCCAAGAGAAAGATACTGTTGAATGACTTATGTGAGCCCAACAATAGGTGGACTATGTCATCAAAGGGCAATAGGATTGTGAAGTGGCTGGGATTGAAGTCCCAATCGAATGGGGGGAACCACTTTTTGAAGGCAAACTTGATGTAGTCCACCCATAACGAAACTGACTCAGATGTAAGATTGCACTATTGCATTCAATCATCGTGGGCCCAAGACCAATGTCGGTCGTATCATTATTGATGAAACTTATAAGTACGCCAGTAAGGGTAATGGGAGTTTGTTTTTCCTTATTGATTTCTAATATTTGCATGCAGCATAGTGTGCCAAAGCTTGAAATAGGTAAAGCCCAAGAGAACGACGATCACTCCTACCCTATGGATGCAACTCATTGCCAAGGAAAAGGGCAAGGGAAAGGTTGTCGAATCTGTGCCAAATGCCAAGGTGCCCAAGGCAGAGCCTGAGACTCCAATGCCAGCTGGTGCAGTGGCAATACTTTCCCAGATATACCAATGTCAGGAGATCATTCTCCAAAAGATGGAGAGAGCCAATGAGAAAAACTTGATATTTTGGCAGTATGTTTATGTCAAGGACCATGCCATGAAGAAAACACTTGAGCACATGTCTGTCCACACACTGCCAGCATTCCCTGAGTTCCCTGCTAACCCCCTTAACAGAGATGATATGCTAGCCAGTCCCACTCTATCCATAATCTGACCCAATTTGATACCACTGTTCCAGTCTCGCTAGTACAAGTTGAATATGCCAGAGTGGATAGGCCACTATAATTTGAAGAAGAAAGAATTCAAAGACAAGCGAAAGTTGCTGCCATACCTGTCCCACCTACCTCATCTACTACCACTGACGCTCATTCTGCCTCGGAGCCAGTCAAGGAAGTTCTCTGTGACATTAGAGCTTCTACTGTCGCATCTAAGCCTAGCATGAAAGGTAGGAAATGCATGGCTCCTGACAGTGGGAGCTTTGTCAAGAGAAAGACCCGCTTCACACGGCAAGAAACCTGCGAAGGGGAGTCCGCTTCCCCTTAAAACTCCTTTGCATTTTCATTTTATTGCATTCACATGTTCATGCATTTTATTGTTTTCATTTGTATTTATGTGTTGTTCTCATGCATTAAGGACAATGCATACCTTTGGTTTGGGGGTGTGCATCCTCACATTAATAATTCATGACATTCGTGTTTAAATTTTAGTTTTCCAAGAAGGTTAGAATTTGCATGCCAAACCACTAAAGTTTTTTTTGCCTTAGTTAATAAGTTGTTCTAATTATTTGCCAAAATGGCTAGTTTAGCTAAGTTTGCTCTAGATTATCTGTCCGATGAAGAAGCTGGAATTTTAGAACTTGTACGCCAGCAGGTTAGCATTGCCAAGTAGGTTGGCAATTGAACTCTTGTTTAGGGAACTTTAGTTTCACTTTACACGATGTATGCATCTACTCTGCAAAACAAGCTTAGGTTATCTTGAAACTGAACTCAGAATAATTGTAAAAACGGAAACAATGCCAGGGTAGAAAGAAAGAATAAGGCAACAATGTTTTGCCAAAGGCTGAAAAATTTTAGAATACTCCTCTACCTTAGAGAGAATAATTAACTTGTGTCTTTGTGGTTTACTCCCTCTTAGTTTTGAAGCCAACATAACTTTAGGGTATGAGTGTAATAGGTCAAATTCGTGATGTATTCTGGATTAACGTAGGTATTCATTGTTTGCTCCCTCTTATGTCTCACACCAAACATTGCATGACACAACCCTAATTTAATGCCAGCATTAAAACACCCTTGGCAAAGAAATATAAATAAATAAATTTTGAGTTTGGGTAGTAAAGTTGACTAAGAGAGTTGAGTAAATTGGATGCATATTGCTTCCACTTCATGCACACTAAACGACCTTAGACTAGAGCTATATTGTTGCACTTGAATTTACTTATCTGTTTGGCATTGATACACTGAATATCTGAGGACAAACCTAGGATCATAATTTGCTAGCTGATAGGTGTTGGGAACCATGACAATTTTTGCCGAGGTACTTTCTTGTTTTCTCTATTTTATATTTTTAGTTGCATTACTTGAGGACAAGAGTGAGCTAGGTTTGAGGGCGTGTTAACTCCTAAAAAGTTTTGTTTTTATGCTTATTTTACAATGCCTTTGCTTCCCCTTTAGGTATAGTTAGTTGCATTTAGATGTTAAAATCATGCATTTACATAAGGAGTTAAGAAGCTATTCCATTGCTAGTGTGAAGGGTTATTTTGCTTGTTTTGATGTTGGGCACAAGTACGCAGACATGGAAGAGAAGTACTTACAAAGAATGCATAAAAAGGAGTAGAGAATTGCCAAGTAGCACCTGGCATAGATGGACCAAACAATGCCAAGCTCGACTGGCAAAGGATTGAAGTTTGATGCTCGGTCAAAGTAGCCGTTGGGCCTTGTACATATCAGCCCTAGGATTCAAATCTAGATAATATGATCACACATCTTATCCCTTGCACATTTAAAATTCAAACTCAAAGGCTTATCCTAGGGTTTCCATGCACACCTATTTAAAGGAGGTCAAGAAACCGCTAGAGAGAGATTGGATTGGAGAGAGGCTGCATTGTGGTGAACCCAAAGGCGACATAGCTCGACCAGCTAAGACCAAGAGCTTTGGAGCATTCGAAGGGCTGCATAGAAGGATCTCCTTCTTTCTCATTCTCTTAGTTTTATTTATTTTTATTTCGAAAAGAATATGAGAAACGATGATGTTTTGTTGATGGACCCCCAACCATGAACAAAGCTTTTACAAATGGTTGGGGGATGTTTGCAATTAACGCTTATTTCATATTTGGTTTTTAATAATTATAATGCCTTGACATTATTTTCTATCAACTAGTACATAATTTTTCCAAATCCATTGCCATACGATAGTTGGCATTGTGTGCTTATTGCAACTTAATATCTTAACAGACTTAAGGGCCAATGATCAGTTGCCAGATACTAAGGCGAAAAGCTTCGATAGGAGAAGTTCAAGTAGATGAAGTTACTTTGAAAGTGAGTCTACCCATTAGGAGTAAAAATTGACACTTAATCAACTTAATTAATGAAAAACTTCACTATAGACATATAGGGGTTTTATCGTGGATTTATTAGGGTATTGCCATCTTTAATCTACTCATTAATAAACCAATGTAGGACATTATTAAAGGCTGGCATAAGTAGCGTGAAATCCAAACATCCATTTCCAACGCTTATCATTCAATTGAACACTTCGTTGCCAGACTGCTTTCATTCTCACTACACTATTTTGCCATCTTTTTAATCTAAAACCCGAAACATTTTAAACACTTTTAATTCTTTCAAAAAAGTAAACATTGAGCAAATACGTTTTTGGTCAATCCCTATAGATTCGATACTCAGCTTACTGTTGTATTACTTGCTGACCATGTATACTTGCATGCATAAGACTTACCTTGGCACTATTCCATTGCACTTTTACACAAAAAATTCTATCTTTTGTCAAGAGTTAGCAAAGTCAACATTGCTCGGCTTTCATTGCAGTCACGAGTTTCTTAAACATGTCTACCATGTTCTGGTAACACTCAGCTTGAGTAGTTGGTGCTTCTATTTCATTGTTAGGAGGGGAGGATTTTGTGGAGTCGAAGGGTCAATCCCTATATATTCGATACTTAGCTTACTGTTGTATTACTTGTTGACCGTGTATACTTGCACGCATAGGACTCGCCTTGGAACCATTCCCTTGCACTTTTACACTAAAAATTCTAACATTGCTCAACTCTCATTGTAGTCACGAGTTTCTTAAACATGTCTACCATATTCTGTTAACACTCAGCTTGAGTAGTCGGTGCTTCTGTTTCATTGTTCTGAGGAGGAGGATTTTATGGATTTGAAGGGTCTCCTCCCTTTATCTCCTTGCCATGAGTCGAGGAGTCGATAACAGGCTAATTTATATGAGCTTAATTAGACTCAGACATATCTATATTATAAGGTAAAGAGATCAGGTTTATCAACAAGACACAATATACACAATAATTAACTCCTAGGTGGCATATACAATACAATAAAAACACAATAGACTTCTATTTAGTCCTAGAATCGACTAAACTCTAGCTCTCATACCAAAAATGTAACAACCATTTCCTATCCTAGTAGAGAACCGAGTCGAACTATGCTACTGACGTTCGAACCGATGATCAATACGTCAATATTAATCAATATTTAGTGATTCAATGAAACAACGATGGTACAATGGAGTCAATAATTCGATATTACGCCACCGTTCCCATTTTAGGACTAATTTAAACTTTTTACAAGTTTTAGGGACCAATCTGTGAACTTAATTATTTAAAGGTCCTTATTAGAAATTAAACTCACCAATATGAGGTTCAAACTATACACAATGAGTCTATAAGTTTTCGTTCCAATCATAGGTTATTTACCTAATCAATTAAGCCAATTAACAAACAATGACCATTAAGTAATTTACCAAACTTGTTCAATTAAATTTTAATATATTTACCTATATTGGTATTGGTATTCAAGAGGTCGTACCGATACGCCTGTATCAATACCGTTAAAACGGTTAAGGTTGGTGAATCCATACCAATACTGGGTTTATTCGTACCAGTACTCAGATTACATTTTATCAATTAAAGATTCCAGTAGCAAAAACTCGTACCGGTACAGACTTAGTTGTATCGGTACAGGAAAAAGGGTATCGGTACGCCCTACAGCCGTTTTGAAACCTTTTTACAAACCAAATTTTAGTGATGAATTTTTGTACCGATAAGCCCATAGACGTATCAGTACGCCTATACAAATATGACCAATATTGTATACTCGTATCGATATGCCATCACCTGTATCGATACGCCCAGCATTGTAATGTCATTTTTAGTTTGATTTTTATGCCTTTTGACCAATCAACCAATGTCCAAATCCTATAAAATTTTACAGTCAAGTTTATAACACTATAATCTACTATCATGTCAAATTTCATAGCAAAGTGACTCCATTTACTATGATTTTATCCCTTTTAATCCAAACTTGCATATTTTAACTACTCTAAGAATTTTTAAGAGGTCATTTTAAACCCTTTAAACATACATAAGCCATATTTTAACCACAAATATACATCAAAATGGTCAAATATGACTTGTCTAACTATTATGCCACCATACTAGGAGTTTGTAGGGTTGATAAACATTACGTTATAGTTGTTGTGACTTGCCAAAAACCTTCGATTGCCCCGATCTCGCAACAGCGACTCTCTAACCTGAAAATCCATGAAATGAAATGCATTAGGCATATTTTGCCTAGTGAGGTAGTCATAAACAATATCAATAACAATGGGATACATTCCAAATCTTGTTTCATCAATGGCAACACAATGATTCATATTCAATGGCAATTATATCATATTTCAATATTATTCCTTAGATCGAATCAAGATAGTGGATACGCGAATTCCTACGCCTCGCCAAGTCAATGTATGGTCTAGTCCCTCTGCCTCGCCAAATTACCAATTCACAAACATCCCTCCGCCTCGCTACAATATAAGCCGTAGCCCAAGAACCGTAGTCCACCTGTACTAATAAGCTCATGAATTCTGTGGCATGCCAATTGTATCCAATGTCCTTTCGAATCCAAGGTTCAATAGCAATAACAATGTCGATGAAAATAACAATGACAATATCAATGTCGATAACAATGGCAATTTCAATGTAAATTTCAATATTTCAATAGCATTAACAATATCAATGTCTAATGATCTATGTCTCTATGTTCGATGTTCCAATGATGTCAATAACAATATAAATGTTTCTAGGAACAATATTTTAATGCAATATCTTATCGATGCATACCTGTAATCACTCATTTTTATCTGGTCTGTAAATACATATTAGTATAATTATTGGTATATTAGCATTGCATGTATACATTGTATTATGTTATGCTATATGTTTATTATGTGCATGAGTATTATTAATATATGTAAAGTGTGTAGTGTGTGCATGTATGTTATAAACTATGTATGTATACGTATTAATAAGCAATACGGGGTATGTGTGTCACGCATGTATCTATATTTAGTACGAGCGTATTTGTTTTTACAGATAATGTGTGTAGATGTTATGTTAATTATGTGTATGATTGTATATGTACGTATGATAGTATGTTATATTAATTAATGTTTGCATAGGTACATATGTATGTATTATTGTATGTGTATTATTATTATTATTTGTTGTTATAACTAATATTAACGTTATTATTATTGGGCTAATATAAAATGAAATCCAAAAAAAAAACATATTAAACCCCAAATAAATAAATTGACAGTCCAAGTCTATTACAGGTCTGAAATTATTAATATTATTACAAGGCCCGGTTGGCCCAAACCTAAAGCCCTATTTAATTCTAATTATTTTTGTGCAGATAACTATGGGCTGTTGGATCAAGATCTGATCCAACGGCCACGATCAAGCAGGGACAAAAATATCTAGCCAGCCGCGTACACTACACGTCTGGACGATTCGAGTGCCACACACGCGTGCGGTCCACGCACGGACTCTTCGATATCCCACGCGTGCGTGAGTCCCATGCGCTATAACCCCTCGACTGCTGAGCCCCACACGGTACGATCTGGAGCTGTTTCACCGATCGAGGTTTCATCTGGGCCGTTCATCCTTCAAGCTAGCCCGACCGTTAGATCAGATCTGATCCAACGGCCGAGAATGCCTCTGGCCGATGACAACTCCCCCACACCGTCACCATGCTTCCACCATGCCGGTCTCCAATCACCGCGTTCAGACATATCAGAACACAAAAAAAAAAGATTATGTCAATATCAGTCCAGATCTGAAAATAGATATTATATTACTCGTTACCAAACCAAAGAGACAGGCATATATGTATGAAACAAGCAATTGTAAGAAAAAAGTTGTAATCGAAAAGAAAAAATACAAAAAAAAACAACGAGTTTTCAGTGGTAATACTCTTCTCTTTTCTCACTTCTTTGCATGCATACAAAAAACATACGTAGTGATAACAGAAAGGGGGTTTAGAGTTATTACCTTCGTCTGTGGATCTCCCCTCACCAGTGACAAGCCTCTTCGACTTTCCGAAGCCGAACATGGTGAACTGAAGGGAGTGGGAGGCCCTTTTTTGGTTTCGTTTTGGGTTGAAAAAAAGGAGGGTTTTTTCGTTTCATATTTCTTAGATCTAGGAGGAATAGGGGCTTTTTCTCTAAATCCAAGCTCGGATTCGTGTTGAGGGTAAGGCTAGGTTCATTTTGGTGTTTTTTTTAGGCTCACCGGCGTCGGCTAGCGGTGGCCGGCGCGGAGAAGACGGCGGTCGACCGCCGGTTTCTGGGTTCATCAGGACATGGTCGAGAGATAATGAGAGGTTTGGCTGGTTATAAAAACTGAAAATGAATGAAATGAGGAAAATTTGATTTCGGCCAAAAAAGGGGGTTTTATAGGTGTTATTATTTTGTGAAATGGGTAAATTCGGAAATAAATCCCCCTGTGTTTTCAATATTTTCTTTTTTGTCTCGCCGCAAGGGATATTTACAACTCTGGTCCCCCTTGTATTTCGAAATCTTGCAATCCAGTCCCTAAATTACATCAGATCAGTTTTTAAATGGTAAAATTACCCCTTTAACCATCCCGCGTTTTTGGATTTTTCACTTCGGGTTTGCCCCTTGGTCCAATTACAGTTTCAATCCTTTCAAGTTCGGTCCTGTTTGCATTTTCGTCCCTAAATTGCATATTATTATCCTTTAATTTCTACTACTGATGTTTATTTCTTTTCATTTCAGTCCTGTTTCCATATAAATATTCATGTTCGTATTATAACCGTGCATGTTGATATAACCTTTTGTCTTATTATATATCTCTCGTATATGCCTTGTATTTTTATGTTTACATGTATATGTGTGTTATGTTTATGATTATTATGTATCTTTATGTATTAGTTCGGTTATTCGTATCACGCATATTATGTTCTAGTTGGCTCGTACATAACATGTTTTGTATTTTAGTACGTATTGTATGTTCTCTTCGCTTTTAGGTTACGTGTTACTATATTTTCTGTTTATGTATAATATATTGTTATATATGTTGAAATGTGTTTTATTGATAATATGTATGTCTTCTTGAAATATGTGTTTTTGTCCACACATTTATTTATTCATGCCTTGTTATTGTGACATGTTAAATTTGTTTTTATCTACTATTAAGATTGATATGTATATATGTATGTTTTAATTACGTATTTTATTTATGATAGATTAGTATTCTATTATGTTAATATTTATTGCATTTAAATTATTTGCCATGTTTTATATTTTGCTCACTAAGTTTGCATAATGAGATATATAAATTGTCAATGCGGTGCCCTTTTATTCGAGCGTAAACGGGGCCAGTATCAGGCGTAGTGATAGTGGTTGGGCGTTTACTCTCGGATAACGGGGCCCTTAAAATTTATTCGCAATTATACCCGAATTTTAAATTAATCATCACTTTAATCCGGAAAATTTAATATTAATGAAGCGGTAATTATTAAAGAACCAATTTTGGGCGGTGTGGGGGTGCTAATCCTTCCCCATCCGTAACCGACTCCCGAACCCAATAGTTTTCAGATCTCTGGTTTTTTATGGTTTCCGGCCTACCTAAGTGGCCGGTGGCGACTCCAATTTTTAAATAAAATGTGGTTTTTAAAAACCCCCCACGGAATAAATATTTCATATCAAAAAAATCACAAACACTTCGAAAACCTCGTTTTTTTAGCGAAAAAAAGACATCGCTACAGATGGCGACTCCACTGGGGAACATTTTTGTTTTTTTTAAAAAAAACAAAACAAAATAAAGAGAGTCAAGCTTTTTCAAATAATTACCGCTTTAATAATATTAGAAGTTCCGGATTAAAGTGACTATTAAATTAATATTCGGTTGTAATTGCGCGTTAATTTTTACGCATTTAAAATTTGGCATATAAACCCATTTTTAAGTGAGGGAAAACGCTAATGCTTTTTTGGAGATATCGTTCTCCCGTGTAGGCCTAGCAAGTACCTTCGGGGCTCGAGTACCTTATGCTTTCGTAAGGATATCGTTCCTTCGTGCAGGCATAAGCGAATGGGTCCCCCTGAATTGAACCCGGTTGAAAGGAGCCTATAATGGGTGATGATCGGGGGCCTTGCTACTCTTAGTAGAGGATAGCAAGGACAATTCGGGTACCGCTTAGCACCAACACTACATGTAGAGAACATTAGAGAAACCCACCCCTTTAGAGCCATGCGGATAACCTTAGGTGTTTTAGACGGGATAAATAGGTTTTTTGTTTTTGTTTGTTTACCTTATTTAATTTGTCCTTTTATTTGTGTATTTATTAATTCTATCCGGTACTGACTTGTTTCCTTTTTTGGCTAATTTTTTTCATGCATTATTACATTCGCATTACATAAAGGTACTGGATCAAGTGGTTTACCCGATCAGAAAGTCTTTCACCATGGAAAAAAGGTGTCTTAGAAAAGAGGAACTCAACTTGTCTGTTAGACATTGGTCAGAAGTCAGCCAGAAGGCCCAAGGGGACAGTTTACCAAGTGAACGCGTGATAGCCGGGTACACCTATGTGAGTCTTCAACAGAACAATTTAGGGGATCTTCAAAGTATCTGGGAAGAATGGGACCAGAGATTACAAGAAAGGTTCCGTGATAGTTATGGTGACATTGCACAATTGATGTACATCCGTGATAGTAATGCGGTTTTTAAAAAACCCCCACGGAATAAATATTTCATATCAAAAAAATTACAAGCACTTCGAAAACCTCGTTTTTTTAGCGAAAAAAAGACATCGCTACAATACCAATATAGTCTAAAATGAGATTCAATGAAATATTCATAGACAAAAGGTTAGCTATGTGATATTCAATAACAATGAAATCGGGAAAAGCACCTAGCTTAATCCCGAGACTCCAACTACACTCATTGAGATTTTTGAGACCATCAAGGCTCTAGGATGACAATTCCCTTATTCTTTTGACTAGTTGGTTTTGATGGATTTGTTAATTCCTCCCCTTGTTGCTTTTGAGCTAACAAATATGGAGGAATGAGGATTACAATAGATTTCAATGACAATAACCAAATCCATAGCATAATTTAGCTATGAAAACAATAGGAACTAGGCTAGGAAAATCCATGGTCAATCTCATAAGATTTGAAAATCTTGAACATGAGATTAGCCATGATTTAACTATAGAATCAACAAGCTAATAGAGGGTTATTGCTTAACTTATTGGTAACTATAATTTAGGATTAATAAGCTTAAGAAAACAAAGCTTGAATTACTCTCCAATGGAAGTGTGTGCTTGGGAATTTGAGGAAGGAGATGGAGAGAACAAAGCTAGTAACCGGGTAAGTTTCTAAAACTTTCTTTTATTCCCCTTTTTAATTTTCAATAGCCAAAACCTTTGCTTCAAGTAAAGGAAAGAAATCTAGGCATCCCACGTGTCGGGCGATAAGGCTTGGGAGGGGCCAATTGCTTAGTTGGTCTCTCAACCTCCTAAACTTTACACTTGTACACCCAAACTTCTAATTTTCACAATTTAGCCACTAACCAGATTTTTGATGAATTCAATATGGTCTTTAATTAATAAATTGACTCTATTAGAGTTTGATATCAATGTAATTGACCATACGGTCAAAGTTAATGCAATATTTGGATCTTTTCGGTGTAGGGTTTCTGATCGTCATAACCCATTGAAACTGTGCACTCACAATCCTTTACAAGATTCACGACCGTCTATTTAATTTCCAATGGTGAATATCGAAGCATCACAACAAATCTGAGGAGATCAATGTTTGACTCTCGACTGATGGCAAGTCAAACACATCGCTATCTCAAAAACACGGCTCCACATTGTCTCTCAAAACATGCGGAGAAAGCTTGGTACAAACTGTCTTTCTCAAAATTCACCATATACTAACCACTGTACAATATAGGAAGAATCTCTTGCCTTGACATATATTTTTCTAAAACACCCACAACAAGATCTAAAAGTCCATAAAAAACCATCGAACCCAAATTCAATCACAACATTGTATCCTTTTAGTTTCAATAAGATGCTACTTCTCACAACTCCCAAAGTTACCCAGTCCTCAACTTGTAGCTTAACCAACAAAACACGTGGGTACTGGTACTAACCGATCAGTACTGACACCAGATGGATCCAGTACCGGTACTGTATGGAGCTAGCATCGGTACCCCCTTACATGACCATTGCTTGCGATCCTTGATCAACCCACGTGGGCAGCATGATACTATAACCCATACTAACTCCGTACAATCCATCACTTATCAAGTTCACTTTGCTTAGGGGATGATAAATCAAAAACTCTTAATTACTTCTACCCACATCGTTGTCCAAATCTCAAATTCCTTAAGATCAAGCATCCAAATTTCACACAGTTGGGGTAGACACACTCTTCCATCATCTTGCACAAAAATACAACCTTGACAAAACAACAAAACATCCTCGAAGATCTCAAAATCTTATTTGATCTAATCGGGCTAGCACCATAGTCACGACAAAATGGTCTCACGCAGCTCAGATCTCCCTCAATGTTCCTCGGCTCCTTCCAAGGAAACTGTGATACAAAACAAAACAAAATTATGAAGCGTCCAACCCTTTCTTCCTTAACTAATTACATGGTAACTAACCTTTCCCGCACACAGGGTCATTATCTTCTCAATACTCATATTTACATATTCCTTATACATTCACAAATGTCACGTAGAACATCAACTTACATTAGAGAGACAACACAGTGGCCTCAACCTTATCATCACTGAAACACCGCAAACATCACCACAACATGCCCACAAGAGAGAATCCTCATTCCAAAATTCATTTTGAAACTGCAAGTCTCTAACACTTTAACTGCAACCATCTTATTCTCGAACCAATCCCGGAAAAACACACGGGTACTTTGCAATCGGTTAAATGACTCATCCATCTTAGAAGACCAGTAACGGTCTTTCACTGTCACTAAACAAGCTAATAGCGATTTCAGCATCACCTCAACGAACCAACTTCTTACTAGCGATCAAGCCATGTTCTCTCATGGTGAAACACTTAGACGAAAGAAACCTCGTTCAAGTTGCACCTTTACAAATAAACCTCTTACTTCCTCAACTTGGTCAGTATCCTCTTATAACGGCGATGGGTACCGACATTCAACTGGGCCTGACCACAAACTTCTACTCACATTCTTGAAAAGGAGAAAGTCACGACGACTCCTCCAAGAAGCATAAACAAACACTTTGATAGTCTGAAAACTCTCGAGCGTCAAACTGTACACATTAGCATCTATCGAACGGTCAAACATGTCTCACAATCCCATTGTTTCATTCTCAAAACGACCACTATGAAAATCACGGTAGAAGGGCAACGATTTAACATTGTCATTACCAAATGTTGGGTTCCCTAGAGGTCTTAGAGCCTTGAGCCCACTCTCTACATTACTGGCTAACATCACTCTTGATTAACCAAAGAAATTTCCTAGGTGCAACAACTCCCAAGAAGGTAGCTCTCTCAAACCTATAGAACGTCTAAATTCAGCCACACTCTAACGAACTAGTGGATCTCAAATCCACTATCTCCAAGAAATGCCCAAGAGAAGGACGATGATACTTCACAAGTATCAATGAGACTCCATTTTAGACAAACCAAGGGTCCTCCAACAAAAATGCATCCGTTGATCGATTTCGAAAGCTAGTTATCTATACCCGCATCATAAATGTTATTCACGCATAACAGTGAAGATTCTTTGCCACAAACTCCCATAACGTATTAGAAGGCTTCAGAGTGTCAACAACACTCAACAAAGACACCATTCAGGCGGTAGGAGGAGAATTGATAGCTCTTTAAAGAGCATGTATTTTACCTAGATTTATTGATTAAATTGTCTCAATTTTAATTTCTCATGCAAACATTATTGCATTTTCTTAGCTTAATTATGCATTTCCTTTAACTCAATTATGCTTGTGTGTTTTGTGTTGAATTTGGTAAATTCAGTTGTTTTCATTGCAATTCTAATGTCGCTGTAAAAAGCATTCTTTATTGCAACCAGATATGTCGCTGCATAAGTTTTGTTTAGATTACGTCTAGATCGGTCGCCACATTGAAAGCTGTCAAAAAAGATAAGATCAAATGATGTTGACCAAAGGATAAGATCAAAGGACGATGAGCTGGCAGGTTGTTATAACAACTTTTGTCTAGACATAATGTCCCTACAACTTTTGCTACAATATCAGCACATCGAAGAGTCATTGTCACCACAATGACAGTTGTTAGGATAAGATCAAAAAGACAATGAGCTGTCCATTAATACATCTGTCCTGCATGAAATTTATAGCTGCAAATATATAAAGAACACTTGTAAACACCCAATTGGAAGATGAAAATGATATATATTCACATATTTTCTCACCCTAAGGATTGGCTGATATCATCATTTTTTGAGAAGATCATTTTCTCCATCCTTTGAAGCTTCTCCCATGGCGGCTTGAGCTTCTTTTTTGGTGAACCAAGGTAGTAATGAGGCAGGGCTTTTAGTGACAAAGAGGATTCAAATGCTTTTTGCAAAGGGAACGTGTAGATCATGCCAACTTAACAAGAAATAGAGGTTTTCGTGCGATTTTCATGTTCTTTTGTAAATACTTTAGACGATGATTTATTGTTTTCTTTCCTTAAGAATGATAGTTATTTTGGATTGTGAACTTCAAATTATTTTATGAATCTTTCTTTCTCATTTCAACTTTTTGGTTTGAATGCTATTTTGCAAGAAAGTATTTACTC
The DNA here is from genome assembly GCA_019671005.1 of Hibiscus mutabilis. Taxonomy (NCBI): domain Eukaryota; kingdom Viridiplantae; phylum Streptophyta; class Magnoliopsida; order Malvales; family Malvaceae; genus Hibiscus; species Hibiscus mutabilis. The sequence goes on along the minus strand of CM033745.1, from coordinate 28,661,032 downwards.
GGCCACTAACATTGAGAGATGCAATGATAGTTCAAATTAATGAGCATCATAACGAAAGTTGGGTGGGGACACAATGAAATTTGGTTCACTCATTCAAGGACAGACAATATCTCCCTACAAAGAAAGGTGTGGTAGATTTGTTTCTTTAAGTCATTAGTTGTGAGTTGAAGGAAAGTTAGTAGGATAAATTTGATTTATCTCGCTTTATAATCATCTAATGCTTTAACCTTGCAGTATTTGATAATCTGTCGAGTTACACCAAGGGAAACCAATATTTTTATAGAATATCATTTTCCTTTACTATTCTATTGCCATTGCACCCACATCACTCTTTGATATCTTTTGCATTTATATTTCTTTGCACCCGCAATTTCACTCACATTTCCTTTTATTTTCTAGAACTTTTACACTGAAATCGATAGGAAGAAAACTACTTTCCTCGTGGGATCGATATCTGATAAGATCAACCTATCAACTATACTTGCATCGACTATGTATGCTTGCACTATTGCTACGACATTTCATAGCCGATCAAGTTTTGGCGTCATTGTCGAGGATGACATTTTTTATGTTTATTTGCTTGTGAAAATAGGGTGATGGAGTCGGCACCAGCTACTTTGGTAGGCCAGACACCGTTAAAATAACCAGAGATTCAAAACATTTGGGTTCGGGAATCAATTATGCATGGGGAAGGATTAGCACCCCCACAGCGCCCAAAATTGGCACCGTGTTGATTTGGTGTTGTCTTTGCAAGAAATCAAAATTTTGATTTTTAATTTAAAATTTAATCCAAAAATACGGTCAATATTTCGTTATTTATGAAAACTGAAAAATATAATACCTGAATAAGTCAGGATATCACTTCCTAGCCAATTCCCGAAATAAATTGAAAAATATTCCCTTAATATTAAACCGAATTTAATATTCTAAAAATACATACAAAAAAATCAAAAGGAAAATATATTTTAGAAATTATAATTTAGTATTGAATATATTTTAATCTTGTAAAGAATTCATACCACTTAAAATATATAAACATGGCATACAAAATATAGGAACATACCAATAATTAAAAGAACATTGTAATTAATTCATTCAACTTAAAATATACAATCATGAAATACCAAATATATTTATTAAAAAAACATGCCAATATATATTACCCTATATCTAAGCTAATATTAAAATAAATACAAAGATAAAAATTTACCCTACTAGAAGCTCGAATGAAGAACTCCTACCGACCCCTAACAGGATCCTTGCATTATCTCGCCAAAAACGATCCGAATGAATCTCAGCAGGACCCCGATCGAATAATTAATTGAACCATCAAAAAATAAAAATTCCCCGTGAGAGCACTGCTCTCAAAGATTCGAAAGGGCACTGCCCTTGCCATCTTTAATGGCTTTGCACCATTTAATGGTTTTTAACCATGCCATTTCCATGGCCTTTTGTATGTGTTTCCTGGCAGCCTCCCCCTGTGCCTTTTATAGGCAATTGGGGAGGGGGTGAGTGGAAAGTGTGGATGCCTTGCATGGCATCCACTATTGTTTACCTTTTTTTACTTTTTCTTTTTTTACTTTTTTACTATTATTATTATTTCAAATCTGGGGTCCTTACATTCGATTTTATTTGGGTTTTTATAACCTATTTTTACAATATAAAAATCTAAAATCTCCCTATTTGTTCATCTACAGGGCAGTAGAGCAGATTTTGGGATGTCCAGACAAAAATGGGTTATAGAACCAATGTTGTAGGTTAGCTTTCAATTATGCCTTTATAATCAATTCAACCATGATATCATATTCTCTTTGTAACAATTATTTCAATTTAACTTTTGTTATAGCCTTGAAAATCGATAACACGGTTTAGATACACGAGTCCCTAACCAACTGTCGCCCATAAAATACATGGTACTCGCAGTACCGGTCAATCCCTCCTACTGTCGCCAAGTGACCACAAACACATCCCTCCTACTATCGCCCAATAGGGACCACTGTCCCAGACTGTTGTCCACCTTGGCTTTGATCTCTATGGACTCTATGGCATGTCAACTATATCTACGACTTATTCGAGACCAAGGCTTTCAGTAATTACCATTCGTATCAATCTTAGAGCTTAGCTCTATTCGAATTGCACTTCTTGTGCCAATATCCCTTTTTTCAATTAGGGGTCAATACCAATTTCAATGTCAATGTCTCAATGACAATATCAATAATCAATGTATCAATGTTCAATGTTAATAATCAATGACCTATATCACGTGTATTAACTTTCATTTGTGTCTTAAATCACACATTAGATACTTATTTTCTATATCAATCATTCATTTCTAGTTCAACTCTAACATGTCTCTTGGCACCAACACTTCACATAAAAAGTATTCATATCAAGGGAATCATTCGACTTTAAAACATACTTCTCAATCAATTTAGTCATACAAGTATTTCCCAAGGAAATACTTACCTTGCCTCCATGCTTGCTAAGCCATAATTCAATTACGTAAACATATTATTGAGAATCTTTGATGTATCAATTAAAACAGAGCTCGGGAAGGGTGAAATTCCTTTTTGATACTTTAAACTACACTCACAGGTTGTTTCCGAGCTACTAACGATCCCAGATCACGACCCCTTTTAGCCTATCAGCTTGTTGGTCTACGTTATCCTTTTTCTCTTCAAGATCTTCTCGGTCTAACATAGTACAATATATATATATATATATATATATCATTAGACACATAGATCAATCATTCAAGTTCACAAAACACATTGAACCTTTGGTCATTATTCAATTAATCCATTCGGCAATTTCAATCCAATCAACAAGCCTATGTATTCATAATTTCCTGGTCAATCTCAACAATCACTAAACCGATGTGAATCCTCAAACAGTATCTAAGCAACCAAGAACCAATTTATTCATTAGCAACCAAAAATTATGTATTCAATTCCCACTTTTAATTCAACATACAACCATAAAAATAAAATAGGGCAGCTCTTTATTAATTTACATTCGCTGGACCAAAAATAGTCCCAATTTTATTATACGAGCATATTCATATCCTAAATCAAAACACATATATTTTTCCTTTAATCAAATAAAGAGAAATGTAGCCCCCTTTTGCTTGTCTTTATACCCTGTTATAACCCTATTTTACTCGACCAAGACTGCCCAAATCATCTAGCATGCCAAACAATTTCTTCTAATTCTAATCTAATTTCATTCTATCAACTAAACCACAACAATAGAATTTATGACCAACTCCCATTTAGCATTAACTCCCAATTATAATAATAACATTGCACCATTTCGAATTCAACCGAACAGTCTAAACAATTTCAAGAAATTCATGTATTCCATAGCTTATATAAACATTGTTTTTCTTAACTCAAACTTACTATCTCATCTATCAATTTCAAACCAAACATTCATTCACAATTTTCATCCAATCAATTAAGATTCTCTATCAACAACTATCAACCAACATGCAATACCTTGAAAAAGAAGAATTTTACCTCCCTTATGATGCGATTTGAATGCAACAATTTGATTTCCACCCTATCGAAGCTAAATTCCCAATATTCTTTGTGCTTTCTCACACTACTCTCTTCCTAATGTTGTTCGGTTAGCTCGATGAAGAAGAAGACATTTCCTTAGTTAGAAACCAATTGTAGGGGGAAAGGAAGACATGTGTATTTTCCCTAAATGATTATTCAATTACCATGCAAACTAACACATTAAATATCTTTAAAATATAGTCCTTAATTTTGGGCTCCTAATCTTTTAATTGTATCGAAATGGTCCTTTCAATAACTCATGGATTTTATTCTAACTTAGATAAGTCACATTATATTCTCTATATTATACTTTGGAGTATTACAATTCCCTCCCCTTAAAAGAAATTCGTCCCTGAATTTTAACTGGGGAAAAAGATGTGGGTACTGATTTCGCATAGTTGCTTCAGGTTCTCACATAGCTTCTTCAACATTGTGATTTCTCCAAAGCACCTTGACTAATGGTATTATCTTGTTATGAAATCTTTTAACTTCACTATCTAGAATTTGGACCGGTTCTTCATCATATGATAAATCGAGATTGAGTTCAACTTCTTCAGGTTCCAGAATATGTGATGGGTCTAAACGGTATCTTTTTAAAATTGATACATGAAAGACATTATGAATTTTATCAAACTCTTTGGGAAGGGCTAGTCTATAAGCAACTGGGCCAATTCTTTTTACAATTTCAAAGGGTCTGATAAAACGGGGACTTAACTTTCCCTTGTTTCCAAATCTGAGTATTTTCTTCCACGGAGATACCTTCAGAAACACTTGAGCTCCCACTTCGTGTTGAATATCTCTTCTCTTGAGGTCAGCATAAGCTTTTCTGTCTGTCAAAGGCTTCTTTTAATCTACTATGTATTATCTGAATTTGACTTTCAATTTCCCAAAGCAATTCAGGCCCTAAGACCTTGTTTTCTCCTAACTTCGACCAACATAAAGGAGTCCTACACCTCCTCCCATATAAGGCTTCGAATGGTGCCATTTTAATAGATGTTTGGTGACTATTATTGTAGGCAAATTCAGCCAGTGGTAGGGATTTTTCCAAATTCTTCTCAAAGTCAATCACACAAGCTCTAGGCATGTCTCCAAGGATTTGTATCACTCTTTCAGATTGTCCATCAGATTGCGGATGGAAGGCAGTACTAAGATTCAATTTGGTTCCCAAAGCTTTCTAGAGTGCTTTCCAAAATGTAGATGTAAACCGGGAGTCTCGATCAGAAATTATGTATGTAGGAATTCCATACAATCTAATCACTTCCCTGATACAATTCGGCTATTTGCTCTATTTTCATGTTCATACGAACATGTAGGAAATGTGTCGTTTTGGAGAATTTGTCAACAACTACCCAAATGGAATCGTTCTTTCTTGGTGAAATGGGTAGTCCCGATAAAAAAATCCATAGTTATTTGTTCCCACTTCCATTGTGGCAATTCAATAGGCTGACGAAGTCCTGAAGGCACTTAATGTTCTGCTTTCACTTTTTTACAAGTTAGGCATTTAGATACAAATTCTGTGACATCTGTTTTCATTCCCGGCTACTAGTAAACTTCTTTTAAATCTTTTTACATTTTAACTAATCCCGAATGTACAGAAAAAAGACTACTATATGGTTCTTGTAACCTCTTTCTTTAAAGTCTGATCATTTGGTACACAAACTCTATTCCTAAAATAGAGTAAGCCATTCAACTTTAATGAGAATTCAGAGCTCGATTCAGAATCAATTCTTTTTAATAGCTTCTGAAGTTCATGATCGGTCTGCTGAAGTGTTTTGATTCTTGAATTCAATTTAGAATGAATTTGGAGCTCTGCTAAGTGCTTCTGATCTTTCAAAAGCTTAAAATAGGCATTGAAAGTTGTTGGAGCTACAATCCAAAGAGATATTATTAGCTGGATTTAAGCTCCATCTTTCAAACAAGGTAAAATGAAGCATGAATTGTATGAGATCTTACCAACAGAAACGTTTACGACTGAGGGCATCAGCCACTACATTCGCCTTCCTCGGGTGGTAGTTGATGATCAAGTCATAATCTTTGAGCAATTGTACCCATCTTCTTTGCCTTAGGTTTAAATCCTTCTAATTTAAGATGTATTTCAAGCTTTTATGATCACTGAATAGATGGCATTTTTCTCCATATAAGTAGTGTCTCCAAAATTTTAAAGCAAACACGATTGCAACAACTTCCAAGTCATGCGTCGGGTAATTCAACTCGTGTGGCTTTAATTACCGGGAAGCTTATGCTATCACCTTATAATCTTGCATTAAAATGCACCCTAATCAGAGACGAGAAGCATCACTGAAGACTGTAAAATCCTTTCCCGGCTCAAGTTGTGTTAGGATGGGAGCTCAAGTGAGAACTTGCTTCAATTGATCAAAGATTCTTTGTTGGTTCTTTGACCATTCGAATGGCGTCCTTCCGAAAAATTCGAGTCAAAGGAGCAGCCACAATCGATAACCCTTTTACAAATCTTCTATAATATCCAGCTAAACCGAGGAAACTCGTAACTTCTCCAACATTATTTAGTGGCTTCCAATCAATAATAGAATGAATTTTCTTCGGGTTAACTTTTATACCTTCTCCAGATATCACATGCCCGAGGAAAGACACTTCCATACGCCAAAATTCACATTTGTTAAATTTAGTATACAATTGCTTATCCCGAAGAGGTAATCCCAGTAATTCCTCAGGAAACATATCAAGAAATTCGGATACAGTTAAAATGGATTCAAGAAACAATTTGGATTCGTTTAACTGAGATATAGGGGCAAACATTGCCACAGATTCGAATGGTTCTCTATTTAGCAATGCTATTGAATTTTTTCCTAACCCCAAAAGGTACAGTCTTTTCTTAGCACAATCTACCCAAGCTTTATGTTTACCTAGCCAATCTAAGTCCAATATGAGATCAAAATTAGAGAAGGGTAGGGCTAAAAGATCAGCAGGGAATGGTATACCTTGTATAAATAGAGGGCAGTTTTTACATAATTGATTTACTATCACTCTATCTCCTAGAGGATTTGTGGCTATCAAATCACTATTTTTGGGTTCAGACTTTAGATTAAGCTTTTCAATTATAAATGAACTTATAAAGGAATGGGTTGAACCTGAATAAAAAAGAGCATATACAGGATGTGTATCCAAAAAGATTATACCTGCAATTACATCAGGTGATCCTTCATCTTCATGCCCTCGAATGTGACAGACTTTAGTAGGTGCCTGAGACTCCTTGACAGTAACATTCGACCCTTGGCCTTTATTCTATCCATAGTTCCAGAATGAGCTTGTTTTGGCCCTTTTCCCCTTGGTGATGGATTTTGGTTCGAACCTTTAAACACATGAGAGGGTAACTTGTTTGGGTTTTAGGGACAATCTTTGATGAAATAAGTAGTCTCCCCACACAAATAACAAGCATTAGATTGCTTTCTTCATTGACCTGAATGATATTTCTGACAGATGTTGCAAGCCGAAACTTGAAATTCTCTTCTAGTATTTCCAGTGCTATTAACATATACAGTTGGTGTAGAATTTTTGCCCATTGATTGGGGTTTGGGTATGAAATTACCCTTGGAGGAGTTACTGAAGTTGGAAGAATTTCCCCCATGGTGTTTCTGTTTCTTATTGTGCCAATATGGCTTATGATCATCCCCGTGTCTCTTATCATTTCTTGACTGTTTCTATTTTTTCTTCTCTGAAGTCTTCATTTTAGCTTCTGAAACTATCACCCGATTAACCAAGTCTTGGAAATCAATAATCTCGAGAGCAGTAAACATCAGACTTAACTCATTTTTGAGCCCATCGATGAACATTCAACACTTGTCCTCCTTTTTCTTGATAAATTCGAACCCATATTTGCAATACTTGCTGAACTCACTAGCGTATTGTTCAACTGGCTTTCCTCCTTGCTTCATATATAAGAATCGCTTCTTACGTTCAACAAGATATTGCTCCCTAATGTACTTTTTCAGAATTCCTTGAGAAAGAATTCCCACGTGATATCTTATGTCGGTGCCACGAGAATTGTAGTCTCCCACCAACTAAGTGCTTCTTCAGCCAAGAGAGCTACTCCACACTCCAACTTATGTTCATCCGTACATTGTAACTATTTGGTCAAAATTCTCACTGTAGATTCCAACCAGAATTTAGCTTCTTCAGGTTTTTCTTCATTGGCTCCGGTAAAGGCATAAGCTTGATGTTGATCTAACTTCTCGATTGGAGCTCTTGCTAGTACTACTACCAGGGGATTAAGAGTAGTTGGGGGATTTTGTCTCATAGAGACGATCAACTGATCAAACATTTCCTTTAAGCTAGAAAAACATTCCCGTTAAACGGGATGGATTACATGAGCTTCTTGCTGAACTTGTTGAGGCACAGTAACTTTTTGAGGATCTTGATTCATCCTCACACATCCTCCATCATAGGAGGTGCCAGTTGGACTTTCGTTATCTTTTCCCTGTAACACCCCTTACCCCGGGTTAGTTGTAACCTAGTTCAGGAATATTACCAAGGAAAGCAAGCAAGAAGAACTCATCCTATTAATGAGTTCCTTAACTAACAAACAACATAACATACATTACTTAGCTAACAAGAAAGTTCATTTGAATACATTACAAACCAAGCATGTGATCCATTTTAAACTTTCATTATCATTTACATTTTCATTACGAGGCATTCGATGACTTAGATGTAATAGATGATCAAGTTTGAATACTTTGCTTCATTTACAAGGCATGGTGATTCATTTGAAACTTAATTAGACATGGTAGACATCATAGTTCATTTCATTCAAGGCTAGATCTTAGACAAGAATCATGTATCCTATTCGACAATCAAGATTGGTTCACTAAGCATATACATTTCAATCATACATGGTACTTGATCAAGCAAGTTAGACTACATATAGAGATCATCTCAATTAACAAGATATGCACAGCAACCATTGACATTTATACCAAATTTAAAGTGTTTACATACAAATCTTAAAGTCATATAATTAGTTACATGATAGATCCATCAAGAACATGCTTATACAAAACATTCAAGATCTCAAAATGCATGATTCACTACTTCTATATACAAGACTAGTGCCACCTCCTAAGAGACTACAAAAGATGTATGAGGTCATACTTTAGCTTCTTGCTCGTGAGATTGCTTCGAGATCAAGGATTCTAGCTTCCAAGACAAGCACGATCAAATGCTTTAACCTATTTTTGGGGGAAGGATGGAAAACAAGAGTGATAAGTACAAAGCTTGTACTTAGTGAGGTAACTCCTAAAACTAGTCAAGTTTTATATAGGTATTGTCTTTAAACAACTTAACATAGCTAAGGCTTTCAAGAGAAGGATCAATAGATGGTTATAAGGTCATGTAGTTCTCATTTTGTGTATCAAACAATCAAGCAAGTGAACATAGGCATAGATTTCTAGTCGATCAAACAGGAATTCAATAGGCATGATACACATTCAATTAACCAAGAAGCAATAAGCAAGATATACTATTCGATCAACCAAGAAGCAATAAGCAAGGATTTCAATTCTAGCATTAACATGGTAGGTTACCAAGCAGTCATACTTAAGTAACAAGAAATCAATAGAATCATGTCATTTATAACAAGTAACAAGATTTTCAAGTTCATTTTAGTTGTTTATTATCTTAGTACAATCCTTGACACAATCCATGGTTCTTAGATTGCTAGGTATTCGAGTCTCCAACCAACTGTCGCCACATTATGAACCATAGTGCTGGTCAACCCTCCTACTGTTGCCAAAGACCGCATACATACCCTCCGTCTGTCGCCAATTAGGGGCCTTAGCCCTGGACCGTAGTCCACCCTTACAAAAGAGTTCTAGACTCTAAGGCAAGCCTTCCTACCCGTACAACTAGTAGCCAAGGTTGTCCAAGCTTACATTTCATGTTTCAAGTTTTCATATTCAAGATCAAGAAAAGCAAGGCTTATTCAAGTGTTCATTCGAGCAAGATCATGGTAATTTATTTCATGTTTAAGGTCCTTAGACCATTAGAGCCTTAGCTCACAATCAAGCATTTGCAATTTCAAGTGTACTAGCATTTAATGTCTCAATTTTACAAGAACAAGTCACTCAACATATTATAATCACCAAGCTTTCATTGAACAATTTTTTTTTCATGTTAGTATTTCGAAACATAGATCAAGAACATTCTTGCATAGATCAAACATTAAATCTAGCTTCATACTTCCCAAAATTTATCATTTGGCATACTCAAGTATATATATATATATGCATGATGCATCATGTTAAAAATGCCAAACAAGATTGGTTAGGACCTAGTCCTAACCCTATAGTTAGTTACACTCACAATACAATCCAAGCAAGCTAGCAATTTTCTTGTATAGCTATTCCTTTGTTCTTAGCCTTTGGATGATTTCCCTTTTCTCCTTCCGCCAAGTTCACTCATTGCACTAGCAAATTCAAGATTAAACACACTCATCAATATGTATACACAAGACAATTCAACATGGCAGCAAGGTTATTTCAATACATATAGACATTTACATACAATTCTGTCAACATTTCAATAAACAATATTAGGAAGGATCTAATTATCCCAAACTGTTACAAAATAGTCCAATAAAATTGTGTACAAAACAGTTTCCAACTAGCTTAACTACTGCAGCCTGGCAGCTTGCACACTACATGCTTAAAAAGGCATATCTTTCAATTCTTACGTCGGAATTTCAATTAATTTATACGTTTGGAAAGCTAAAAAAAATTGTCTTTAAGACCATAATAGACTTTCATGTTAGTTCTTAGCCAATTAATACAGTTTATTGTTCAAAGACAGAGCATTTACATTGTCTGGACAGTTTGCACTGTCCAGCTATTTCTATTTACAGTTTCCAGCATAGGACCCAGTTTTCAGTTCTGTTTTCACCTAATGAAAGTAGACATACTAAGGATCATGTCATTAAAATTTCAGCCATGAATTTGATCTATACAAATTTGTTGAATTTTCAAAGCTACTGCCCAGAATAGAGCAATTTTGGGCAGATTGCACCTATTCAAATTTTAATTCCTTAAATTCTTTTTAACCAGTGTTTTGGCCCTATAATTCATTTCATATGCAATCCTAAACATGTTTAGTCAATGTTAATTCATTTTTCAAGGCAGCCAAAACAAAGTAACTTGATTACAAAGCTCAATTCTGCATGTTTACACAATAGGTTCTTACTAAAACAATTTATATGCTATATGACTATGTTCATACTTTTATCTTTCATTTCCAGCTTTGGTTGCTAACAATTTATCTTGTTTAACACCTTGATTACATTATCAAATCATGATCATCCCCAATTCATTAATTCCATAGCTCAATTACAAGTTCTAACCATTCAATTATTACATCAACATCTAATTTCAAAATTCCAGCAACCTAGTTTTGTTACACCATTCCTTACACATAATTTCCAGCATAGTACCACAACAATTCAACATGTAACCATTTTGAGATCAATTCCAGCAATTATACATGAGTCTATTACATGTTCCAGCATCTATACATTCGAATCACATTTCTATTTCAATTCAAACAATTCAAACATGAAATTTACAAGAGAAACAAGTATTTACCTTACTCATTAAGCTATCTAGACTTAATTTGGAGCTAAATCAAGGTTGTAGGGCATGGATTCAAGCTTCCTTTCTCTCTTTTCTCTCTTCTTCAATTCGGCAATGGTATAATGAAGAAGATGATGACAACATCTAATCCATCTTATTGGATTTGTGAAATGTCCAATATGACCCTTAATTTATCCTTAATATTAACTTAATCAAGGGCAACTATGGGATGTTGAATCTTTAGCATGCATTCTTTAAACTTGCTAGAGTTTACAAGTTGGTCACCTTAATTTGGTCACTCTGTTCTTTCATTCTTTCAATTAGATCCTTGACTAATCAATTTAGCTTAAATTCTAGGTTCAATTAACCTATCAACTTAAGCAATTGTTTTCAATACTTCTAGGCTATGATTTAGGGTGTTACAAATGCAAGCAAGAAGAACTCATCCTATTACAGACAATTGAACAAGCTTACGATCAAGAATCGATATCCTCTTCCTAGAATAGAAGATATCTTCGATCAGCTCAAAGATGCTTCGGTATTCTCTAAGATCGACCTTCGATTAGGATACTATCAAATGAGGGTAAAGGAAGAAGACGTGCCCAAAACGGCCTTTCGTACTCGATATGGCCACTATGAATTTCTCGTAATGCCATTCGGGTTAATGAATGTTCCGTCTTCTTTCATGGATCTCATGAATCGAGTTTTTAAGCCCTATCTCGACAAGTTCATGGTCATCTTCATTGATGACATCCAAGTTTACTCCTGGAACAAGGAGGAACACTCTGAACATCTCAGAATCGTATTGCAAATTCTCCGGGAATGTCAATTGTTCACAAATTTCTCTAAATGTGAATTCTGGCTAAACGAAGTCTTTTTCCTTGGCCATGTCATCTCAGTAGAAGGAATTAAGGTAGACCCAATGAAAATTCAATCCATCCTAGATTGGAGACCTCCGAGGAATGTTGGTGAGGTCTAAAGTTTTCTCGATTTAGCCGGGTATTACCGAAGGTTTGTCAAGGGTTTTTCTTCAATTCCCACAAGCTTAACCAAGCTAACCCGAAAGGATACACCTTTTGTTTGGTCAGAAAGCCAACAATGAAGCTTCGATCAACTTAAGCAAGCCCTAACTCATGCTCTGGTTCTTATCCAACCAGAATCGAGCAAGGAGTACATTGTTTACAGTGATGCATCTCATCTAGGGCTAGGATGTGTTCTAATGCAAGATGAAAAAGTGAATGCTTATGCTTCAAGGCAACTCAAACCATACGAATCCAATTATCCTACTCACGATCTAAAGTTAGCAGCTATCATATTCGCACTCAAAGTCTGGAGACACTATTTGTACGGGGAGAAATGCAATCTATTTACCGACCATAAGAGTCTCAAGTATCTCCTAAGTCATAAAGATTTGAATCTAAGACAAAAAAGATGGCTAGAATTGCTTAAAGACTACGATTTGGTTATCGACTATCACCCAGGGAAAGCAAACGTGGTTGTTGATGCCCTTAGTCACAGACCACACTCGGGTAAACTTCTACACTTAAATCCTTTAGTAATCTATTTGAATTAAGTCTTTCTTGAACTGCAAGTAACCATTCGAAAGCTTTATTGCATTGCAAGTCGCCATTTGAAGTGAAACCTTAAAGCTTGCAAATAAATTCATCTGAATTGTGTCTTTCTTAGTTTGCAAGAAAACTATTCGGATTAATCCTTTCCTATCTTGCAAGTAGCCATTCGAAATATATCTTGTCTTGCAAGAAACTACTTGAAAAATTTTCCTAATGGTATTATTGATTCTTCCGTAGCTACTCTGGCTATCAATGCTCATTTTCGGTTATCCAAAGGATGAAAATTTCTATCTGAACTTCAAGTTCAGTCTAGCTTAATCTCGAGAATCAAAGAACTCCAACAAATTGATCCAGATCTTCAAAAGATCATATCCAAGCTAGCTTCTGAGCCTAATTCTGATTTTTCCTTCAAGTTGAATAGGCTTCTCTACTTCAAGGATAGCGTGTGCGTTCTTAACAACGAGGAACTAAGGCAAGAGATGTTACAAAAAGCTAACCAAAGCCCTTTCTCAATTCATCCTGGATTAGTCAGGATGTACAAGGACCTAAAACCACTATATTGGTGGCCAGGCATGAAATCGGCTATCACAGACTTCGTATCTAAGTGCCTAACTTGTCAAAAAGTCAAAACTGAACATCGAGTTCCTACTGGATTACTTCAGCCAATCGAATTCCCTTAGTGGAAATGAGAGCGGATAACAATGGACTTTGTTACTAGTCTTCCTTCCACTCCAAGAAAGAATGATGTTGTATGGGTGATTGTTGATAGATTCACAAAGTCTACTCACTTCATCCCTGTTCGAATGAACATGAGCTTGGAAACCTTGGCCAAGCTTTACATCCATGAAGTAATTCGACTACACGAAGTACCTATAGCAATAATCTCTAATCGTGATCCTAGATTTGCTTTGCGATTTTGGAAGTCTCTACAGAAAGCTCTAGGGACCAAAGTAAATCTAAGTACAGCTTTCCATCCTCAATCTGATGGATAATCTAAAAGGATTATTCAAGTACTAGAAGACATGCTTTGTGCTTGTGTTATAGAGTTTGGGAAGAACTGGGAGAAATCTCTACCCCTAGTAGAGTTTGCTTAAAACAATAGCTATCAAGCATCTATTCAGATGGCACTATTTGAAGCTCTATACGGGAGGAAGTGTAGAACTCCCTTATGCTGGTCTGAATTGGGGGAAAACAAAGTGCTAGGGCCTCAATTGCTTCGGGAAACGGAAGAGCAAGTGAACATCATTCATGATCGATTAAAGGCAGCCTTTGATAGACAAAAGGCGTATGCAGATTTAAAATAGAGAGACATTCAACATTATGTTGGAGACAAGGTTTTTCTCAAAGTATCCCCTTGGAAGAAAGTCCTTCGATTTGGAAGAAAAGGGAAACTCAGTCTCCGATTCATTGGTCCATTTGAAATCACTAAAAGAATTAGACCGGTGGCCTATCTATTAGCTCTTCCTGGAGAATTTGATAGAATCTGCAATGTATTCCACGCATCTATGCTTAGAAGATACATATCCGATCCTTCCCATATCCTTGAATCGGAAGAAGTTGAGTTGAACCCTGACTTATCCTACGAAGAAGAGCATGTCCAGATTCTTGATCGGGAAGTAAGAAAGCTTAGGAACAAGAATGTTCCTCTTGTGAAGGTCTTGTGGAGAAACCACAAGATAGAAGAAGCTACTTGGGAATATGAAGAAATCATGAAGAAGCAATATCCCCATCTATTTGATTCAGGTAAATTCAAGGACGAATTTATTTTGAGGGGAGGAGAATTGTAACACATTAAATCATAGCCTATAAGTATTGAAACCAATTGCTTAAGTTGATAGGTTAATTGAACCTAGAATTTAAGCTAAATTGATTAGTCAATGATCTAATTGAAAGAACAAAGTGACCAAATTAAGGTGACCAACTTGTAAACTCTAGCAAGTTTAAAGAATGCATGCTAAAGTTTCAATATCCCATAGTTTCCCTTGATTAAGTTCATATTAAGGATAAATTAAGGGTCATGTTGGACATTTCACAAATCCAATAACATGGATTAGATGTTGTCATCATCTTCTTCATTATACCGTTGCCGAATTGAAGAAGAGAGAAAGGAAGCTTGAGGGAGAAAGTTTGAATCCATGCCCTACAACCTTGATTTAGCTCCAAATTAAGTCTAGATAGCTTAGTGAGTAAGGTAATTACTTGTTTCTCTTGTAAATTTCATGTTTGAATTGTTTGAATTGAAATGGAAATGTGATTCGAATGTATAGATGCTGGAAATGTCCTACGAAGAATAACATATTCAGATTCTTGACCGGGAAGTAAGGAAGCTTCGAAACAAGATTGTTCCCCTTGTTAAGATCTTATAGAGAAACCATAAGGTGGAAGAAGCTACCTGGGAATCTGAAGAAGTCATGAGGAAACAATATCCTTACCTATTCGATTCAAGTAAATTTGAGGACGAATTTAATTTAAGGAGGGAGAATTGTAACACCCTAAATCATAGCCTGCAAGTATTGAAACCAATTGCTTAAGTTGATAGGTTAATTGAACCTAGAATTTAAGCTAAATCGATTAGTCAAGGATCTAATTGAAAGAATGAAAGAACAAAGTGACCAAAGTAAGGTGACCAACTTGTAAACTCTAGCAAGTTTAAAGAATGCATGCTAAAGTTTCAATATCCCATAGTTTCCCTTGATTAAGTTAATATTATGAATAAATTAAGGGTCATATTGGACATTTCACAAATCCAATAATATGGATTAGATGTTGTCATCATCTTCTTCATTATACTATTGCCGAATTGAAGAAGAGAGAAAAGAGAGAAAGGAAGCTTGAGGGAGAATGCTTGAATCCATGCCCTACAACCTTGATTTAGCTCCAAATTAAGTCTAGATAGCTTAGTGAGTAACGTAATTACTTGTTTCTTTTGCAAATTTCATGTTTTAATTGTTTGAATTGAAATGGAAATGTGATGAACATGTAATATACTCATGTATAATTGTTGGAATTGATCTCAAAATGGTTAGATGACATGTTAGGTTGCATTACATGTTGCTGGAATGTTGTGGTATTATGCTGGAAATTATGTGTAATGAATGGTGTAACAAAACTAGGTTGCTGGAAATTTGAAATTAGACGTTGATATAAGAATTGAATGGTTAGAACTTGTAATTGAGCTATGGAATTAATGAATTGGGCATGATCATGATTTGATAATGTAATTAAGGTGTTAAACAAGCTAAATTGTTAGCAACCAATGCTTGAAATAAAAGACAAAAGTATGAACATAGTCATATAGCATAGAAATTGTTTTAGTAAGAACCTATTGTGTAAACATGCAGAATTGAGCTTTGTAATCAAGTTACTCTGTTTTGGCTGCCTTAAAAAATGAATTAGCATTGAATAAACATGTTTAGGATTGCATATGAAACGAATTATAGGGCTAAAACATCGGTAAAAATGAATTTAAGGAATTAAAATGTCAATAGGTGCAATCTGCCCATAATTGCTCTGTTCTGGGCAGTAGCTTTGAAAATTCACCAAAATTTGTATAGATCAAATTCAGGCTGAAATTTTAAAGACATGATATTTAGTATGTCTACTTTCATTAAGAGAAAATAGAACTAAAAACTGGGTCCTATGCTGGAAGCTGTAAATAGAAATAGCTGGACAGTGCAAACTGTCCAGGCAGTGTAAATGCCCTATCTTTGAACAATAAACTATATTAGTTGGCTAAGAAATAAAATGAAAGTCTATTATGGTCTTAAATAAAATTTTGTTAGCTTTCCAACGGTATAAATTAATTGAAATTCCGACGTAAGAATTGAAAGAAATGCTTGTTTAAGCATGTAGTGTGCAAGCTGGCAGGCTGCAGCAGTTAAGCTAGTTGGAAATTGTTTTGTACACAATTTTATTGGACTGTTTTGTAACAGTTTAGGATAATTAGATCCTGCCTAATCTTGTTTATTGAAATGTTGACATAATTGTATGTAAATGTCTATATGTATTGAAATAACCTTGCTGCCATGTTGAATTGTCTTGTGTATACATATTGATGAGTGTGTTTAATCATGAATTTGCTAGAGCAAGGAGTGAACTTGGTGGAAGGGAAAAAAGGGAAATCATCCAAAGGCTAAGAACAAAGGAATAGCTATGCAAGAAAATTGCTAGCTTGCTTGGATTGTATTGTGAGTGTAACTAACTATAGGGTTAGGACTAGGTCCTAACCAATCTTGTTTGGCATTTTTAACATGATGCATCATGCATATATATATACATGAGTATGCCAAATGATAAATTTGGGGAAGCATGAAGCTAGATTTAATGTTTGATCTATGCAAGAATGTTCTTGATCTATGTTTCGAAATACTAACATGAAAAAAAAATTGTTCAATGAAAGCTTGGTGATTATAACATGTTGAGTGACTTGTTCTTGTAAAATTGAGACATGAAATGCTAGTACACTTGAAATTGCAAATGCTTGATTGTGAGCTAAGGCTCTAATGGTCTAAGGACCTTAAACATGAAAGAAATTACCATGATCTTGCTCGAATGAACACTTGAATCAGCCTTGCTTGTCTTGATCTTGAATATGTAAACTTGAAACATGAAATGTAAGTTTGGACATCCTTGGTTACTAGTTCTACGGGTAGGAAGGCATGCCTTAGAGTCTAGAGGTCTTGTGTAAGGGTGGACTACGGTCCAGGGTTAAGGCCCCTATTTGGCGGTACGTATGTGGCCTTTGGCGACAGTAGGAGGGTTGACCAGCACTACGGTGCATAATGTGGCGACAGTTGGTTGGAGACTCGAATATATAGCAAACTAAGAACCAAGGATTGTGTCAAGGATTGTTCTAAGACAATAAACAAGCTAAAATGAACTTGAAAATCTTGTTACTTGTTACAAAATACATGATTCTATTGATTTCTTGTTACTTAAGTATGGTAGCTTGGTAACCTACCATGTTAATGCTAGAATTGAAATCCTTGCTTATTGCTTCTTGGTTGGTCGAATAGTATATCTTGCTTATTGCTTCTTGGTTAATTGAATGTGTATCATGCCTATTGAATTCTTGTTTGATCGACTAGAAATCTATGCCTCTGTTCACTTGCTTGTTTGTTTGATACACAAAATGAGAACTACATGACCTATAACCATCTATTGATCCTTCCCTTGAAAGCCTTAGCTAGGTTAAGTTGTTTAAAGACAATACCTACATAAAACTTGACTAGTTTTAGCAGTTACCTCACTAAGTACAAGATTTGTACTTATCACTCTTGTCTTCCATCCTTCCCCCAAAAACAGGTTAAAGCATTTGATCGTGCTTGTCTTGGAAGCTAGAATCCTTGATCTCGAAGCAATCTCACAAGCAAGAAGCTAAAGTATGACCTCATACATCTTTTGTAGTCTCCTAGGAGGTGGCACTATTCTTGTATATAGAAGTAGTGAATCATGCATTTTGAGATCTTGAATGTTTTGTATAAGCATCTTCTTGATGGACCTATCATGTAACTAATTATATGACTTTAAGCTTGGTATGTAAACACTTTAAACTTGGTATAAATGTCAATGGTTGTTGTGCATATCTTGTTAATTGAGATGATCTCTATACGTAGTCTAACTTGCTTGATCAAGTACCATGTATGATTGAAATGTAAATGCTTGAACGACACATGTCTAGTGAACCAATCTTGATTCTCGATTAGGATACATGATTTTTATCTAAGATCTAACCTTGAATGAAATGAACTATGATGTCTACCATGTCTAATTAAGTTTCAAATGAATCACCATGCCTTGTAAATGAAGTAAAGTATTCGAACTTGATCATCTATTACGTCTAAGTCATCGAATGCCTTGTAATGAAAATGTAAATGATAATGAAAGTTTAAAATGGATCACATGCTTGGTTTGTAATGTATTCAAATGGTATTTCTTATTAGCTAAGTAATGTATGTTATGTTGTTTGTTAG
The DNA here is from genome assembly GCA_019671005.1 of Hibiscus mutabilis. Classification (NCBI taxonomy): domain Eukaryota; kingdom Viridiplantae; phylum Streptophyta; class Magnoliopsida; order Malvales; family Malvaceae; genus Hibiscus; species Hibiscus mutabilis. The sequence continues at coordinate 28,642,334 of CM033745.1, read as the reverse complement.
TTAAGGAACTCATTAATAGGATGAGTTCTTCTTGCTTGCTTGCTTGCCTTGTCTTGGTAATACTCCTGAACCAGGTTACAACTAACCTGGGGTAAGGGGTGCTACATTCCCAACCTTGATTCAAACATTCTATTATATAAAAAAGAAGCTTGATCAGATTTGAGTCACAATAGACTAACTCCTAGGTGGCACTAAAGTCATCAATAACAATACACTACTCTTAACTTGGCCCTAGACCTTTAGCTCTGATTACCAATCTGTAGCATCCTAAATTGGCCTTAGAAGATACAAGCATTTAGATGGTCAAGAAAGGACTAAACATAATTGAATTAGAACTCATCTAGGCATTCGAATGATTTAAGGATAATTCTTGATTGGCAAGCAAGCAATCGAAGCTAGTCAAGACATACATAGATTCAGTACATGTCATGCTTAAATATTCTTTGATGCTAAATTTATAAATAGATGACCAATAATTTAGACATTCAACATTTCACTTCAAGGAAAAGTAGTCATAACTTTTCTCTTTGTTAAAAATAGCAAGAACCATAAGCCATATACATGTATTTTACTAGTCCTTTTCGATTTCAATTAAAGCAATTCATTTCTTCCAACATGCGTTTGCCAATAAACAATCATACAATACATTAGCATCGAGTTACTAACATGTACTACCTAAGCCTGTCGTATAACATTCCAATCATTTTATAACAACCTTTTACTCGACTCAACCTATAATCATGGCATTAGTTTGAATGAGTTACTCAAATGAGTAGAAATTTTATCATCAATAACCATATAACTAAGAATCATGCTAGGCATTTCATTTGTATTACTCCTAAGCTAACATCAAGATTTCCTTAATCATTTTTACTACCAATTAACTAGTTATTTTTTTTACTTTCATGAAACATGTTATCCTAGCTCTAAGCATGATCAAGTAGAATTCCTTTAACTTAAAACATGAACCTAATAGAAGACAGGCAACCACATACAACCACTAGGAACTTCATATAATATTTTACAAAACATGGCAATTTCAGGCTTTACATACCCCAAATAACAAACACTAAAATAATTACATACTAAAGTGCCACCATCATAAGAGTTCTTAACAAAATTAACAACATACTCTTAATTCCAAAATGTGACTTGATCAAGCTCCTTGTACTGCAAATATCAAAAAGTTAATCGAAAGTATAGTGAAAGAATTTTTATTTAGCAATAGCTTAATGAGTGAGTTTAAAGCACATTAGGCAAAAGTCATAACTTAAAGGTCTTTCATACAGTTGTCATTTATATGAAAGTAGAGCACTACATTACTCAAGAAACATTCGAATCAATTATTAGTTTATAAAAATTATGTCAATTAAGTCCATTTAATCTTGCATATATCACATATCAATTCAGCAAGGAGAAACAAATAGACATGTCATTCAAATGGTTTGAAAGCTTTCAACCATACCCATGTTTCATGTAAGCATTATAACTTATCAAGTATCAATACTCCATATACATCACAATACATTAACAATTCACTTGGTTACATTGTATCATATTTCCAATGTTGTAGGTTAGCTTTCAATTATACCTATATAATCAATTCAACCATGATATCATATTCTCTTTGTAACAATTCTTTCAATTTAACTTTTGTTATAGCCTTGAGAATTAATAACACAATCTAGATACACGAGTCCCCAACAAATTGTCGCCCATAAAATACATGGTACTCGCAGTACCAGTCAACCCCTCCTACTGTCGCCAAGTAACCACAAACACATCCCTCCTACTGTCGCCCAATAGGGACCACTATCCCAGACCGTAGTCCACCCTGACTCTGAGCTCTATGGACTTTATGTAATGCCAACTATATCTACGACTGACTCGAGACCAAGGCTTTCAATAATTACCATTCTTATCAGTCTTAGAGCTTAGCTCTATTTCTTGTGCCAATATCCCTTTTTCGGTTAGGGTTCAATACCAATTTCAATGTCAATGTCTCAATGACAATATCAATAATCAATGTTCAATGTATCAATGTTCAATGACCTATATCACTTGTATTAACTTTCATCTGTGTCTTAAATCACACATTACATACTTATTCTCTATATCAATCATTCATTTCTAGTTAAACTCAAACATGTCTCTTGGCACCAACACTTCACATAACAAGTGTTCATATCATGGCAATCATTCGACTTTAAAACATGCTTCTCAATCAATTTAGTCATACAAGTATTTCCCAAGGAAATACTTACCTTGCCTCCATGCTTGCTTAGCCATAATTCAATTACGTAAACATACTATTGATAATCTTAGATCTATCAATTAAAACAAAGCTCAAAAAGGGTGAAATTCATTTCTGATACTTTAAACTGCACTCACAGGTTGTTTCCAAGCTACTGACGATTGCGCGTATTAAGTGCTTCGCAATTGGTGCAAGTGTACACGTCGCAAGTTATAGTATAGTATAGATATCGTCTCTACAGTAAATCTTAGAGAATAAGCTGGGTTATCATGAGTCGTGGTGTGATAATTGAACGGACCATCATGGTGATTGAGTGCTAGAGTAGCTCAATTTCTTCAACAATTGAATCCAGTAGGATTGCCTTGGCAAATCTGCGATTGCCTGGGCAAGTCTGCGATTGCCTGGGCAAGTTCTGCGATTGTCTGGGCAATTTGGAATGGAACAATTGCCTGGGCAATTAGGCAACCACCTTCAAAGTTCGAAAAATCATTCTTCAATGGTTTCTCATTATCCCTAACTCGAAACACTATAATTGTGCATGCCTTGATAATAAATCCCTACATGAACCAAGGGTGGACAACAACCTATCTTGCGATCCTTTTAGCCGTTAAAATTTGCAACTTATCCCTAAGTCAAAATAGTCTTTACCATCGATTGATTGAATAAAGGCCATGCTTATTCCTTTCTTGAATCGAACTCTCCTGATATTAGATAAATGGATGACTTCACGAGATCTTCTCCCAATTCACTCGCAAAATTTAAGAACCAAGAATGAACAAACTTTGAAGTAAAATTGCAAACTAAATACCTAAACAAATCCAATCGTTTTCACAACCACAAAAACACAATAACCCAAGCCAAATAGGTTTAGTTCATGGCTGGGCACAAAATAAACTCAATAATAAAATCCCTAAACATGAATCGAATAAAAACAAATAAGAAGATGTCGAGCAGCCCTCTTTGTCAAATTCTCTCCAATCACATATCTCTTAAAGTAGGCGGCTAGGTCTTCTATTTATAGGAGTTTGCTAGGTCAAAGTCTTTCTTGAGGAGAAAGTTAAGTTGGAATTAAATAGAATAAAAGAAATAGATCTCTTTTATTATATATTTATTCCTCCAAATACTTCTCCTAAAACTCTTGGAATTTAATCTCCCTTTGATCTCCAAGAACTCCTCATAAATCTAAATTTAAATCTTTATTAAATGTTGCATGGAAATCCAAATCTTAGGGATTTATCTCTTGTTTTTTGTGATTATCCCTAACGAGGTGGATTTTCCCGTCATGCCTCAGCAATCTGCTCAGCATGGCATTTAGAAGACAACTTCGATTGCCTTGGCAGACCCTTCAGTTTGGCATTTGCAAAGCAGCTTCGATTGCCTTAGCAGATCCTTTAGTTTCCTTCCTTAGTTGCCACAGCAATCTCCTACTTCCTTGGGCCATTAGATCCTGCACACACAAAAACATACACCAGTAGTACCTTTTTGCACAAAATCAACTAAATTATGAAATCAAGCATGACGGTGAAGGAAATCATGAAAAAATGCATGAATGCCTAATAATGCAACTAAAATGAGCCGAAGTCTAACAATAATATGAGTAAAAATGGTTATAAAAATAGTACTTTTGAACACTTAAGACACCACGAACTCGAACGATTGCTTGTCCTCAAGCAATGCAAATCTAATAATTACCTGCCAAGACTTCAATTATCAAAGACATGCTTTAAATTTGCCTTCAAACCTCAGAACCAGGGCACAAAGTATCATCACCTTTTGAATTTTTTGGATGGCACAAAAATTTCCCGGAACCAAACTATAATGCTCGTGACAATGTGTGTGCGTAGTTGTGTACAAGTTGATTTTCAAGATTCTATGTGAAGAATAGGCTTTTATCAATTTAATTACTGGGGAATTTATTCATATTTTTACTAGAGCCAATTTCGGGCACCTTCAGCGATATATTTAATGTGCAACTACTAGATCTAGTTTCAGGCACCTCTAGTAAGAAATTAACTTTTAATTTTCAATTGAAATTTACCCAAATTTTAAGCAACCTATGTTCACTAAGTTTCTTTCAATCAACAAGCCACAACCGTGTTCATAATATTTAGCATCATAGTAAAATTCTAAGTTCTTTTCATGCAATCCTAAAATTTAAAGGTTCTTTCAATTAAGTGTGGTGGCAAAATATCATCATTGGATATTCAATAAGTTCAAGCAATTAAATCCAATCAAAGGCATCGCAGGTAACATATGCAACCTATATGCTATTACTAAAGATGAATGTGACTACACATGAAACTAACTAGAAACCAATACCCCCCAAACTCGAGAGAAGAATTGTCCTCAATGCATCCTCAGTTTCCAGGGCAAGTAAGTCAATTGTCAGATCCATGTTCACCAAAGTAGGGTATGTTGCCTGGGCATTAGGACTTGTCGAGGCAGTAGGAATTGCCAAGGCAATTTTGGTTGCCCGAACAAGTTTCATTGTTGGGGTTTTCTTTGGCACTTCTTGTTCCTTAGCCGGTGAGGAATTGTCTTGATGTTCTTGGCCATGGTGATTGTGGTTGTGGAATCAAAAACAAAGAAAGAAAAAGAATATGTGGAAAGATACATATAAAAAGAATAAAAATTAAAATAAAACATACTTTTATCCTAAATATAAATCTAAAGATAAAATAAGTCTAAAAATATAAAACTAAAAATAAATAAGAAATACCAAAGAAGAGCATGGTTATGCATCTCCTAAAGTAACCATTTTTTGTCGTGCTCAACATGGTTGCTGGCATAGTGCTTTAATCTTTGTCCGTTAACTTTGAACTCATGTCCGTCAATGGTGGACTTGATTATCACAACACCATGGGAGAAAAGTTTTACAACTTCGAAGGGCCCATACCATCTCGATCTCAATTTTCCCGGGAAGAGTTTTAGCCAAGAGTTGAAGAGGTGTACTAATTGCCCAGGAAAAAATTGTCGCAGCAATAGCTTCTTATCATGCCAACGCTTTGTTTTTTCCTTGTAGATTCTTGCATTGTCGTAAGCTAAGGCACGAAATTCTTCAATTTCGTTAAGGTCCAATAATCGCTTTTGTCCAGCTCTCTCCCAATCCATGTTGACAGTTTTGATCGCCCAATAAACCTTGTGTTCGATCTCTACCGGAAGGTGGCAAGTCTTGTCGTATGCAAGTCTGTAAGGTGACATGCCTAAAGGCATCTTGAATGTTGTTCGATAGGCCCATAGTGCTTCATCAATTCTTGCCGTCCAATCCTTTCGAGAATGATTGACAACTTTTTCAAGGATAACCTTCAATTCACGATTGGAAATTTTGGCTTGCTCATTTGTAGAATTCTTGAGCATCTTTGTAAAGAGTGGGCCAATACAAGCCGGATTGTAAGACTTTGGTCATGGTTCGAGTTCCACCAAAATGTCCTCCATAAGGTGAAGAATGGCATTGTTGAAGCACATTATCTTGCTCCTCCTCGGGAACACATCGTCTTATCACCTGATCTGCATATTGTTTAAATAAAAGAAGCTCATCCCAATAATAATGCTTAGCATCATGTCGGAACCGCTTCTTTCCTTGGTGAGTAAGGTTATAAGGAAAAATACCACTAACCAAGAAATTAACCAAATCGACATGCCAGGGAGTTATCGAGGCAACTAACATTTGCTCATCCGAGAATGTGCCATGGATCTCCAAAGAGTCTGGATCTTCATTGCCAATTTCCAACCTTGATAAGTGATCGACAACTTGGTTTTCTATTCCTTTCCTATCCTTAATTTCAATGTCAAACTCTTGTAAAAGTAAAATCCAACGAATCAAACGAGGTTTGGCATCTTTCTTAGCAAAAAGGTACTTAATTGTCAAGTGGTCAGTATGAACAATTACCTTAGTAGCAATCAAGTAGGAACGAAGCTTATCAAATACGAAAACTATTGTTAGTAATTCTTTCTCTGTCATGGTGTAATTTGATTGTGCACCGTTTAGAGTTTTACTAGCATAGTAAATCACATAAAAAGTCTTACATATGCGCTGTCCTAGAACGGCTCCTACCGCGAAATCACTTGCATCACACATGAGTTCAAAAGGTAAGGTCCAATCGGGCGGAATGACAATGGGTGCCGAGGCAAGTTGCTTCTTCAAGGCTTCGAATGCTTGGATGCATTAGTCATCAAAATTAAAGGATTTTTCCTGTTCAAGCAAGTTACACAAAGGTTTAGAGATTTTATAAAAATTATAAATAAACCTTATGTAAAAACCTACATGACCGAGAAAGCTTCGAATTCCCTTGACTGAATTTGGTGGTGGCAATTTTTCGATCACTTCTACCTTAGCTCTGTTGACTTCAATTCCTTTGTAGGAAATCCTATGACCGAGCACTATTCCTTCATCTACCATAAAGTGGCACTTCTCCCAATTGAGCATTAGATCGAATTGTTCACATTATGTTAGCACTTTCTCCAAATTGCTGAGGCAATCGTTGATGTTGTCACCGAATATCGAAAAATCATCCATGAAGATTTCAAGGAAGTCTTCAACCATGTCGGAGAAGAATGCCATCATGCATCTCTGAAAAGTTGTCAGAGCATTGCATAATCCAAACGACATCCTTCGAAAAAGCATAGGTACCATACGGGCATATGAAGGTGGTGTTTGCCTGATCATCTAGTGCTATGGCAATTTAGTTATAACCTGAGTAGCCATCAAGAAAACAATAAAAAGATTTACCTGCAAGTCGGTCAAGCATTTGGTCAATAAATGGCAAAGGAAAGTGATCTTTCCTTGTAGCTTTATTAAACTTGCGGTAATCCATACAAACCCTTCAACCAGTCACAATCCTAGTTGGGATTAGATTATTGCTTACGTTGCTTACCACAATTATACCTCCCTTTTTCGGTACACATTGTACCGGGCTTACCCATGTACTATCGGAGATAGGATATATGATACCGGCATCAAGCCATTTGATGATTTCCTTCCTCACGACTTCTTTCATAGCAGGGTTAAGCCTCCTTTGTGCCTCAATTGTCGGTTTATGATTATCCTCCAATAGAATTTTATGCATACACACTACCGGGCTAATTCCCTTCAAGTCGGTAATTGTTCATCCTATTGCCTTCTTATGAAATTCTAACATGTCGATCAACCTATTTTCCTGTTCAGGTTGTAACTTAGAAGAAATATCACAGGCAAAGTGTTATCGTTTCCCAAATAAGCATATTTCAATTGCCCTGGCAATGGTTTCAATTCAAGTATAGGAGGTTGCCCAATAGAAGGTTTTTCGGTCTTACCTTCCTTACATGAGTAGTCCAATGGTTCAAAATACATACTTGGACGACTTGCTATCCAATTGGCTTCGTCTTGCTCTTTATCGTCTGGCTCTTCAAGTTCCTCAGGTTCAGTAATACAATTGCCAAGGCAATCTTCCTCAGTGTGGAAATTGAATTCAGTTGGCATGCTTAAGGGTTTAGAAAACATTAAGCTTCATTTGCTGGTTGTTTACCCTCATGGTGAGTTCTCCTTTCTCGACATCGAGCAATGTCCTTCTCGTTGCTAAAACCGGTCTCCCAAGAATAATGTGTGCGAACTCATCTGCTTCACAATCCAAAATAATGAAATTAGCAGGAAAAATAAATTTATCATCTCTTACCAGGATATCCTCGATTTTTCCATTTGGATGTGCATAGGATCTATCCGCAAGTTGTAGCATCATTTTTGTTGGTATTGCCTTCCCTATTCCCAATCTCTGGAAAACTGATTTGGGCATTAAATTTATGCTTGCTCTAAGATCGCACAATGCTTCACAGTAACTGTTTCAAATTCCCCTATCCTAGTCCTCTTAGAGACGATTTCTTTAAGGAACTTAGCATAGTTCGGCATTTGTTCTATTGCTTCAACCAAGGGCAAGTTAATGTGGACTTGCTTTAAGATGTCAAGGAACTTCTTGAATTGGTATTCTTGTTTTTTGGCATTTCAACTTCTGTGGGAATGGTGGTGGCCGTCGGATGTCTTCAATCTTTTCATTGGTTTGGAACTTGATGGAAGGAGTTGCTGAGGCATCAGGACTTGCTGAAGCATGTGCGGTTGTTGAGGCATGTGGAATTGTCGTGGCATTCTCTGATTCATTAGTTTTAGCAGAGGTTTCGTTGTTGGACTCATCTTTTTGGACAAGGGGTTGCTCTCTTGGTCGGTTTATTGGCTGGGCAGGTGTATCCTTAAGCTTCCATCCGCTTCGGGTGGTGATTACTTTACACTGCTCATGGCCTATTCCTTTGGCGACCTCAGTATAGCTAGGTAAACCGTCTGGTGGTCTCATATTAAAGTTCTGAGCAAATTGCCCGACTTGTATCTCTAAGGATTTCAAGGCTGCCTCTTAATTTTGCAATTTCATCTCCGTCCTGTTCATAAAAGCATCAGTCTTCTTCATGAAATTACTATTCTCTACCATATAACATTCAGTTTTTAACATGAAAGCATCGAGAGAATTTTCTAAAGAACTGGATGGTGTTGATTGTTGTTGCGACATCTGTGGCATATGCTATCGTGGAAAGTTCTGTTGGAATCCTATTCCTTGTGCATTCTGACTGTTCTAGTTGAGTGTATTGTTGGGATTACTCCATGAGAAGTTGGGGTGCTTCGTCCAAGCTGGATTGTAAGTGTTGGACATCACATTGTTGTTTCGGTTGTAGTTTCCAACGTAGAAGCTAGATTCCGGATTCTACGGACACTCAGCAGAATCATGGTTACCGTTACATAATTTACAAAATGAACCAACTACCTTGACCTCCTATGTGTTTCTTGGTCGTTGCATGTTCTTAACCATATTGGTTAAAGCGGCCAATTGTGCAGAAATAGATCCTGATGAATCAAACTCATTAATCATGGCATTGCGTTTGACTATTCCCTTTCGAGTGGTTGGGAACTGATAATCATTCTTGGCAAGACGGTGCAGAATCTCTATTGCTTCCTCAGGTGACTTGTCAAGGAGTATGCCATTTGCCGAGGCATCTAGCATCATCCTTGTCGGTGTGTTCACTAAGTTGTAGAACATCATCACTTGCATCCACAATGGGAATATGTGCATGGAATATTTGTGTAAAAGCTCTATGTATCACTCCCAAGCTTCATACATGGATTCATCGTCTGCTTGCCGAAAATAAGTAATATTATTACGCAACTTATCAATCATATTTGTAGAACTAAATCTAGCAATGAAATCACGACATAAATCCATCCAAGATCCTATAAATCCGGATGGAATACTATTCAGCCATGTTTTTGCCCTATCCCTCAGTGAATAGGGAAACAATTTCAGCCTTAGGATATCTTCATGGACTCCTTGTAGCTTGAATGAATTACAAATCTCCAGGAATGATTTGAGATGTTGTCTGGCTTCTTCAGTTGCCGAGCCGCCAAATTGACCAATTGTGTTGATCATGTTGAACATCACAAGTTTTAATTCAAAGTGGATGGCTTCTATCTCGGGTGCAACAACTCCTGGATTGAGACCATTGAGATCTTCCTCTAAGTAGTCTCAGATAGGTCTATTCCGAACATGTTGTATGACTGGATCTCCTTCTCCTTTTGCTATGGCATTCTGGTTACCATTAGCATTCAGATTGCCGACTGGTTATTAGGTTGTTCTGTCATTGCTGCTTGTTGTTCTCATCTTCTTCTATGTAGAACCCGTTCTATCTCGAGTTCAAGTGGGTAGTGTTGTGTTGTTGGTCTCGCCCTGGTCATACACAGATGCAAAACCAAAATTGTAAGTCCCTTGAAACCAATTAGAAATAAAACAAAAATAAAAAGAAACAAAGGTGCAAGAAATCAAAAACAAAGTTGCTATTGCCAATCCCCGACAATGGCGCCAAAGACTTGTTGCGCGTATTAAGTGATTTGCAATTGGTGTAAGTGTACACATCGCAAGTTATAGCATAGTATAGATATCGTCTCCACAGGTATTGGTGCTACTTCAAGAATCTAACTTCTCGCACTGAAAGTAAAAACACAAATTAATGATTGTAGAAGTTCTAATTAACGAGAAAATAAAAGAGCAATTAAATAAAAAGATGTGTCGACGAATAAGAGAGAGTAGGATGGGTTATCGTGAGTCGTGGTGTGATAATTGAATAGACCGTCATGGTGATTGAGTGCTAGAGTAGCTCAATTTCTTCAACAATTGAATCCAGTCGGATTGCCTTGGCAAATCTGTGATTGCCTCGGTAAATCAATGATTGCCAAGGTAAGTTCTACGATTGCCTGGACAATTGGGAATGGAACTATTGCCTGGGCAATTAGGCGACAACCTTCAAAGTTCGGTGAAGCGTTCTTCAATGGTTTCTCGTTATCCCTAACTCGAAACACTATAATTGTGCATGCCTTGATAATACATCCGTGCGTAAACCAAGGGTGGACAACAACCTATCTTGAACTCCTTTTAGCCGTTGAAATTTGCAACTTATCCCTAAGTCAAAATAGTCTTTACCATCGATTGATTGAATAAAGACCATGCTCATTCATTTCTTGAATCTAACTCTCCCGATATTAGATAAATGGATGACTTCACGAGATCCTCTCCCTATTCGCTCGCAAAATTTAAGAACCAGGAATGAACAAACTTTGAAGTAAAATTGCAAACTCAATACCTAAACAAATCCAATCGTTTTCACAACAAAAAAAACGCAATAACCCAAACCAAATAAGTTTAGTTCATGGCTGGGCATAAAAAAAATCAAGAATAAAATCCCTAAACTTGAATCGAATAAAAACAAAGAAGGAAAAATAAGAAGATGTCGAGCAGCCCTCTTTGTCGAATTCTCTCCAATTACATATCACTTGAAGTAGGTGGCTAGGTCTTCTATTTATAGGAGTTGGCTAGGTCAAAGTCTTTCTTGTGGAGGAAGTTAAGTTGTCTAGGTCTTTTATTATATATTTATTCCTCCAAAAATTTCTCCTAAAACTCTTGGAATTTAATCTTCATGTGATCTCCAAGAACTCCTCATAAATCTGAAATTAAATCTTCATTAAATGCTGCATGAAAATCCAAATCTTTGGGATTTATCTCTTGCTTTTCGTGATTATCCCTAATGATGTGGATTTGTCCCGACATGCCTCAGCCATCTACTCAGCATGGCATTTAGAAGACAGCTTCGATTGCCTTGGCAGACCCTTCAGTTTGGCATTTGGAAAGAGCTTCGATTGCCTTGGCAGATCCTTCAGTTTCCTTCCTTAGTTGCCACGGCAATCTCCTACTTGCTTGGGCCATTAGATCATACACACACAAAACACACACCAGTAGTACTTTTTTTCCACAAAATCAACTAAATTATGAAATCAAGCATGACGGTGAAGGAAATCATGAAAACATGCATGAATGCCTAATAATGCAACTAAAATGAGCCTAAGTCTAACAATAATATGAGTAAAAATGGTTATAAAAATAGTACTTTGAACACTTAACAACAATCCCGGATCACGACCCTTTTTAGCCTATCAGCTTGTTGGCTTACGTTATCCTTTTTCTCTTCAAGATCTTCTCGGTCTAACATAGTACAATATATATATATATATATATCATTAGACACATAGATCAATTATTCAAGTTCACAAAACACATTGAATCTTTGGCCATTATTCAATTAATCCATTCGACAGTTTCAATCCAATCAACAAGCCTTTGTATTCATAATTTCCTGGTCAATCTCAACAATCACTAAACCGATGTGAATCCTCAAATAGTATTTAAGCAAACAAGCACCAATTTATTCATTAGCAACTAAAAATTCTATATTCAATTCCCACTTTTAATTCAGCATACAACCATAAAAATAAAACAGGGAAGCTCTTTATTAATTTACATTCATTGGACCAAAAATAGTCCCAATTTTATTATACGAGTAGATTCATATCCTAAATCAAAACACATATTTTTCCTTTAATTAAATAAGGAGAAATGTATCTCCCTTTTGCCTGTCTTTATACCCTGTTATGACCTTGTTTTACTCGACCAAGACTGCCCAAATCATCTAGAGTGCCAAACAATTTATTCTAATTGTAATATAATTTCATTCTATCAATTAAACCACAACAATTGAATTTATGACCAACTCCCATTTAGCATTAACTCCAAATTATAATAAGAACATTGCACCATTTCAAATTCAACCAAACAATCTAAACAATTTCAAGAAATTCATGTATTCCATAGCATATATAAACATTGTTTTTCTTAACTCAAACTTATTATCTCATCTATCAATTTCAAACCAAACATTCATTCACAATTTTCATCCAATCAAATTAAGATTCTCTATCAACAACTATCAACCAACATGCAATACCTTTAAGAAGAAGAATTTTACCTCCCTTATGATGCAATTTGAATGCAACAATTTGATTTCCACCCTACCGAAGTTAAATTCTAAAAATTCTTTGTGCTTTCTCACACTACTCTCTTCCTAATGTTATTCGATTAGCTCAATGAAGAAGAAGACATTTGCTTAGCTAGAAACTAATTGTAGGGGAAAGGATTACATGTGTATTATCCCTAAATGATTATCCAACTAACATGCAAACTAACACTTTAAACATCTTTGAACTTTAGTCCTTAATTTCAGGCTACTAATCCTTTAATTGTTTCGAAATGGTCCTTTCAATAACTCATGGATTTTAATCTAACTTAGATAGGTCACGTTATATTCTCTAGATTATACTTTGGAGTATTACAATTTCCTCCCCCTAAAAAGAAATTCGTCCATGAATTTACCTATAGGGAAAAGATGTGGGTACTAATTTCGCATTGCTGCTTCGGGTTCACACATAGCTTCTTCAACATTGTGATTTCTCCAAAGCACCTTGACTAATGGTATTATCTTGTTACGAAGTCTTTTAACTTCACTATCTAGAATTTAGACTGGTTCTTCATCATATGATAAATCGAGATTGACTTCAACTTCTTTAGGTTCTAGAATATGTGATAGGTCTGAATGGTATCTTCTTAACATTGATAAATGAAAGACATTATGAATTTTATCAAACTCTTTGGGAAGGGCTAGTCTATAAGCAACTGGACCAATTCTTTCTACAATTTCAAAGGGTCTTATAAAACGGTGACTTAACTTTCCCTTCTTTCAAAATCTGAGTATTTTCTTCCACGGTGAAACCTTGAAAAACACTCAATCTCCCACTTCGTGTTGAATATCTCTTCTCTTGAGGTCAGCATAAACATTTTGTCTATCAAAAGCTTCTTTTAATCCACTATGTATTATTCAAATTTGACTTTCAATTTCCTAAAGCAATTCAGGCCCTAAAACCTTGTTTTCTCCTAACTCCGACCAGCATAAAGGAGTCCTACACCTCCTCCCATATAAGGCTTCGAATGGTGCCATTTTAATAGATGTTTGGTGACTATTATTATAGGCAAATTTAGCCAATGGTAGTGATTTTTACCAATTCTTCCCAAAGTCAATCACATAAGCTCTGAGCATGTCTTCAAGGATTTGTATCACTCTTTCAGATTGTCCATCAGATTGCGGATGGAAGGCAGTACTGAGATTCAATTTGGTTCCCAAAGCTTTCTGGAGGGCTTTCCAAAATCTAGATGTAAGCTGGGAGTCTCGATCAGAAATTATGGATGTAGGAATTCCATGCAATCTAATCAATTCCCTGATATACAATTCGGCCAACTGCTCTATTTTCATGTTCATACGAACAAGTAGGAAATGTGCCATTTTGGAGAATTTGTCAACAACTACCCAAATAACATAGTTCTTTCTTGGTGAAAGGGGTAGTCCTGATACAAAATCCATAGTTATTTGTTCCCACTTCCACCGTGGCAATTTGATAGGCTAAAAAAGTCCTGAAGGCACTTGATGTTTTGCTTTCACTTTTTAACAAGTTAGGCATTTAGATACAAATTATGTGACGTCTATTTTCATTCCCGGCCACTAGTAAACTTCTTTTAAATCTTTTTACATTTTAACTGAACCTAGATGTACAAAAAAATGACTACTATGTGCTTCATGTAACATCTTTTTCTTTGAAGTCTGATCATTTGGTACACAAACTCTATTCCTAAAATAGAGTAAGCCATTTGGTTTTAATGAGAACTCAAAGCTCGATTCATAATCAATTCTTTTTATTATCTTCTGATGCTTAGGATCGGTCTGCTGAAGTCTTTTGATTCTTGAATTCAATTTAGAATGAATTTGGAGCTCTGCTAGGTGCTTCTAATATTTCAGAAGCTTAAAATGGGCATTAAAAGTTGTTGAAGCTACAATCCAAAGAGATATTATTAGGTGGATTTAAGCTCAATCTTTTGAACAAGGTAAAATCAAGCATGAATCGTATGAGATCTTACCAACGGAACGTTTGCGACTGAGTGCATCAGCCACTACATTCGCCTTCCCCGGGTGGTAGTTGATGATCAAGTCATAATCTTTGAGCAATTCTACCCATCTTCTTTGCATGAGGTTTAAATCCTTCTGAGTTAAGATGTATTTCAAGCTTTTATGATCAGTGAATAGATGAAATTTTTCTCCATATAAGTAGTGTCTCCAAATTTGTAAAGCAAACACGACTGCAGCCAGTTCTAAGTCATGCATCGGGTAATTCAACTCGTGTGGCTTTAATTGCCGAGAAACATATGCTATCACCTTATCATCTTGCTTTAAAGTGCACCCTAATCTGAGATGGGAAGCATCACTAAAGACTATAAAATCCTTTCCCAGCTCAAGTTGAGTTAGGACGGGAGCTCGAGTGAGAACTTGCTTCAATTGATCAAAGCTTCTTTGTTGGTTCTCTGACCATTCGAATGGTGTGTCCTTCTGAAGAATTCGAGTCAAATGAAGCAGCCACAATCGAGAACTCTTTTACAAATCTTCTATAATATCTAGCTAAACCGAGGAAACTCCTAACTTTTCCAACGTTCTTTAGTGGCTTCTAATTAACAATAGATTGAATTTTTTCGGGTCAACTTTTATACCTTATGGAGATATCACATGCAAAAAACCATATCAAAGTTCAAACCAGACTTTAAAGACCATTTACACTACCATTTAGGCACTACAAACTTGTGCCAAAACCAGGGAGTTTACAACATACACTCCCAAATCGTTAACGTATCCACCCATTGCCAAACTTATTGCTAATGAAAGGTTAAAACCATACTTGAACTTTGAGCAATTCTTAAACCTCTTCACTTGCTTTCTTGAAGCCCGAACAATCTACTTTTCTGCATTGTTAAGAAAATAGAGCGTAAGCAATATGCTTAGTGAGGGATGCTCAAAACATACCGTAACAATGCCTTTGAAAACATTTTTCCTCAATAAAACATTTTTCATCATGCTCAACATAGGCTCATGCTTTAAAACTCACTAAAGCAAATCATCTAACTTTTTACACATGTATCATTATGGCTCATTCATTAAACCAATGCAAATTTCAAGCTAGCTTTTCAAATCATGAACATTTGCTACAATGCTCAAAAGTAGAATCTCATGTATAAAGCTCTTTAAACAAAAACCATTTAAAACAATGATATATACAATCTTTTACATTGGCACTCAAGTGACTTGGGATGGCTACGACCCGATCAAACACATGGGAGGGCTACATCCCAACACAACAGATATGCGGATACATCTCATGGTGATGTTGCGCACCATAAGAACTGCATAACACATGGTGTTGCTTCGCACCTTAAATGCCCGTAAGGTGTTGCTTCGCACCCTATGACGACTCACATGATGTTGCTGTGCATCATGGGGGTGGCTCACGCACCCACGATTTTGCCATATATTATAGTGTACTCTCATCCTATTGGTCAACCAATTATATCTGATTATTAAAGGCTCTGTCACTTGCCAATATACAACTTAAAACCATGTTTACCTACTGTTTTCAATGAATCAACATAAGCCATAGCATATCCCAATTTAAAACATAATCAATGCATATCATTTTCCTCATCAAGATGCAATCTCTTGAAAACCATAAATCAACCTCATGGGATAATATGAATCATTTAAGAATTCATAAAAACATGCATAACAGTAGGTAACAAATTCTATCTTCAAACATGAGCATGATTTATCAAAACAATGGAAAGTTGGGAACCGAGAGTGAATTCAATCATACTTACTTTTGAGTTAAAACCAGCATTTCAAGATTAATTTAAAATCCCCAAAAATCATTTTCAAACCTCTTGAAAATCTTTAAAACCAGCGCCACTCACCAACTACACCTCACTTGCCTTGCCGAGGCGAAATCAAGCTTTTGGATCAACTGCAACTCCTTCCGAAGTTATCGGATCATCACCCCCTTCTTCCGAAGCTATCGCATCAAAATCCCCAGTAACACACAAAAACACTTTCCTCCCACAACAGCCAATCTTTCTCCTAACAAGAACAACTGAATTCACTGGCAAAACCTTACTTACTATTCTCATGTTAATTCCCAGCAAGATTAACACTAAAACAACATCAATTTACATCTAAAAACATCTCTTCAATACCAAAGAACCACCAGCAACCAATTAACCCCATAATCAAGCCATAAACCCAAAGATATAAACATCAAAACTTAGCAATTCACCTAGTTTCGGGATTCTATTGTTAAAATTACTTAAATGAACATATCATAACCATAGTATTAACTCATTACAAACCCAGCAAATCTGATCCAAAACAAAGATCCATCAATTAAAGCAATTAAACCTCAATTAAATCATCTTTCCATAATTATACCATCAAAACCCATTGGAAAACATTCATAAAAGATCACGAACTTGTGAATTTCATTAAAGAACCCTTCATTAGAGGAGAAGAATGAAACCTTACCTCTAATGATGCTTTTTCTCCCAATTGCAATGATTTTTCATGAGAAAACAAATATAAAATCATAAGGCTCTGAAAGGAAATCAATAAGAAATCCATCCCAAGAATAACATCAAAATCATAGAAATGTAACTCCATCATGTCCACAGCAAACAC
Source organism: Hibiscus mutabilis (assembly GCA_019671005.1). Classification (NCBI taxonomy): domain Eukaryota; kingdom Viridiplantae; phylum Streptophyta; class Magnoliopsida; order Malvales; family Malvaceae; genus Hibiscus; species Hibiscus mutabilis. Next base: position 28,625,089 of record CM033745.1, on the reverse strand, counting down.
ATGTCCTTGAACCATCAACAAACACCTCCTATACAATTTCCTAACCACAATTGTCTCGCCAAAAGAACTTGTCACTTGCATAACCTTATTTAGATAGTCAGCCGGTATATCAAGCAACTGCGCATGCTCCTGCAAAATGTATGAATGCGTGGAACCATAATCAATCAAAGAAAGTAATGACAAGGATTGCAAAGTAAAAGTACCTGCAATCACATCCGTGTCATTCCTTCCCTCACGATGTGCATACACCCTAGTCGGTCCACCTCCCTCAGGCTGAACTACCACAACATGAGCCACATTCCACTGACCATCCTCCATACTCTAGAAATTACCTCAGCCACCCCCACGGTCCCTCTAAGGCTCAACAGCACGTACCGGTGCCTTTTTAGATAACTAAGGACAATCACGCCTCATATGGCCTTGCAAACAACAACCATCCCGACTACCCCAACACTCTTCATAATGTCTCCGCCTACAAAGGCCACACTCAGGTACACGAACCACTGCACTCTGTCCCTATTATCTGCGGCCCAAATTACCACCATGCCTCTGATCCGGATAGAACCTCCTATCACGCAACCTCTTACTACGATCTCTACCACCATCAAACTCAGCAACTTTCTTACCAAAACTAGAATTCCCTGAGTGAGAGGACAAACCCAATCTCTACTCAATGTCCTTGGCACGAGTGACCAAGACATTGAAATATGTATACTCGGAGGCTAACATATAAGTCTTCACTTCCTTCACCAAATAGTAACGAAAGCAATCACACCTCTTCTGCTCATCAGGACCAGTTCAGGGGCATACTGGCTCAACCTGATGAACTGAACCTCGTACTCCGAAACAGACATATTACCTTGCACCAAAGCCATGAACTCTCACTTTTTCTCATCCTGATAGCGAACACCCAAATATTTCCTTCGAAAAGTAGCTCCAATGAACTCCCATGTCACCTCCTCAGGTTCCATCCCTGCGATTGTGGTAGTCCACCACGAATATGCATCACTGTAACCCCCTCGACCCAGTCTAACCGCAAGACCGAACCGAATGAGCCACATGGAGAATATTAGAGTAAACCGAGAAGATTTACCCAATAAGCAACCCTTGTATATTTTTTTTCTTTTTAACTTTTCTAGATGAATAGATTTTACCCTACATGTACATGCTGGAAATTTGTGAAAATAAGACTTGATCAGGCGTCGAATTGACATCTAATCATCTTGTTACAAGTTTAGGGACCAATTTGTGAAACCAACGTTTTACAGGGACTAATTACCAAATTAAAGTTACCAATATTTAATTAATTAGATTTCATGCTCATATGTCAAATTGCAACTTGAATTGATCACCCAAACACATTTAATTGCATTTACAACATTCAAGGACTAAAACGTAAGAAAATAGAACATTAGAAGATTCTATATAACCAATTTACCTAACACTGTATCAGTACACCTGCTTTTTGTATCGGTACGAAACTGGGCAGATTCATATATAACACAAGACCGTATCGATACGGCCCCGTGTACCGATACACCCAGCCATTTTCCTCTAAGACTGTATCGATACAGGTCCATCTGTACCGATACCTTAAGCCTAATTTGGCCTACCTGTACCAATATAGTACCCCACGTATCGATACGTCTAGGTCTGTAATGTCTCAATTTGCTATTTAAACACACCACAAAGATAGCCAAACCACTATAACATGCTTCTTAGGAAACCACAACAAAATCATGGACCAAACCACTGTCAAAAGCATCACAAAACATCATGTTCACATTCTAAAAAGGAAATCTATAGGCATGGACCCTATTGCCAAACCAACTTAAACATCAAAAACCATATCAAAGTTCAAACTATACTTTAAAGACCATTTACACTACCGTTTAGGCACTACAAACTTGTGCCAAAACCAGGGAGTTCACAACATACACTCCTAAATCATTAAGGTATCCACCCAATGCCAAACTTATTACTATTGAAGGGTTAAAACCATACTTGAACTTTAAGCAATTCTTGAACCTCTTCACTTGCTTTCTTGAAGCCCGAACAATCTATTTTTTTGCACTGTTAAGAAAATAGAGCGTAAGTAATATGCTTAGTGAGGGATGCTCAAAACAAAACCGTAACAATGCCTTTGAAAACTTTTTTCCTCAATAAAACATTTTTCATCATGCTTAGCATCATGTCGGAACCACTTCTTTCCTTGTTGAGTAAGGTTATAAGGAAAAATTCCACTAAATAAAAAAATTAACTAAATCTGCATACCATGGTATTGCCGAGGCAACTAACAATTGCTCATCCGGGAATGTATCATATATCTCCACATATGCGTCCTCCTTATTGCCGATTTCTAGGCGTGACAGATGATCGGCAACTTGATTCTCTGTTCCTTTCCTGTCCTTAATTTCAATGTCAAATTCTTATAAAAGTAAAATCCAACGAATAACACGAGGTTTGGCATTTTTCTTAGCGAAAAGGTACTTTATTGCCGAGTGGTCAGTATGAACAATTACCTTGGTCCCGATCAAGTAGAACGAAACTTATCAAATGCGAAAACTATCGCTAGTAATTCTTTCTTTGTCGTGGTGTAATTCGATTGTGCACCATTTAGAGTTTTACTAGTGTAGTAAATCACATGAAAAGTCTTACCTATGCGCTACCCTAAAACGGCTCCTACCGCGAAATCACTTGCGTCACACATGAGTTTAAAAGGTAAGGTCCAATCGGGCGGGACGACAATAGGTACCGAGGCAAGTTGCTTCTTCAAGGTTTTGAATGCTTGGATGTATGAATCATCAAAAGTAAAAGCTTTGTCTTGTTCAATCAAGTTACACAAACGTTTAGAGATTTTGGAAAAATTATAAATAAACCTTTTATAAAAACCTGCATGATTGAGGAAACTTCAAATTCATTTGACCGAATTTGGTGGTGGCAATTTTTTGATCACTTCCACCTTGGCTCTGTCGACTTTAATTCCTCTGGAGAAGATCTTGTGACCGAGCACTATACCTTCATCTACCATAAAGTGGCACTTCTCCCAATTGAGCACTAGATCAGATTCTTCACAACTTGTTAGCACTTTCTCCAAATTTCTGAGGTAATTGTTGAAGTTGTCTCTGAATACCAAAAAATCATCCGTGAAGATTTCTAGGAAGTCCTCCACCATGTCGAAGAAAATTGCCATCATACATCTCTAGAAAGTTGTCAGAGCATTACATAATCCAAACGGCATCATTCGAAAAGCGTAGATACCATACGGGCATGTGAAGGTGGTCTTTGCCTGATCATCCGGTGCTAAGACAATTTGGTTTTAACCTGAGTAACCATCAAGAAAACAATCAAAAGATTTACGTGTATGTCGGTCAAGCATTTGATCAATAAATGGCAAAGGAAAGTGATCTTTCCTAGTAGCTTTATTTAACTTGCGGTAGTCCATACAAACCCTCCAAGCGGTCACAGTCCTAGTTGGGATTAGTTCATTGCTTTCATTTCTTACCACGGTTATACCTCCATTATTAGTACATATTGTACCGGGCTTACCCATGTACTATCAGAGATAGGATATATGATTTCGGCATCAAACCATTTGATGATTTCGTTCCTCACGACTTCCTTCATAGCAGAGTTAAGCCTCCTTTGTGCCTCAATTGTTGGTTTATGATCATAATCTAATAGGATTTTGTGCATACACACTGACGGGCTAATTTCCTTCAAGTCGGAAATTGTCTATCCTATTGCTTTCTTGTGCAATGCCAACATGTCGATCAACCTCTTTTCTTGTTCAGGCTGCAACTTAGAAGAGATTATTATAGGTAAAGTGTTATCGTTTCCCAAATAAGCATATTTTAATTGCCTTGGCAATGGTTTCAGTTCAAGAGTAGGAGGTTGCCCAATAGAAGGTTTTTTGATCTTACCTTCCTTACCTGAGTAGTCCAATGGTTCAAAATACTTACCCGAACGACTTGCCATCCAATTGACTTCATCATGCTCTTCATCGTCTGGCTCTTCAAACTCTTCAGGTTCGGCAATACAATTGGCGAGGCAGCTGTTAAGGCAATCTTCCTCCATGTTAAAATTGAATTCAGCTGTGGCTTTGATGAATTGGCACTCCTCTGGATCGTCGGCATGCTTAAGGGTTTGGAAAACATTAAGCTTTACTTGCTGGTCGTTTACCCTCATAGTGAGTTCTCCTTTTTTTGACATCGACCAAGGTCCTTCCCGTTGCTAGAAACGGTCTCCCAAGAATAATGGGTGCAAACTCATATGCTTCACAATCCAAAACAATGAAATCGGCAGGAAAAATAAATTTATCAACTCTTACCAGAATATCCTCGATTTTTCCCTCTGGATGCACATAGGATCTGTCTGCAAGTTGTAGCATCATTGTTGTTGGTCTTGCCTTCTCTATTCCTAATCGTTGGAAACCAGATTTCGGCATAAGGTTTATGCTTGCTCCAAGATCAGATAATGCCTTCCGGATATAGTAATTTCTGATCAAACACGGTATTATGAAACTGTCGAGATTTTTAAGCTTGGGTGGCATGAAATTATGTAGCATGGCCATGCATCCTTCTGTCACAACAACTTTTTAAATTCCCCTAGCCTAGTCCTCTTAGAGACGATGTCTTTAAGGAACTTAGCATAGTTTAGCATTTGTTCTATTGCTTCAACCAAGGGCAAGTTGATGTGGACTTGCTTCAAGATGTCAAGGAACTTCTTGAATTGGTATTCTTGCTTTTGCCATTTCAACCTCTGTGGGAATGGTGGTGGAAATCGGATATCCTCAATGTTTTCATTGGTTTGGGATTTGATTGACAGAGTTACCGAGGCATCAGGACTTGTCGAGGCATGGGTATCTGGTATTGCCTTGGCATCAGGGTTTGCCGAAGCATGAGCATGTGGAATTGCATTGGAAATTTTCGAGCCAGAGGTTTTGTTGCCAGACTTATCTTTTTGGACAAGGGGCTACTCCTTTGTTTGAGTGTTCTCAGTTGAGTGAGCTTGGGTTTCCTTAAGTTGTCGGCCACTCCGAATGGTGACTGCCTTGCATTGCTCGTGGTTTGCTCCTTTTGTGACTTTAGTATCGCTAGGTAAACTGCCTGGTGGTCTCATATTCAAGTTCTGAGCGAATTGCCCAACTTGTGTCTCCAAGGATTTCAAGGCTGCCTCTTGATTTTGCAATCTCATCTCCGTCCTGTTCATAAAAGCATCAGTTTTCTTCATGAAATTGCTATTCTCTACCATGTAAGATCCAGTTTTTAATATGAAAGCATTGAGAGAATTTTCTAAAGAATTGGATGGTGTCGATAATTGCTGTGGCATCTGTGGTATCTGTTACCGTGGCATGTTTTGCTGGAAATCCTGTTGCTTGTGCATTTTGACTGCTCTGGTTGAGGGCATTATTAGGATTACTTCATGAGAAGTTGGGGTCATTCTTTCAGGCTAGATTGTAAGTGTTGGACATCACATTGTTGATTCGGTTGTTGTTTTTACCGTAAAAACTAGATTCTAGGTTCTACAGACATTCAGAAGAATCATGGTTATCGTTACATAATTCGCAAAATGAACCAACTACCTTGACCTCCTGTAGGTTGCTAGGTCGATGCATGTTCTTAACCATATTAGTTAAGGTTGCCAATTGTGCAGAAATAGATCCTGATGAATCAAGCTCATTTATTGTGGCATTACGTCTGACTATTACCCTTCGGGTGGTTGGGAACTGATAGTCGTTATTGGCAAGACGGTTCAGAATCTCTATGCTTCCTCAGGTGACTTGCCGAGGAGTATGCCATTTGCCGAGGCATCTACCATCATCCTTGTTGGCGTGTTCACTGAGTTGTAGAACATTATCTCTTGCGTCCACAATGGGAATCCATGCATGGGACATTTGTGTAAAAGCTCTCTGTATTGCTCCGAAGCCTCATACATTGATTCATCGTTTGCTTGCTAAAAAGAAGTAATATCATTACACAACTTATCAGTCATATTTGTAAAACTAAATCTAGCAATAAGATCGTGACACAAATCCGTCAAAGATCTTATAGATCTGGATCGAATACTATTCAGCAACATTTTTGCCCTATCCCTCAGTGAATAGGGAAATAATTTCAGCCTTAGAATATCTTCATGGACTCCTTGTAGATTGAATGAATTGCAAATCTCCAGGAATGATTTAAGATGTAGGATGGCATCTTCAGTTGCCCAGCCGCCAAATTGACCAATTGTGTTGTAACACCCTAACCCCTGGCCTGGTAATTATTCTTTAAAGGTAGACAGTCTAACTTGTTTAACAAGTTAAAGTTCACATGAACATAGAAACTATGGATCACAAAGAGGAAGACCAAGAATAATGCCCATTCAAGCCATTCGAGCAACAAAGGAGAAGGAACAATCATGAAAATTGACCACAAATAGTTGTCTACATGTATGATTCTAATATAAAAAGGCAATTTGTTTCCTGCACATAACATTTTCAATTCACCAAAACATGTAGTTTAACAATATGAACACCAAGGTATTACTATTCTCTAATTGTGATTTGTGTCAAGATTTCAACTCAAGTATCCAATTCCATTTATATGCAATTCACACATAGTAATATTATCAAACAATCAAATTTTTTTCATGCCGACTAGACTTTAAGTTGATTCAAGCATAAATATCACTCTAAGGGTTGAGCATTTCTAACAAGCAACCAATCACCAAAACATTCATCAACAATTAGTGTCAATTTCAATAGTAATCTGACTCATTTCCAAAAACTTATCCATCAGGCCTTCATATCATAACCATCCATAACCTCAACAAACGAGCATAAGACCTATAGGCCTTAATTTAGTTAATATTTACAATCCTTAATAAAGAAAAAAAGGTTATAGTAAAACCTCCCTAACTAGTGCCACCTTCTAGGAGTTTATCTTAACAAGCACAAACATACTTTTGTTGCTTATAGACCTTGCGAAGCATTCTCCAAACTTGATCAACAATCGAAACTCCCTGTAAAATATCAGAGTGAGCATTTAAACCATAGTCTCGTAATCAACCTCAAAATGAGTGTAAAGATATCAAATTTAGCTCATGACTAACAATTTAATCACACCAACTATCAATCGAGACTAGCATTCTATTAACAGTTTCATATCAAATTTTTAAGCCTCACATACTTAACAGAATTTCATTATTAACTCAATGAAACATACATTATTATGCTTCAGAAGATATGCATTACAATTTTCAGGCAATTCCTCTTGAATTGATCGAATAACAGACTATTCCTTTATAAGTGAAGCTAAATCAAGCAACTGTAGCTGAATGTCGTTACTATGACTAAAATCAATCAGAATTCTAATCCAATCATCATATTAACAGGCAATGGCAGTATTTCCATTGAACATGAGTTGTAACTATGTTAATCAGGGGTACATTGTACCTATCAAGGGACCTTGGTCCAATGTTATTCAGGCTAAGCTCAGGACACATGATTGGCATGCTAATTATACTACAATTGACCCTAGACAAGGTATTCTCTAAAGAAACCTCATTAGCCTAAATCCATCATATTCCAAGACACTATATTGTATTAAAAATTCAGAATGCAGTTCATGACATTATTATTACACATTCGCGACCATGCTTCTACTAATTGAATAACATTTCACATACCTTGCCACTTACCTTCCAATGACTCAAGCAAGCATAACACGCAAGGCATTTAGCCTCTTTAAGCATTCAATAATTTGAAATATGAACAATAATAACATATTTAATTTACAGGTTACACTCACAAATCTTTGGAGCTATTCTTGATCTTGTATCTTTATCCCCTTGAGTCTTTCCTCTCCTTGATCATCACCTTTCTTATCTATTTGTAACAACAAGTTAAAATTACATTTAAATCGATCTATTAACCATTAAAAATATGTATTTATCCCACATATGCTCTAGCAATCCTCAAGATAACCTTTTTCCCTATAGCCCCTATATGCGTAACACTCAAATGCATTATCAATTGCTCTCAAGCAAAAAACTCAAGTAATAATGAACATGATACTAGTATGACAATTTATTAACACTCAAGCTTTTCGAAACTGCTCCCTGCACTGAGAGGTTCTTTTTAATCACTTCTACCTTTCTTCCATCAATCATTTATCATCAAAATTTCATTCATTCAACCATTCAATACTAGCATTATCTATTTGGAAATTAACTCAACCTAATCACTTATTTAGCTATTCAAATTTTCAACAAAACAATCCCTAAACTAAACTGTTAAAACAGGGTAGTATCTTGTTTAATTAAACTATCCACTCTGTCATTAAAATCCAGTCTAACAATTCTCTTAGTTCTATTCTAGTGTTATCAGCAATCTAACTACATTTTTAAGTACCATCTTGAGGTTCAATCGATCTTGCCTAATCAAATCTCAAAACAACTTCGTTTATGGACAATCTCAAATCAATTAAATTCTTCATTCCAAAATTGATTCAATACTTAATCTTATGAATTAAATTCTCAAATTTACAGCATATTACTCCATTTCAGTGTCTCTATCCTCACCTTACAAGACACTAATTCAACAATTCATTTTCTCAATTTATCTTAAAGTTAATCTTATTCTAAAAGTCTCATAATCGATTCTTCTATTTTTCAATTGGATTCCAATCGAGCAAGAGTCAAGCCTACATTCAACAATTACACTAACAACTTGAATTCAAGGAAACAATAACAAGAGGACTTACATCCTTTAGCACAAATTGAGTTTCCAACTCCCTAAGGCAACCGATCCTCACCAACAAGAACAATCATCTCATTCACTCTCTATCTATTTCTCATTTTCGGTGGAATGATGAATGAGGAAGATGACTAGTATTTATTTGTTATTCATCCCAAGTGCAATCCACGTGCCCTCTTTCCCTTATGCCACACTCAAATTCCCTAAAACAAATTTTAATTACCATGCAACATATGAGTTTGTAAACTAAACTTTTAAGTCACCTTAATTTAACTCTTCTATTTCTCAAACTCCCAATTCGGCCATTCAAGGAACACAATTAGAGTCACTTTATTTACATAAAAAGAAAATCATATCAAGCTATCCCCCTAATGTCACAATTTGGGGTGTGACAGATCCCTCCCCCTCAAGGAAATTCTTCCTCGAATTTACCTGAAGAGAAAAGATACGTGTATTGTTCTCTCATGATGGATTCAGGTTCCCAAGTAGCTTCTTTATTTCCTTGATTCTTCCACAAGACCTTGACAAGAGAAATTTTTTTATTTTGAAGCCTTCTATCTTTTCGATCGAGGATTTAAGTTGGTTCTTCTACATATGACATGTCTTGATTTAATTCAACTTCATCCGGTTCAAGTATGTGAGAAGGATCAAACCGATAGCTACAAAGCATTGATACATGAAACACATTATGTATTCTATTGAATTCTTCTAGAAGGGCTAACCGGTATGCAACATGGCCAATCCTTTCAATTATTTCAAAAGGTCCTATGAATCGAGGACTAAGTTTTCCTTTCTTTCTGAATTTGAAGACCTTCTTCCATGGGGATACCTTGAGAAACACTCTGTCTCCCACATTTTATTGAATATCCCATCTTTTAAGATCAACATAAGCTTTCTGTCGATCAAAAGCTTCTCTCAATCGATTGTAAATAATCCGTACTTGTTCTTCTGTTTCACGAAGTAATTGGGTCCTAAACCTTTGTTCGCTCCCAATCCTGACCAACACAGAGGGGTTTTACACTTTCTTCCATAAAGGGATTCAAATGGGGCCATTTGAATAGAAGATTGGTAGCTATTGTTGTACGAGAACTCTGCCAAGGGTAAAGCTTTCTCCCAATCCTTTCCAATATCAATTACACATGCCCGCGGCATGTCCTCCAGGACTTGTATAGTTCTCTCTGATTGTCCATTCGATTGAGGGTGAAATGCTGTACTAAAATTGGTTCTTGTTCCAAGGGCTTTCAGTAAGGATTTCCAGAATCTATAAGTAAATCTAGAGTCTCGATCAGAGATTATTGAAGTAGGAATGCAATGAAGTCTAATTATTTCTCGGATATATAGTTCGGCTAACTGGTCCAGACTCATACTCATTCGAATGGGGAGGAAGTGGGCAGACTTAGAAAATCTATCTACGATCACCCAGATTGTATCATTCTTCTTGGGAGACAATGGTAGACCGCTAACAAAGTCCATCGTTATCTGTTTCCATTTCCATTGTGGAATTTCAATGGGCTACAAAAGTCCCGAGGGGACCTGATGCTCGACTTTCACTTTTTGACATTCAAGACATTTAGACACAAAGTCAGTTATAGAAGACTTCATTCCGGGCCACCAATAAAGACTCCTAAGGTCCTTATGCATCTTCACTAATCCAGGATGTATTGAAAAAGAACTGTTGTGGGCTTCATGCAGAATTTCTCTTTTTAATTTTGAATCATTTGGAACACACAACTTATTCCTAAAATAGAGAAACCCATCCTCTTTTAGAGCAAATTCTGATTTAGAATTTTCATTCAGTTTGAGCTTAATTTTGTGCAGTTCAGGATCCGATTGTTGTAACATTCAGATTCTTGATAGAATCTCATATTGGATTCGAATGGAAGATAGGGCCCTTTTCTTTAAAACCACTCGAAAGTGGGCATTGATAGATGATGAAGCTACATTGGATTACAATGAAATATTTTAGATTTCACATATAAGCTATATTTTGGATAAGACTAAGGAAAGTTTGATTAGATCGAATTCTTACCACGGGAATGTTCTCAACTAAGTGCATTAGCCACAACATTGGCTTTCCCGGGATGATAATCTATGATTAAATCATAGTCTTTAAGGAGTTCAATCTATCTCCTTTGTCTGAGGTTAAGTTCCTTTTGTGACCAGAAATATTTATGGCTCTTGTGATCGGTGTACAGATAGCATCTTTCTTTGAATAGGTAATGCGGCCAGATTTTTAAAGTAAAAACTACTGCAGCAAGTTCCAAATCGTGAGTTGGATAGTTTTGTTCATGAGACATTAATTTTTGGGAAGCATACGTCACTACCTTGCCTCGTTGCATTAGAACACAACCCAAACCCAAATGGGATGCATCACTAAAAGCAGTGAATTCTTTCCCCGATTCTAGTTGAGTCAAAACTGGAGCTCGGGTAAGAACTTCTTTCAACTGATCAAAGCTCCTTTGTTGTTTTTTCAGACCAAAAAAATAGTACATCTTTACGGAGGAGCCTAGTCAAAGGTGCGGCTAAAATAGAAAAGTCTTTAACAAATCTTCGGTAGTAACCGGACAAGCCAATGAAGCTTAGAACTTCCTCAACGTTTTTCAGGGGTCTCCACTCAAGCACATATTGAATCTTTTTAGGGTCAACCTTGATCCCTTCGACTGAAATTATGTGCCCCAGAAAGGAGACTTCAGGCAACCAAAATTCACACATGCTGAATTTGGCATAAAGTTTATTTTCTCTAAGGGTTTGAAGAACAATTTTGAGATGTCTTGAATGCTCCTCTTCATCCTTCGAGTAAACCAGAATATCGTGAATGAAGACCACTACAAATCTATCCAAGTAGGGTTTAAAGACTCGATTCATAAGATCCATAAACGCGGCAGGGACGTTTGTTAGGCCAAATTGCATTACTAGGAACTCGTAATGGCATACCGAGTCCTAAAGGCAGTTTTGGGAATGTCAGACTCCTTTACTTTCATTTGATAGTACCTCGATCTAAGGTCAATCTTAGAAAATACTGAAACACCCTTCAGTTGATCAAACAAATCTTCAATTCTCAGAAGCAGGTACTTATTTTTAATCATAACTTGATTAATTTGTCGATAATCTATGCACAACCTCATTGATCCGTCTTTCTTCTTAACAAAGAGTACCAGGGCTCCCCATGGTGAAGAGCTTGATCAAATGAACCCCTTGTCTTGCAGTTCTTGCAACTGCTTCTAAAGCTCTTTTAATTCAACCGGAGCCATTCTGTAAGGAGTAATGGATATGGGATTAACTCCCAGTTGAATCTCGATTTTGAATTCAACTTCTCAATTCGGTGGCAATCTAGGAAGTTCCTCAGGAAAAACACAAGGAATTCAGACACAATTGGAATTGAATTAATATCAGGCTCAGTTTTAACAGTTCCGAGTATATTAACAAATAAAGCATTCGACCTTTTTGGCCTTTGACTAATCAGCGATATCGACTCTTTTCCTAAGCCTCGTAAGTATAATTTTCTCTTATCACAGTCTACCCATGCCCGATGTCTACCTAACCAGTCTAATCCTAAAATTAGATCAAACTCACAGAAGGGCAGTACATAAAGATTAACAGGAAAGAAGATGTTTTGAATATATAAAGGACACTTCCTACAAAGAACATTTAAAGCCAAACATTTCCCTACCGGGTTCGAAACTAGGAGTTATTGAGTAACCACTTCAGAATTCAGATTCATCTTTTCAATTAAAGGAAAATGGATAAAAGAATGGGTAGACCCTAGATCAATTAAAGCATATACAAAATTATTATTTAGTTCAACATTATCTACTATAACATCAGGTGCCTCCTCGTCATCACGACTTCGAATGTGATATATCCGAGTAGGGACCCGAGACTCTTAATGAGTGGTAGTGACAGCCTGACCCCGAGATCTTCTTAAATTTCCCGATTGAGCTTATCTTGCTCCCTTTCCCTTAGGAGGTGTGGCTTGATTCGAATTAGAAGCTATCTTAACCGTGGGCTTGCCAAAGGGTTGAGGACAATCTCAAACATAATGATCCACACTTCCACACCGGAAACATGCATTTGATTGTCTCCTACATTGACCAGAGTGGTAATTCTGACAGATATTGTAGTGTCGAGATTGAGGTTCTTTACCCAAATTTCCTGAGCTACTAATAGCGACTGAAGGAGCAGAATATTTAATTATAGTTTGAGGCTTCAGAATGTAGTTATCCCTTAGTGAAGCAACTTGGCTTGCATAATTCCCTCCTTGGCCTTTCGGCCTCTTAGAAGGCCATATTGGTTTATTATCGCCCCAGGATCTTTTATCCTTCTTGGAAAAATTCTCCCTTCTTTTGTCAGCAGCTTTCATCCGAGATTCCATGGCAATCACCTGATTTACCAGATCTTGGAAGTCAATTATTCCAAGGGCTATGAACATCGGGCTCAACTCAACATTCAATCATTCAATGAACATTCTACATTTGTCCTACCCTTTCTTGATGTATTCAGCTCCATACTTACAATATTTACAGAAGTCAGTAATTTACTGCTCTATAGGTCTTCCACCTTGCTTAAGATGTAAGAAACGCCTTCTTCTTTCAGCTAAATAATGTTCACTAACATACTTCTTTCGAAATCCCTTCCAAAATAATTTCCAGGTGACATAATTCTCTAGAGCTGTAAGGATTGTGGTTTCCCACCAATTCAAGGCCTCGTCAGCAAGTAAAGCCATAGCACACTCCAACTTGTGTGGATCAGAACATTGAAGTTGTTTGGTTAAGATTCGGATAGTGGTCTCTAACTAGTACTCAGCTACTTTCGGGTTCTCCATATCCGATCCCGCAAAAGTATAGGCTCGATGCTGAGCCAATTTGTCAATAGGAGCTTTCGAATAGCTCACTGTAGGTATAGGAGGATCATTTTTGCTTCATTGTAGTGATAAACTGGTTAAACATCTCAGTCATGCTGAGAAAACACTCTTTTTGTATTTGATTTATTTGAGGAACCTCTGGCTATTGTTCTGCAGCCTTCAAAAGACTTACTGGTTCCTGATTTAGTCTAACACTTCTCCATTCATTGGACGAGCCAGCCAGGCTATTTCCATCCCGGGCCAGATGTGTCTCAAACATCTGAAATTAACATTTGGAGGAGATTCGATCAAACAATGTCATAAGAACAATTATTCAACTCATAAGTAGCACTTAGTACAATAGATAACACAACCTAGACTAGTTTAGTCCTATGATCGACTAAACCTTAGCTCTGATACCAAATTTGTAACACCCTTACCCCTGGCCTGGTAATTACTCTTTAAAGGTAGACAGTCTAACTTGTTTAACATGATAAAGTTCACATGAACATAGAAACTATGGATCGCAAAGATGAAGACCAAGGAATAATGTCCATTCAAGCCATTCAAACAACAAAGGAGAAGGAACAATCATGCAAATTGACCACAAATAGTTGTCTACATGTATGATTCTAATATAAAAAGGCAATTTGTTTCCTACACATAACATTTTCAACTCATCAAAACATGTAGTTTAACAATATGAACATCAAGGTATTACTATTCTCTAATCATGATTTGTGTCAAGATTTCAACTCAAGTATCCAATTCCATTTATATGCAATTCACACATAGTAATATTATCAAACAATCAATTTTTTTCATGCTGACTAGACTTTAAGTTGATTCAAGCATAAATTTCACTCTAAGGGTTGAGTATTTATAACAAGCAACCAATCACCAAAACATTCATCAACAATTAGTGTCAATTTCAATAGTAATCTGACTCATTTCCAAAAACTTATCCAGCAGGCCTTCATATCATAACCATCCATAACCTCAAAAAACGAGCATAAGACTTATAGGCCTCAATTTAGTTAATATTTACAATACTTAACAAAGAAACAAAAGGTTCTAGTAAGACCTCCCTAACTAGTGCCACCTTCTAGGAGTTTATCTTAACAAGAACAAACATACTTTTGTTGCTTATAGACCTTCCGAAGCCTTCTCCAAACTTTATCAACAATCGACACTCCTTGTGAAATATCAGAGTGAGTAGTTAAACCATAGTCTCGTAATCAACTTCAAAATGAGTATAAAGATATCAAATTTAGCTCATGACTAACAATTTAATCACAACAACTATCGATAGAGACTAGCATTCTATTAACAGTTTCATATCAAATTTTTAAGCCTCACATACTTAACAGAATTTCATTCTTAACTTAATGAAACATACATTATTATGCTTCGGAAGATATGCATTACAGTTTCTAGGCAATTCCTCTTGAATTGATCGAATAACAGGCTATTCCTTTATAAGTGAAGCTAAATCAAGCAACCGTAGTTGAATGTCATTACTATGACTAAAATCAATCAAAATTCTAATCCAATCATTATATTAATAGGTAATGGTAGTATTTCCATTGAACAAGAGTTGTAACTATGTCAATTAGGGGTACATTGTACCTATCAAGGGACCTTGGTCCAATGTTATTTAGGCTGAGCTCAGGACACATGATTGGCATGGCAATTATACTACAGTTGACCCTAAACAAGGTACTCTCTAAAGAAACCTTATTAGCCTAAATCCATCATATTCAGAGACACTACATTGTATTGGAAATTCAAGATGCCATTCATGACATTATTATTACACATTCTCGAGCATGCTTCTACTAATTGAATAACATTTCACATTCCTTGGCACTTACCTTCCAAGGACTCAAGCAAGCATAACACGCAAGGCATTTAGCCTCTTTAATCATTCAATAATTTGAAATATGAACAATAATAATGTATTTAATTTACAGGTTACACTCACAAATCTTTAGAGCTATTCTTGATCTTGTATCCTTATCCCCTTGAGTCTTTCCTCTCCTTGTTCATCTCCTTTCTTATCTATTTGTAACAACAAGTTAAAATTACATTAAAATCGATCTATTGACCATTGAAAATATGTATTTATCCCACATGTGCTCTAGCAATCCTCAAGATAACCTTTTTCCTATAGCCCCTATATGCGTAACACTCAAATGCATTATCAATTGCTCTCAAGCAAACAACTCAAGGAATAATGAACATGATAGTACTATGACAATTTCTTAACACTCAAGCTTATCAAAATTGCCTCCTGCACTGAGAGGTTTTTTTAATCACTTCTACATTTCTTCCATCAATCATTTATCATAAAAATTTCATTCATTCAACAATTCAATACTAGAATTATCTATTTGGCAATTAACTCAACCTTATCACTTATTTAGCTATTCATATTTTCAACAAAACAGTCCCTAAACTGAATTGTTAAAACATGGCAGTTTCTTGTTTAATTAAACTATCCAATCTGTCATTGATATCTAGTCTAACAATTCTCTTAGTTCTATTCTAGTGTTATTAGCAATCTAACTACATTTTTAAGTACCATCTTGAGGTTCAATCGATCTTGCCAAATCAAATCTCGAAACAGTTTCGTTTATGGACAATCTCAAATCAATTAAATTCTTCATTCCAAAATTGATTGAATATTTAATCTTATGAATTAAATTCTCAAATTTACAGCATATTACTCCATTTCAAAGTCTCTATCCTCACCTTACAACACACTAATTCAACAATTCATTTTCACAATCTATCTTAAAGTCAATCTTACTGTAAAAGTCTCAAAACTGATTCTTCTATTTTTCAATAGGATTCCAATCGAGCAAGAGTCAAGCCTACATTCAACAATTACACTAACAACTTGAATTCAAGGAAGCAATAACAAGGGACTTGCATCCTTTAGTACAAATTGAGTTTCCAACTCCCCAAGGCAACCGATCCTCACCAACAAGAACAATCATCTCATTCACTCTCTATCTATTTCTCATTTTCGATGGAAGGATGAATGAGGAAGATGACTAGTATTTGTTTGTTATTCATCCCAAGTGCAATCCATGTGCCCTCTTCCCTTTATGCCACACTCCTCAAATTCCCTAAAAGAAATTTTAATTACCATGCAACATATGAGTTTGTAAACTAAACTTTTAAGTCACCTTAATTTAACTCCCAATTCGGTCATTCAAGGAACACAATTAGAGTCACTTTATTTACATAAAAAGAAAATCATATCAAGCTATTCCCCTAATGTCACAATTTGGGGTGTGACATGTGTTGATCATGTTGAACATCATAGGTTTTAATTCAAAGTGGGCAGCTTCTATCTCTGGTGCGACAACCCCTGGATTGAGACCGTTGAGATCTTCCTCTAAACAGTCTTGGATGGGTCTGTTACGAACAGGTTGTACGAATTGATCTCCTCCTTCTCTTATTACGATGTTCTAGTTACCATTGGCATTCAGATCGCCGACTAGGTTTCCTTGTTGTTCTGCCATTGTTGCTCATTGTTTTCGTTTTCTTCTATGAAGAACTCGTTCTATCTTAGGTTCGAATGGGTAGTCTTGTGTGGTTGGTCTCGCCCTGGTCATACAGAGATGCAAAACCCAAATTTGTAAGTCCCCTGAAACCGAAATAAACTAAAATAAAAAGAAAAGGTGTACGAAGTTAAAAACAAAGTCACTATTGCCAATCCCCGGCAACAGTGCCAAAAACTTGTTGCGCGTATTAAGTGCTTCACAATTGGTGCAAGTGTACACGTCTCAAGCTATAGTATAGTATAGATATCATCTCCACAGATATTGGTGCTACTTCGGGAATCTAACTTCTCGCACTGAAAGTAAAAACACAAGTTGGTGATTGTAAGAGTTCTAATCAACAAGTAAAACAAAAGAGCAATTAAATAAAAGAAAGATGTAATTCAATAAGAAAGAGTAGGTTTGGTTATCGTGAATTGGTTCAATAATTGAATGGACTGTCGTGGTAATTGAGTTCTAGAGTAGCTCAATTGTTTGCCAATTGAATTGGGAATGGAGCGATTTTGCTCGGGCAATTGGGAATGGAGCGATTGCCTGGGCAATTGGGCGACAGCCTTAAAAGTTTGGCGAAGCGTTCTTCAATGGTATCTCGTTATCCCTAACTCGAAACACTGTTAATTATGCATGCCTTGATAATACATCCCTGCATGAACCAAGGGTGGACAACAACCTATCTTGCGCTCCTTTTAGCCGTTGAAATTCGCAACTTATCCCTAAGTTGAATTAGTCTTCACCATCGATTGATTGAATAAAGATCATCCTCATTCGTTTCTTGAATCTAACTCTCCCATTATTAGAAAAATAGATGACTTCACGAGATTCTCTCCCAATTCACTCGCAAAATTTAAGAACCAAGAATGGACAAACTTTGAATTAAAATTGCAAACTCAGATACCTAAACAAATCCAATCGATTTCACGACCACAAAAACTCAATAACCCAAGCCAAATAAAATTAGTTCATGGTCGGATGCAAAAGAAGCACAAAATAAAAATTCCCTAGCATTAATCTAATCGTACAAAGAAGAAAAGAATATGAAGATGTCGACAGGCCCTAGTCGAATTCTCTCTAGACAAACCTCTCTTGAAGTTGGCGTCTAGGGCTTGTATTTATAGGAAATGGCTAGATCAAAGTCTTTCCTGAGGAGGAAGTTCAGTTGGAATTAAGTACAATATAATAAAAGAAATAGAGCTCTTTTATTTTATTATTTTATTCCTCCTAAAACTCCTCCTAAATCTCTTGAAATTTAATCTCCTTTAAATCTCCAATTCTTCTAGGATTTATCTTTCCTTCTAGTATTTATCTTGAATTAAATGGATTGATCCTATCCAAATCGGCAACTTCTCCTTTCTTCTTGCAATTTAATTGCTTCGGGAATTAAATCCTGCACACACACGAAAACACACATACGCAACATCTTTTTCCACGTATTTAACTAAATTATGAAATCAAGCATGATTGTGAAGGAAATTATGAAAATATGCATGAATGCCTAATAATACAACTAAAATGTGCCTAAGTCTAACAATAATATGAGTAAAAAGGGTAATAAAAATAGTACTTTTGAACACTCATCAAAAGGTGAGACCACAGACTTTGTGACTAGGTGTTTGACTTGCCAACGGGTTAAAGCTGAGAACAAGGTGCCTACTAGTCTTTTGTAACCTATCGAGCTTCCACAGTGGAAATGGGAGCGTATTACAATGGACTTTGTAAGTGGCTTACCAGTGACACCAAAGAAAAATGATATTGTTTGGGTCATTAGGGATCGATTCACCAAATATGTTCATCTCATTCCGGTGAGAATGGACTTCGGCTTGCCTAAGCTTGCTGAGCTGTACATTCGAGAAGTTATCTGTTTGCACGGAGTTCCTATGTCCATTGTTTTCGATCGTGATCCACGTTTTGTGTCCCAGTTTTAGAGGACCCTACAAGAGGGTTTGGGAACTCGAGTGCACCTAAGCACTACTTTCCATCCTCAAACCGATGGTCAATCCAAAAGGGTTATTCAGGTATCCTTATTTCTCTTTTATCCATACGTATAAGTGTTCTGTATCAATTTCGATTCTTCCTTGTAGACTCTAGAAAATATGCTACCAGCCTGTTTTATCGTTTTCAGACATATGTGGGAGAAATCCCTACCTTTGGTGGAATTTGCTTACTACACTCAATAATTGAACTAGTAGATGTCGTTTTGTTAACAATTACTTGTGTTATTTCCTAGCTCAAGAATTTGAAAAAAACCAATCCATCATCCCCAAACAAGTCTAGGAGCAAAGGAATCAAAATCTGGAAACCCTAAAAGCTTCTATGCAATAGGTGAGTATAGTTGTGTCCAGAGATAGGCTAGGTGCCATCCCGTTGCATTTGTTTTTGTAATTATGATTGCACTTTGTTTAAGGGCTTAAGTAGAGCAAACACATGTGGATTCTAATGGTAAGTGTGGTAAGTCCTCATGTTATCTTGATATGTTTATGACCATATATGTGATATCTGAAATATGTTACATGTGAAAAAAATGTTATGGATATGTTATGTGATGTGGAGTATTGCTTGTCCTCAAGCAATGCAAACTCATAATTACCTGCCAAGACTTCAATTTTCACAAACTTAGCTTTGAACTTGATTTCAATTCTCTGAACCGGGGCACAAAGTATGATTGGCTTTTTATTTTTTTCCGAAAAACTTAGGAATTACTCGAAATCAAACTATAATGCTTGTGAGTGTATGCGGAGTTGTGTGCAAGTTGATTTTTCGGATTCTATGCAAACAATAAGTTTTCAAATTACTTTATTGGGTTCTTTTTAACATGTTTTAACTAGAGCCAGTTTTGGGCACCTCTAGTGTTTTTGTTTTTTTTTTATTTTCTTAAGTTAATTTATTCTACTAGAGCCGGTTTCGGGCACCTCTAGCTATCAATTTTTCTAACACATACTAGAGCCAGTATTCGGGCACATCTAGTGATCAAATTTTTTAGCACATGATAGAGCCAATTTCGGGCACCTCTAGCATTCATCCAATTTTTATTCTAATCCCCAAATTTGTTAATTATAAACCTAAGTTCACTAGAATTCCTTAAATCAATCAAACCACAACAGTGTTTCATCAAATTTAGCATCATAGTAAAATTCTAAGTTTTTCCATGGTTATCCTATAATAAAAATTCTATCAATTAAGTGCATTGGCAAAGTCATCATCGGATATTCATCAAATCTAAGCAATTCTTGTTCCAATTAAAGGCATGGCAAGCAATTTATGTATCCTAAATGTAATACTTAAGATGAATGTAACTAAACATGGTAACTACTAAAAACAATCCCCCCCAAACTCGAGTGAGCCACTGTCCTCAATGCAAGCATTAATAAAAATAACAAAAAATAAAATGCATACGAGGACTTACTCCGAGAGTTCGTCATCGTAGGTGATTAGTTTCCTTTTGGTCGGTGTCTTGATTCTCTTGCTTGAACGCGATGGTTGTTTTCTTGTTGCCGGTGGTGGAATCGATCCTCGTACGGGGTTGTCCTCATCGTCCTCTTCATCAATGTCATTGGCTTTTCGCTTGGAGGATTCAATTGGTGCGGTCTTTGTTGGTGCAACGGAGGACTCGTCCGAATCTGAAAAATCAGAAAATGATTCCGTAAGAGTTGATTCGGGCATAGGTGTTTTACCTTTGGCTTTTGCAGTGGTTGCTGGGATGTCTTTAGCTTTGGTTTCCGTGGCATCTTCAGGGTTGGTTGTCGTGGCATCAGCTTGTGCAGGCACGATGTAGGTTGCCGCAGAATCATCTGTTACGGTTGCTATGGTGACTGCTTCATTGGTTGCCGGGGCAAGGATCTCGGCAGTAAATTTCCTTAACATAGTGGTTGTGAGTCTTATTGTGAAAAAGAAAACAAAGAAAACCTGGAAACTAAAGGTAATGAAGAAAAATAAAATATCTCCTAAAAATAAAAATGAAAATAAAAAGAAAAAGAAAATATTGAAAGGAGAGCATGCTCATGCATCTCCTAAGTTGACCACTTCTTTGTTACGTTCCACATAGGCACCATTGTAGTGCTTCAATCTTTGTCCATTAACTTTGAATTCATGGTTGTCAGAGATGGACTTGATTATCACAGCACCATGGAAGAATGGTTTGACAACTTCGAATGGTCCCGACCATCTTGATTTCAGCTTTCCCAGGAAAAGTTTTAGCCGAGAATTGAATAAGAGAACTAGTTGCCCTGGCATGAATTACCGCAGCAATAGTTTCTTGTCATGCCATTGCTTTGTTTTCTCCTTGTAGATTTGTGCATTGTTATAGGCGAGTGCACGGAATTCTTCTATCTCATTGAGGTCCAACAAATGCTTTTGTCCGGCACTTTCCCAATCCATATTCACGGTCTTGATTGCCCAGTATGCTTTGTGTTTGATTTCCACCGGTAGATGGCATGTTTTTCCATAGACAAGTTGGAAGGGGGACATATCTAAGGGTGTTTTGAATGCAGTGCGATATGCCCAAAGTGCGTCATCTAGTCTTAATGACCAATCCTTCCTAGAGGGATTTACAACTTTCTCGAGTATTCCCTTCAACTCCCGGTTGGAAATTTCTGCTTGCCCATTGGTTTGTGGGTGATATGCCGTGGCGATCTTGTGTGATATGCCGAAGCGTTGCAACATCTTGGCAATTAGTCTGTTGTCAAAATGCTTGCCTTTGTCACTGATAATTGCTCTCAGCATCCCAAACCATGTAAATATGTTTTTCTGCAAGAATCGTTGCACGGTCTTGGAATCATTGTTGGGAACTGCAGCTGCCTCAACCCATTTAGACACGTAGTCGACGGCAAGTAAGATGTAGAGGTTGCCGAATGAAGATGGGAAAGGTCCCATAAAATTGATCCCCCATACATCAAACAATTCCACCTCAATGATGTTCTGGAGTGGCATCTCATGTCGTCTAAAGATATTGCCCGTCCTCTGGCAACGATCACATTGCTTGTAAAAGTCTTGGGCATCTTTGTACAATGTTGGCCAATACAAACGGGATTGCAAAACTTTAGCCGCGGTACGAGTTCCTCCAAAATGTCCTCCATAGGGTGAAGAATGGCATTCCCGAGTACATTATGTTGCTCTTCTTCAGGGACACATCGGCGTATAACCTGATCTGCACATTGTTTAAACAAAAGAGGCTCGTCCCAAAAGTAATGCTTCGCATTATGGCGGAACCGCTTCTTCCCTTGGTGAGTAATGCCATAAGGTAAAATATGACAAACAAGGAAATTAACTAAATCCGCGTACCAGGGTATTGTCAAGGCATGTGCTGCTGTGGCGACTGCTCTAAAAATTGCCGAGGCGTGCACGTCAAAGGCTGCTGCGGTGTCGAGAGTTGCTGAGGCGTGTGTATCCTTGGTTACCGAGGCGTCGAGGGTTGCCGAGGCATGCGCGTCCATGGTTGTCGAGGCAACTAAAAGTTGTTCATCCGGGCATGCATCGCATATCTCTAAATTCGCGTCCTCCTCCCTATTGCGTTCCAAATGTGATAAATGATCGGCCACTTGATTTTCTGTTCCTTTCCTGTCCTTAATTTCAATATCAAATTCTTGTAAAAGTAATATCCAACGAATCAAATGAGGTTTGGCATCCTTTTTAGCAAATAGTTATTTGATTGCCGAATGGTCCGTATGAACAATTACCTTTGTACCAATCAAATAGGATCGGAACTTGTCAAATGCGAAAACTACAGCTAGTAACTCTTTCTCCGTTGTTGTGTAATTCACTTGAGCACTATTAAGAGTTTTACTAGCGTAGTATATCACATGGAAGGTCTTACCGGTGCGTTGGCCTAGGACTGCTCCTACCGTGAAATCACTTGCATCACACATGAGCTCAAAAGGTAGCGTCCAATCTGGTGGAACGACAATGGGTGCCGAGGCAAGCTTTTTCTTTAGGGTTTCGAATGCTTGGGGTGCAAGAATCATCAAAATCGAAGGCTTTATCCTGTTCAAGCAAATTGCACAAGGGTTTAGTGATTTTAGAAAAATTATGAATGAACCTCTTGTAAAAACCTGCATGTCCAAGAAAACTTCGAATTCCTTTAACCGAACTTGGTGGGGGTAATCTCTTAATCACGTCCACCTTGGCTTTGTCCACTTCAATTCCCTTGGATGAAATCTTGTGGTCGAGCACTATTCCTTCATCTACCATAAAATGGCATTTCTCCCAATTGAGGACTAAATCAGTTTCTTTACATCTTGCCAACACCCTCTCTGAATTGCCAAGACAACTGTCGAAGTCATTACCAAAAATAGAAAAATCATCCATGAAGATCTCAAGGAAGTCTTCAACCATGTCTGAAAAGAGTGCCATAATGCATCTTTGGAAGGTTGTCGGGGTGTTACACAATCCGAACGGCATCATTCGGAAGGCATAGTACCGTATGGGCATGTGAAGGTTGTCTTTTCTTGATCTTCTGGTGCTATGGAAATTTGATTGTAACCTGAATAACCATTAAGAAAACAATAAAAGGGTTTACCTGCAAGACGGTCAAGCATTTGATCAATAAAGGGTAATGGGAAGTGATCTTTCCTAGTGGCTTTGTTTAGTTTTCGGTAATCCATACAAACCCTCCAACCGGTCACAGTCCTTGTTGGAATGAGTTCATTGTTTTCATTACTTACCACCGTTATACCTCCCTTTTTTGGTACACATTGTACCGGACTTACCCATGTACTATCAGAGATAGGGTATATAATGTCGGCGTCAAGCCACTTGATGATTTCTTTCATTACAACCCCTTTCATGGCATGATTCAGTCTCCTCTGGGCCTCAATTGAAGGTTTTTGATCATCTTCCAACAAAATCTTGTGCATGCACACTGCCGGGCTAATTCCCTTTAAGTCGGCAATTGTCCACCCTATTTCCCTTTTGTGTAGCTTCAACATCTTGATCAGCTTCTTTTCCTGCTCAGGCTGTAACTTGAAGAAATAATTACAGGCAATGTATTATTGGTTCCTAAGTATGCATATTTTAGTTACTCTGGCAATTGTTTCAACTCAAGAATTGGTGGTTGTTCAATAGAGGGTTTTTCGAGCTTACCTTCCTTACGTGAGTAATCCAGTGGTTCAAAGTATGTACCTAGTCGATTGACTAGCCAATTTGCCTCTTCTTGTTGTTCTTCATCGACCGGTTCTTCATACTCATCAGGTTCCTCTTGATCTGCAATGTAGTTGCCGAGGCAACTAAATTCCTCGTCGAAGCTCTGTCGTGGCATGAAGAAGTTGGCATTCTTCTGGATCATCGGCATGCCTTAGTGTTTGGAACACATTTAGCTTAACTTGCTGGTCATTCACCCTCATTGTGAGTTCTCCCTTTTCAACATCGATCAAGGTTCTCCCTCTTTATAGGAATGGTCTCCCGAGAATGATGGGTGCATGCTCATCTACTTCACAATCCAAAACAATAAAATCAGCGGAAAAATAAATTTATCAACTTTTACCAGCATGTCCTCGATTTTTCCCTCTGGATGCACATAGGATCTGGCTTCACTAGCTGTAGCATAACTGTTGTAGGTCTTGCCTTCCCGATTCCTAGTTTCTGGAAAACCGATTTAGGCATCAAGTTTATGCTAGCCCCAAGGCCGCATAATGTTTTCCCGACATAGTGATTTCCAATGGAACAGGGTATTGTGAAACTTCTGGGATTCTTCAACTTGGGTGGCATACGATTGTGCAACATTGCCATGCATCCCTCTGTTGTGGCAACTGTTTCAAACTCTCCTAGCCTTGTTCTCTTGGACACAATGTCTTTAAGAAACTTGGCATAGTTTGGCATTTGTTCAATTGCTTCCACCAATGGCAAGTTGATGTGGACTTGCTTTAGGATATCAAGAAACTTCTTGAATTGGTATTCTTGCTTTTGTCGCTTCAACCTTTGTGGGAAAGGTGGTGGAAGTCGGATATCTTTGATCCTTTCATTAGTTTGAAACCTGATTGACGGTATTGCCGGGAGAACTGGAGTTGCGGAGGTGTTATCAACTGGGGTTGCCGAGGCATGTTTTTCACAAGTTGCCGAGGCATCTTTATCGTCGGTTGCCGAGGCATGCTTATTGCCGGTTGCCGCGGCAATTCCTGGTTCAGCATCTGAGGCTTTGCCGCTATATTCGTCTTGATCTTTTTGTGGAGTTTTGTTTGACGAGCGGGTTTGAACCTCTCTAAGTTGTTGGCCACTTCTAGTGGTGATTGCCTTACATTGCTCATGGCCAGTTCCTCTTGCGACTTCAGTATCACTAGGTAAACCTCCTTGCAGTCTAGTATTCAGATTTTGAGCAAACTGTCCGACTTGATTTTCCAATGATTTGATTGCCGCCTCTTGGTTTTGCAATCTCATCTCGGTCCTTTAATAAAACCATCAGTTCTTTTTATGATGTTACTATTCTCAGCCATATAAGATTCAATTTTCATCATAAAAGCATTTAGAGAATTTTCCATCGAACTAGATGTTGTCGGTTGTTGTTGCGGTAACTGTTGCCGTGGCATATTCTGCTGGAATCCCGATGCTTGTGCATTCTGATTGTTCTGGTTTAGAGCATTGCTGGGATTACTCCATGAAAAATTTGGGTGCTTCTTCCAAGCTGGATTGTATGTATTGGACATCACATTGTTGTTCTGATTGTAATTCCCCACATAGAAGCTTGATTCCGGATTCTGCATACATTCAGGAGAATTATGGTTATCACCACATAACTCACAAAAAGAATCCATTACCTTTACTTCATGTGTGTTGTTTGGTTTTTGCATGTTCTGGACCATCTTGGTTAAAGTGGCCAATTGTGCCGAAATTGAATCTGATGATCCTAGTTCATGTATTGTGGCTTGGCGTCTAACTCCTCCTCTTCTAGTAGATGGGAATTCATAATCATTCTTGGCCAGCCTATTTATAATTTGCATTGCTTCTTTCGGCGACTTATCTAAGAGTATGCCGTTTGCCGAGGCATCTAGCATCATCCTTGTTGGTGTATTCACGGCGTTGTAAAACATTGTTACTTGAGTCCACACCTGGAATCCGTGTAGGGGGCATTTGTGTAGAAGTTCTCTATATCGCTCCCAAGCCTTGTACGTGGATTCATCATCTGCCTGCCGAAAATAAGTAATGTCGTTACGAAGCTTATCAGTCAAATTTGTAGGATTAAATCGAGCAAGGAAATCACGACAAAGATCGGTCCAAGATGCTATTGATCCGGCAGGAATGCTATTCAACCATGCTTTCGCCCTATCCCTCAGTGAATAGGGGAATAATCTTAATCGTAAGACATCGGGGGTGACTACGTGTATTTTGAACGAGTTGCAAATCTCGAGGAAGGATTTCAGATGTTGTCGTGCATCTTCAGTTGCTGAGTCGCCAAATTGACCAATTGTGTTGATCATATTAAACATTACCGATTTTAACTCAAAGTGGTCGGCTTCAATTTAAGGTGCGACAACTCCTGGCTTAAGCCCATCTAAATCTTCTTCAAGATAGTCTCGAATAGTTCTGTTTCGTGCAAGAATCACTCCTCCTCCTACTGGAACATCTTGATTCATATTGCCGTCTTGATTAGCCATTGCTACTCTTATCCTTCATCTAAGTCTTTGTAAGGTTCGTTCGATTTCTGGATCAAAGGGATATTCTGGTGAAGTCGGTCTCGCCCTGGTCATATACCAATGCAAAACCAAAGTTTGTTAGCCCTTTGAATTTTAAACAAGAAAAGTAAAAAGAAAGTGCAAGAAAATAAAAACAAAGTCGCTATTGCCAATCCCCGGCAACGGCGCCAAAAACTTGTCGCGCGTAATAAGTGCTACGCAATTGTGCAAGTATACACGTTGCAAGTTATAGTATAAAAGATATCGTCTCCACACGGATTGGTGCCACTTCAAGAATCTAGTCTCTTGCACTGTAAAAAGTAAAAACACAAATAAAGGATTATAGGAGTTTAACTAATAACTAATCTAGAAAGCAATAAAGTAAAAGAATAGATGATATCAAATGAGAGAGAGATAGGCCAGGTTATCGTGAGTTGAGGTGTGATAGCCGATTGAATCGTCTTGGTAAAAGAGTGCACGGGCAACTCAGTTGTCGTGGCAACTTGCACAACGGGGTTGCCTTGGCAACTAATCGATGGTTGCCTGGGCAACTACTTGGGCGTCTGGGCAGCAACCTTCAAGGTTCGGCAGAGTGTTCTTCAATGGTTTCTTCTTATCCCTAAGTCGAAACTCTAGCTACTTGTGCATGCCTTGATAATACAACCCTGCATGAATCAAGGGTGAACAACAACCAATCTTGCGCTCTTCTTAGCCGTTGAAATCCTTGACTTATTCCTAAGTCGAATTAATCTTCAACATCAATAGATTGAATAAAGATCATATTCATTCGTTTCTTGAATCTAACTCTCCCGGTATTAGATAAATAGATGAAATCACGAGATCCTCTCCCAATTCACTCGCAAACAAGAATAAGAACCAAGAATGAATAAACCTTGAATAGAAAAGTGCAAACTCTTATTACCTAAACAAAAACCAATAGTTTCTCACAACCACAAAACACAATAACCATAGCCAAATAGATTTAGTTCATGGCTAGGTTCCAAAGAAACACAAGATAAATAATCCCTAGCATGAACCCAATCGAACAAGAAAGAAAATATGAAGAATGAGCCTTGACGAAATCCTCCTTGCCCTAGATGCTTGTCAAAAATTCTCTCATCTTGCCCTCCTTGATGCTTGTCGAAATTCCCCTCTATTGCTCTCTCTCTATGGAATTGTCGAAATCTCCCTCTTATTTATAGGGCTAGATCAAAGTCCTTCTTTGAGGAGGAAGTTAAGTTGGAATTAAATTATCTTTAAAGAATATAATTCTTTATTATAATTATATTCCTACTAGAACTTCTCCTATCTTCTTGGAATTTAATTCTTCTTTAATCTCTTCATGGAAATCAAATTCCTTTGGGATTGGGCTTTGCTCCACGTCATCTTGGGCTTGTCTACTCATCAATTTCGACTACCATATCACCTTTGCTCTTGTCGACAATTGCCCTGGCAACTGGCTCGGCGTCTCCTTCATGCATTGCCCTGGCAACTAGCTCGGCATCTCCTTCATGTATTGCCCTGGCAACTAGCTCTAGCCTTGCTTTGGCAAGTGATCCTACACATACACACAAAACACACCAAAGCAGCATCTTTTCCCACAAAAACTACCAAGTTATGTAATCAAGCTCAACGATGGAAGGAAACATAGATTAATGCATGAATGGCTAATTATGCAACTAATATGAGCCTAAGTCTAACAATAATATGAGTAAAAAGGATAAGAAAAATAGTACTTTTGAACACTTATCATGGAGCTAAGGCTCGATTTGCTATCCGATATGATGTGATCCAAAAGGTAAGAATTATAATGAAGTATGTGACCTTGGACACTTGTGGACATTGGATACAATTGGCATGCCATAGGGTTATTCGAGCTCACTAAATAAGGGATTGGACTACGGTCTGGGGATACGACCTATATTTGGTGAGATAAAGTTGGTTTGTGTAAGGGATATATTTTTTGGAGCTACGGCTCAAGGCTAAGACCTACCTTCGATACGATTTGGTGTACAAGAGAATCCGCGTATCCATTGGTTACCATGTCCAAGGGAAATGATATGTTTGAATGATTTAAAATTGCTATATGGAATTGTGACTATTGGCTTTGAATATGTTTTTATGTGATTGATGTTATGTAAATTGTTACCCAGGCATGCCTATATGTCACTCATGTATTTGATAAACTTATTGCATCTGTTACAACTACCTCACTAGGCTAAGTAAGCCTAACGTTTTAGTGTCTTATGCATTTTCAGGACCTTAAAGGAATTTTATGCTCGATCATGTAGTTGCAGTTGCAAGTCACTCTCATCGACACTATGTATGTCTATATTCTGCTTTGAACTCCTAGTAAGGTGGCATAAGGTTTAGACAAGTTGTATTGCCTATTTTGATATGTGTGTAATAGCCTAACAATGCCTTAAGTGTCAAATGTGAAGGTTGGCATGTTTTGAAATGGTAAAACTAGTTAAAATGAGCTTAAAGGCACCAAAAGGTAAAATCCTAGTAAATGAATTTGAAACACACTAAAATTTTTGTATGCTATTAGAATTATGGATTAATAACTTGTTGGTAAAATTTCTTGGCATTTGGACACCGTTCAACAGGTTAAATTTGCTAAACACCAGATAAAATGTATCATTACAGGACAAGCATATCGATACGGGTCAAGCTGTATCAGTACGGCCCTACATAATTAGACCTAGGAGAACATAGTGTACCGATACGAGTCTAGTTGTATCCCTACAGACCTTGGCAGTGAGGTATGGGAAATTAATTACATCGTTATGGCCTTGAAGTGTACCGAAAAGGATCAATCTTGGTTAACGCATATCGATACGGGCTTAGAAGTATCGATACGGGCTTATTACCCTCGAATCTGGAATTGAGAAATTTGGCTTAGCGTACCGATACATTCCTAAGTGTATCGGTACGGTGTCAATTAATTCTATTAAAAGACATTGAAACTAGTTTTAGATAGTTTATAAAATGGTCACTACAATTTGTACAATCTAATTGGATAGGTAAACGACCTCCGTTAATGACAAAATTTCACAAGATAATAATTGGAAAATTTAATTAAAGATTTGTGAAAAGAAATTCTGATTAAGCCCCTTAATTCGTAAAATTTACGATTTAGTCCCTAAGTTTGATATAGCTTAAAATTGGCCCCAAACTGAATAAGCTATTAATAAGTTAGTTTGGTAAGTCTTAAAAGAGATTAATAAGACATTTTGAATGAGATTTTGAACTCGAGAAAACTTCTGATCTCCGAATATGCTTCCAACAACACTTTTTGACCCGGTTCTCTACCAGACCGGGAAGTGGGTGTTACATTTGTGGTATTAGAGCCTAGGTTTAGTCGGTTCTAGGACTAAACTGAAGTCTATTATGAGTTTGCATCTGCATATGCCACCTAGGATTTTATTTGTATATGTTATCTATGACTTGCAACTTACACGATTTAATTCTTTCTGTATGAATAGATTTGAAAATGTCTGCACCCACCGATAGGCGTGATGTGAACAAACTGCATTTTGGCTCCTCCTCGACATAGGGGGACAATCTAAGGGAAGAAGTAAGGCCCGAACAAGTGGGGCAGAATGACCCACCTCATCCTCCTCCGATGTTTTTCGCTTAACAGGAGTACCTAAGGTCGATGGTCGACATGATTAAGCAAGTGGTCATGTCTCTTAGGCAGGAATCACTCTCTCACCCTGCTGATGTACCTTCGCCCATTTTGAGAGCCCCTGCTGACAAGCTACGTTAGTATCCAGTTTACATCTTTACTAGCCAAGACATGGATAATCCTGAGATAACAGAGTATTGAATGGAGAATACTCTTAAAGTCCTGAATAAGCAGATGAAGTGCTCCGAGGAGCACAAGTTAGAGCATTCCTTGGCCTTAATTTTCGAAGAAGCTCAGATTTGGTGGGACACCATGACACTCACGGTACTTGAGCACCAAATCACGTGGGACTTTTTCCTTTAAGAGTTCCGCAAGAAGTATGTCATTGAACATTATATTGCTGAGAGACGTAAGAAGTTCCTCCACTTGTGGCAAGGAGGAAGGCCTGTGGAGCAATATATCCATGATTTCTGTAAGTATGTAGGTATTGTGCTGAGATCATACGTACAGAAAAAGAGAAATGCATAATGTTCATTGATGGCCTCTGTGATGAACTATGTCCTCTCTTCACTGTCTTGGAGATAAGAGATTTCCAGACCTTGGTCAACCGAGCCATTGCTACTGAAGCCTCCAGAAGGCCTATGAAAGGAGAAATGGGAACCAATCCAGATCCGACAAGAGATTCTGAGCGGATTCTAAACCTTTTTTGCCTCAAAAAAGGGTAGACAGTGAGATCAGAAGTCTGCCACTTTTCACCAATTGCCAAAGACAGGATATGTGCTACAATCCCAATCTCCGAGGACATCTGTTGCCCGTACAGCTGCGGTTGATAGTACGGGTGGTTCTGGGAGAGGTTCTCATATTCCCTGATGTAAGTTCTGTCAAAAGAGGCACCCTGGGCAGTGTCGCAGACAATCTGGATCATGTTATCTCTACGGTGAATCGGGTCATTTCATCAGGAAGTGTTCGTATAATCTAAACGCTCTTACCTTTGTGGCTTCTCAAAATAATCTTACTAAGGGAAGAGGGGCAAAGCAAGTGCATTCTGGATCGGCGGGGAGACCTCATAACACCAACACTCTTTTGGCTAGACGTGACCCTCAGACCTTAGCCTAGATGTACCATGTTCGAGGCTAAGATTAAGAGGATGACCGGATGTGATTCCATGTACGGTGGAATTATGTTCTGATCTTGTTTATGCTTTGGTAGATCCAGCTCTATGCATTCCTTCATTAGTGAACCTCTGATTGAGAAGTATGCCTGAGAATCTGAACTGATTACATCTGAGATAGTTGTCCCCAACCTACTAGGAGATAGTGTGGTTATACGATTAATCTGTAGATCTTTTCCTTTGAGGATCCAAGGGATTCCATTTTTGGCAAATTTTATGGCCTTGCCTTTCCATGAGTTTGATCCCATCTTAGGCCTTTATTGGCTAGCTGAGCATCAAGCTTGGGTAGACTGTTCAAAGAAGATGGTGTACCTTTATGGACTCGGGAAGAGCATAACATTGATGAAATCCAAACTCGAGCCTAAAAAGATCCTCGTGTGTGCCATAGAGTCTAAAGAATATTTGAAACTTGAAGATGTACCAGTTGTGAAAGAATTTCCTGATGTGTTTCCCGGCAAACTTCTAGGACTCCCTCCACCCAAAAATTGGAATTCATAATTGAAGTGCAACTGAGGACTACACCAGTCTCCATTGCTTCGTATAGAATGGCTCCAATTGAATTAAAAGGGTTAAAGTCCCAAATCCAAGACCTTTTGGATAAGGGATTCATTCGACCAAGTTCCTCACCCT
Source organism: Hibiscus mutabilis (assembly GCA_019671005.1). Taxonomy (NCBI): domain Eukaryota; kingdom Viridiplantae; phylum Streptophyta; class Magnoliopsida; order Malvales; family Malvaceae; genus Hibiscus; species Hibiscus mutabilis. Next base: position 28,592,912 of record CM033745.1, on the reverse strand, counting down.
GGGGAGCACAGATTTTGTTTTTCAGGAAGAAGGAAGGATTGAAGCGACTATGCATTGATTACCGTCAGCTAAATAGAGTAACAATCAAGAATAAGTATCTATTACCAAGGATCGATGACCTCTTTGATTAGTTGAAAGGTGCTTCTGTCTTTTCCAAGATAGACCTACGATTTGGATACTATCAAATGCTAGTGAAGGAGTCTGATGTTCCAAGGCTGCCTTCCGAACTAGATACGACCACTACGAGTTCTTGGTAATGCCTTTTGGGCTTACCAATTCACCTGCAGCTTTCATGGACCTGATGAACCATGTGTTTTGGCCCTATCTTGATAGATTCATGGTCGTATTCATAGAGGACATCTTGATCTATTCCAAGGACTCTGCCACTCATGAAAAACATCTCTGGATTGTGCTTCAGACTCTCCGGGAGAAAAAGTTGTATGCTATGTTGCCCAAAATAGCTTACCTCTTCTAAAGTTGTTCCTTCAGTGTCCTCACTTGTACTATCTTGTTTACTAGCATCATCATCTGAGTCTTGGTATAGATGTGCCACGTCCACCTTAAAAATAGACTCCATCATTTCATCAACTTGGCATTCCTCGAATTCATCTATGCATTTAAGAGCTTGAAACACATTAAATGTTACATGTTGATCATTCATGCACAGAGTTAATTCACCTTTATGAACATCAATCAAAGCTCTACCTGTGGCAAGGAATGGTTTTCCCAATATAATTAGGACATTAACATCTGCCTCATAATCTAAAATGATAACATCGGCTGGGAATATGAATTTGTCTACCTGTACCAACACATCCTCAATTTTACCCCTAGGATGTGCAAAAGATCGCTCTGCCAACTGAAATGTTACTGTGGTAGGCCTTACTTCAATGTCGAGCTTTCTGAAAATAGACATTGGCATCAAATTGATACTGGCTCCCAAGTCACACAACGCCTTACCCATGAATCTATTGACAATGGTACAGGGAATAGTAAAACTTCTCGGATCTTTCAGCTTTGGTGGCAACCGATTGAGTATTATTGCACTGCATCCCTCAGTGAGAGCTATAGTCTCAAAATCACCCAGTTTCCTCTTTTTGGAGAAGATATCCTTCATGAATTTAACATAATTGGGCATATGCTCGAGAGCTTCCACCAATGGTAGATTGATCTGCAATTGTTTAAGGACTTCCAAGAAGTGCTTAAATTGCTAATCCTAATTCTGATTTTATACTCTTTGTGGAAATGGTGGAGGTGGATAAGCATAAGTTTGCTCTGTCAGCTTTGCCAAGGTTTTGCTGGCATCAAACTGAGGTCTGGCATCAGACTGCGGTCTGGCATCAGATTGAAGTCTGGCATTACTTATGTCCACTTCTTTCTTTTTTGCTTCTTTTGGTTCATATACTGGTTCTTCCTCTCGGCAACTGATTGATTGTTGGTAGGTGTCGCAGCCTCGCATTGTTTGCCACTCTGAAGAGTTACAACTTTGCATTGTTCATTGCACTTTTGTCCGGCATCCTCTGTGTTGCTTGGAAATGCTCCCTAGTGTCTATTGTTGAGTGCACTGGAAATCTGTCCAATCTGCAATTCCAAGTTTCATATAGATGCTGCCAAACTCTGGATAGTTGAATCATTCCTCTCCATGTAATCTGTCAAAGTCCTTTGGTTGTTCCTTTTCCATGCATAAAAATTGTTTTGGGCTCTCTGTGGCATGACATTCTGGTTGAACCCTAGCATGGCATTGTTGTTTAGCCTCCGAATATTGTTGTTCTAACGTTGGGCATTGTATTGGTTACCTTCTTGATTTCCCCAAGCTAAATTTGGGTATTGTCTCCATCTTGCATTTTAAGTATTGGAATTCAGATTATAATTATGATTAAAATTGTCAACAAAATTTACCGACTCAGGGTTGGCATGGCAATCTTCCTTGTGATGATCCTCTCTGCATATTGTACATAATGGGTCTAATGCCTTAACTTCTTGGACCACATTACTCTTTTTTAGAGTTCTCACCATGCTAGTAAGATTGGAAATCTCATCGTGGATGGATGTAAGTTCATCTATTTGTAATTTCCACCAATTTTAGTTTTGATCCTAAGTCTGGCAGTAGTATATTCAAAATCATTAATTGAAATCCTCTCAAGGATGCCAACTACCTCTATACAGTTTTTGTCAAGTAGTGAACCATTTGTCGAAGCATCAACAATTGTTTTGGCTCGTGCATTGAGTCCATTGTAGAAGTTCTCCATCTGGGTCCATTTTAGGAATCCATTCATGGGACACCTCCTCAACAGGTCCTTAAATCTCTCACAGGCATCATATAGGGTCTCATCGTTAGCCTGCCTAAATGTGATGATCTCATTCCCTGCTTGACAGTGAGTTTAGGTGGCTGGAATCACAGTAAAAATTTCTCGCATAGATCTCCCCATAAGGTGATAGAACCAGGTGGCAAAGAACTTAGCCACATTTTTGCTTCATCATATCCTCCGATACTTTAGGCTGCTGAAATAGCTAACAAACCTCCATGAATTGCTTCAAGTGTTGCCTTGGATCTCCAGTAGGTGCTCCATCAAATTTTCCTACATTCAAAAGCGTTTGTATCATTACCGGTTTGAGTTCAAATTTGGTGTATTTAACTCAGGACCAATAAGTCCTGGCATCAAATTGTTAATGTTTGGTGCCCGAGTGCTCTCTAATAGGTCTCTCTTCCTCCACATTAACGGTTTGGGCAACAGCATCTGGTGGTATCCCATTGTTATTTGGTGGATTCTCTTCATTGTTTAAGACACCATTTCCTCCATTGCCTTGCCAGGCCATCTCTCAAACTTTTTTCTTTAACCTTCGCAAGGTTTTTTCGATTTTCAGATCGTATGGCCAATCTTCCTGTTAAGTATGTAAAAGTACTATATTTCCACCCTTTTTACTCTTAATTATTGTTAGGCTTAGGCTCATTCTAGTTGCATTTTTAGTCATTCATGCATAAGTGCATTGTTTCCTTCACTGTCATGTTTGATTACATAATTTGGTTGATTTTGTGGAAAAGATGCTGCTGGTATGTGAGTTTTTGTGTGCATGATCTAATTGCCCAATCAAGTAGGAAATTGCAGGTGTGACCGAAGTGTGCTTGACAAAAGGTATAAAAATGAGTATTGGGAAAGTATAAAACAATGCCAAGTTGAGTCTTTTTTCATACAAATATACACGGTCGACAAGTAATACAGCAATTAAGCTGAGTATCGATCCCACAAGGATTGTCTTGGAATTTAATTGTTCAATTGTTACTTGCCTTTGGGGTGAAAATGATTGTTTTGGAAAGTGAATTTAAAAGAAAATAAAATAGTGTTGGCAAGGAGAATTTGAAAAGGTGGATGATGAGTGTTGGCAAGGAATGCATGGTTTTCACATTGTTTATGCCATGCTACCTTTAATAATGTCATGCTTTGGTGATGTTTTATTGAGCAGATTCAAAAGCTGGTCATTACCTCCATCGATAGCAATGCCTTAAACTAATCATGTAAAACCCATATATGTCTATAGAGCATGCTTCTCATTAATTAATTTAGTTTAGTTCCAATATTTACTCTCTAAGGGGTAGACTCACTCCCGAAGTAAGTTCATCTACTTGAACATCTTCTGTCGAAGCTTCTCGCCTTAGAATTTGGCAAGTAATCGTTGCCTCCCAAGTCAGTTATGATATTGAGTTGCACTAAGCAAACTACGCCAGCCGTCGCTTGGCGTAGAAGTTTTGGAAAAAAGTAAAGACATTGCCAAATAAATAAAACTTTATGCCGAAGCATTACTAATTAATAAAAGCAAGGAAAAAACAATGTTTCATCCATTCACCCCTCACCAACTATTAAATTAGTTCATGATAAAGGGGTTAACCACAAAACAAACTTCATTGTTTGCAAACATCATCCTCAAAATTAAAATAAATCGAAGAAAAAAGGGAAGAAAATGGTCGGTCAATTCAGCCTCTCTTGGTCCAGCCCTCCTTGGTGTGGCTACTCCAGCAGATGGTAGAAGTGATCGGAGATAATCCTAAGCTAGTTCGCTCTATGTGCGCGATCCCCATCATGCTTGGAAATGATCTCTTTATATAGATGAATGAGGAGAAAACCTTAGGAGAAATTCAAATTTTAAATTTTGGCTAAGGCTCCTTGATAAGTGCTTGATCTCCTTATCAGCTTATCATCGAGTAGGGCTAACATGTGTGAAGTGAGACTAAAGTTCCAAAGACTATAGTTTTCTGCCAAAGCAACCTGAGCATTGAAGTCATGTTGGCATACAATTTCATAGGACAAGTTCATCATCGGACAGGTTAACTAGTTACAAGTTCAGGCATACTAACAACATGCTGGCAATTTATTCACAAATCAGCTGAGATACAAAAACAAAAAAATTAGGGTTTGGTATGCATAGAAAACAAATTGCAAATTAAACATGAATAATGCATGATTACAAATGCATGATAGAAATGGAGAACACTACACACCCCCAAACCTAAAGAGGTACATAGTCCTCGATGCATAAGAAACAACACATATATACATAAACAAATAATGCATGATTATGAAAAGCAAAATAAAATGCAGTAAAGGAGTTTAAAGGGAAGAAGACTCCCCTTCGGTTGAAGGTTCTAGCCTAGAAACACGCATCTTTCTCTTGACAAAACTGCCCCTATTGGGGGCCATATGCTACTTCATCAAGGGCCTGTATCAACACCTTGTCCCTGGTCTGAATATATTGCCAAAATAGAGCATTTTTCTTCTCTGCATCCTCAATTTTGGCAATGATATACTCAAGTTGTTTGCTGATCAGGGACAATGTTGCCATGACTATTGTAGGCCAAAAGTTGCAGCAACAGCCTTGGATGGTGTGGCCTTTGTCATAGGTGTTGCGGTCGATTGCTTTCCCTTATCTTTGGTTTCAATGGTTGTTAATTGCCTCCACAAAGCAGGAATAATGATGGATCCCTTGCTGCGCTGGATGCTATCGGTGTCGAGGGTAGGGACATCGTGTTGTGCACAAACATTCGAGATCAGTAATAGGAAAATCAAACTACCCGTTGGTTTACCTGCACACTTATATGTCTCATCCACTATGGTTCTGCTAACATCAATTTTTCTCCCAGTCATAATAGAATGAAGAAGCACCATTCTTTCCTTAGAGATGGTTTCGTTGTGTGTCATGGGCGTCAAGTTGGCTTTGAGGAAGTGGTTCCATCCTTGCGGTTGTACCTTCAAAGCCAAGAGCTTCACCGTCTGGGTCCCCTTGGCAGAGATGTTCCATTTTGTACTGGTTTGACATAGGTCCTTCAAAATCAGTCTCCTCTTTGAATCATCAAGTGAGTCGGCGAACGATAAGTGTTGTTCCTGCTCGCCATCCAAAGAAAACAAGTCATTAATATATTTGGCATCAAATTGAACCCACTTCTCATGGATCATAAGAAAAGGTGAATCTTTGGTGATCAAGTGGCCATAAAATTCTCGAACAATCGTACTATTGATGTCACCGATTTGCTAGCAAAATTTTTCCCAACCATATTTCTTTACAATCTCGGTGAACTCCATGGTATAGCCAAAATTTGGCTCATCCTTCAACTCAAATCTCTTCTCATTGTCAAAGTTTCTCGAAGCAAAATTTTCATCATGCCTCTTCTCGATTTTAGCGATAAAGAAATGTTTGAATGGAATGGATGAAGATGCCATTGATTCTTGAAAGAAAGAAGATGAAAAGATGATGATTGAGGATGATTTTTAGGGTTCTTGGTTCTTTTGTGCAAGAGGGAGAAAGTGTTGAGTAAAGGAGGAAAGAAAATCGGCTAGAGTGTTTAAGTAAGAAAGAAAGAGAAAATGTGGAGTGCTTTAATGAGTTTAGCAGATTTAATGGGGGATAATGATGAAAGATTTTGAATTGGATGGGATGTGTGAAAAGATAATGATGATGGGAGGTGAATCGGCGGGAAATCAAAAGGATAAGGAGGGAAAGTTTGAATTTTGATTTACCCTAGGGCGGCTAGGGTTTTATCTTATCCAAACCAATAATAGTTTTTTTACTAACCGTGCCAGGCTCTCTTTGGTTTGTCACTGGCATTAAAATGCTGCTAACGATCTAAAAATACGCTGACAAGAAAAAATCCTGCATTCACTCAAAGAACCCTTTCAAGGTGGAAAAATAAAGAAAATTAAAACAACACATAAAATACTGTAAGAAAACACTAATCCTAATATTTATAAATAGTCAAACCATTGTGGAAATTGCTAAATTTTTGCCAAAAGGATAACCTCCTTGGCATCCTTTGGAGTACCTTCCACATAATGCTTAAGTCTTTGACCATTTACTTTGAAAATTGTCCCGTTCTTCAAATCTTGAATATGAACTGCTCCATGAGCATAAGGTTGGACAACTTCAAATGGTCCTGACCATCTTGACTTGAGCTTCCCTGGAAAAATTTTAAGCTATGAGTTAAACAGAAGAACATGTTGACCTACCATAAACTACCTTGGCAGAATTCTTCTGTCATGCCAGCGCTTTGTCCATTCCTTGTAGAGTCTGGCATTCCCATAAGCTTGCAATCTGAATTCCTCCAACTCATTGAGATCTAACAACCTCTTCTCTCTAGCATTTCTCCAGCCCATGTCAAGTTTTCGAATTGCCCAATAGGCTTTATGTTCCATTTCTACTGTCAAATGGCATGACTTCCCAAAAATGAGTCGAAAAGAATAACATCCTAGAGGTGTTTTAAAGGCAGTCCTGTATGCCCACAAAGATTCATCTAGCCGTTGGGACCAATCCTTCCTTGTGGGGTTTACAGTTTTTTCTAGAATGTTTTTGATCTCCCTATTCGATATCTTAGCTTGACCATTCGTTTGAGGGTGGTATACTATAGCAATCTGTTGCTGAATTCTGTATTTTTACAAAGCTCTAGATATTAAATGACACTTAAAATGAGTTCCCTCATCATGTATAATAGCTCTCGGGGCACCAAATCTAGTAAAAATGTTTTTATGCAAAAATTTAGCAATAGCCTTGGCATCGTTGGTTGGCAAGGCCACGTCCTCAACCCATTTAGAAACATAGTCAACCGCGACTAATATATATAATTTACCAAATAAAGGGGTAAATGGGCCCATGAATTCTATCCCCCAAACATCAAATAAATCTATAGGCATTATGTTTTGAAGTGGCGTTTGGTGTCAGCTAGAAATGTTCCCTTTCGTTGGCATCGATCACATGCCTTGGCAAAATTGTGAGCATCTTGGTATAGTGTAGGCCAAAAGAAACCAAACTGCAACACCTTGGCAGCAGTCTTCATTCCAGCAAAATGACCTCCGTACGGTGTTGTGTGGCATAGTTGCAAAATACTTTGTTGTTCCTCCTCTGGCACACACCGACGAATTACCTAGTCAGTGCATTGGTTAAATAGTATGGGTCTATCCCAATAGTAATTTCGAGCTTCTCTCAAGAAATGCTTTCGTGAGTTATATGCAAGTCTGATGGCATCACATTACTTACCAAGTAGTTGACAATGTCAGCGTACCATGGCATAGCACTGACTGCAAGTAGGGACTCCTCAGGAAATTCATCTCTTATGGCATCATACTTACCTTCTTCCAAATGATGTGCTAGGCGTGATAGGTGGTCGACTACTACATTTTCACTTCCCTTCTTATCTCTAATTTCAAGATCAAATTCTTGTAGTAAAAGTGTCCATCGTATCAGTCTTGGTTTGGCATCCTTTTTTGCCAAGAGGTATTTCATAGCTGAATGATCTGTAAAAACCACAACTTTGTTACCAATAAGATAGGATCTAAATTTTTCAAAGGCAAAGATAATAGCAAGAAACTCTTTCTCGATTGTGGAGTAGTTAAGTTGTGCTTCATTTGTTCGGCTGGCATAATAGATGGCATGAAAAACCTTGCCATGTTGTTGCCCTACGACTGCTCCTATATCATAGTCAATGGCATCGCACATGAGCTCAAATGGCTCATTCCAATAAGGGGCCATGACTATAAGGGTGTTAATTAATTTCTCCTTCAGTTCTTGAAAAGCTCTTAAACAAGAAACGTCAAAAGCAAAAGTTGTATTATTCTCTAAAAGTGAACACAAATGCTTAGAAATTTTTGAAAATTCTTTAATGAATCGGCGATAAAAACTAGCATGACCTAAAAAACTTCTTATATCTTTCACGTTGGTAGGTGGAGGCAACTACTTAATTACCTCAACTTTTGCTTGATCGACTTCCAAACCTCTCTTGGTAACCTTGTGACCGAGAACAATGCCCTCCTTTACCATGAAGTGGCATTTCTCCTAGTTCAACACTAGGTTCGTCTCTATGCATCTTTTCAGGACCTGCTCTAAACTTAGAAGACATTCCTCAAATGTTTTGCCAAACACTGAGAAGTCATACATAAACACTCCAGGTTATGCTCAATCATGTCAGAAAAATAGACATCATGCACCATTGAAACGTTGTCGGCGTATTACACAGCCCAAATGGCAACCTTCTGAAGACAAACATCCCATAAGAGCAGGTAAAGGTGGTCTTATCTTGATCATTAGGAGCAATAGCATTCTGGTTATATCCAGAATAGCCATCTAAAAAACAATAAAAGGCTTTACCTGCTAGCCTATCTAACATCTGGTCGATGAAAGGCAGTGGAAGTGGTCCTTCCTTGTGACACTATTCAGTCTCCGGTAATCCATGCACACCCTTCATCCTATGATAGTCCCGGAGGGAATCAATTCATCTTTGTTGTTCTGGACTATAATCATGCCACCCTTCTTTGGCACACACTGTACTGGCCTAACCCATAAGCTGTCACAAATGGGATAAATGATCCCGGCAGCTAACCATTTAATGATTTCTTTCTTTACTACCTCTTTCATACTAGGGTTTAGCCGTCTTTTTCCTTCAACAGTCTTACCATGATATTCCTCAAGTATGATCTTGTGCATGCAAATAGTTGGGTTGATACCTCGGATGTTTGCCAAGGTCCACCCCAAAGCTTGCTTATATGTTGATAGTATTCCCAATAATCTTTCCTCCTGATCATTAGTGAGATCAGCAGGAATAATTACAGGCAGAGTTGAGTATTTACCTAAATAAGCGTACTTTAGGTGCTCTGGCAATGTTTTCAGCTCCAATGTTAGTGGCTCCTCAATGGAAGGTTTGGGTGCCACAATCTCTCTTCCAGCCAACTCAAGTGGCTCTGGTTGTTCAAAATAATTCACGTTTTTAGCCTCCAAGGTTGTTTCTTCAGGTTCTTCAAACAGTTCAGAAATGCCTTCAATCATGCTGGCATCAGACTGACGCTGGCATATTTGTGCCAAATCCAGCTTATAGATAGACTCCAATATTTCCCCCGTTTGGTATTCCTCAGGTTCATCTGCACATTTTAAATCTTGAAACTCGTTAAATGTAACCTGATGGTCATTCATGCACATTGTTAATTACCCTTTTATGAACATCGATAAGAGTTCTACCAGTGGCAAGAAAAGGTCTGCCTAAGATGATTGGTACATTTACATCAGCTTCATAATCCAATATGATAAAATTGGCAGGAAAAATAAACTTGACTACCTTTACCAGCATATCCTCAATCTTACCCTTGGGATATGCGTATGATCGTTTTGCCAGCTGAAGTGCTATCGTTGTCAGCCTCGCTTCAAAGCCAGGTTTCCTAAAAACAGACAGCGGCATCAAGTTAATACTGGCACCTAAATTGCATAATGCCTTTCCAACAAATTTATTGCCAATGGTACAAGGAATAGTAAAACTCCCTGGATCTTTTAGCTTTGGTGGTAAGCGAATGCGAGTCATGGCATTGCATCCTTCTGTAAGGGCTACTGTCTCAAAATCTCCCAACTTCCATTTTTTTGGATAGGATGTCTTTTGTGAACTTCACATAGTTGGGCATATGCTCAAGAGCTTCCACTAGGGGAAGGTTGATTTGCAGTTGCTTAAGCACTTCTAAGAAACGGCTAAATTGCTGATCTTGCTTATGTTTTTAAAGGCGAGCCAGAAAAGGTTATGGCGGATAAACTACTGCTGGTTGTGCTGGCATTGCCAAAGAAGTGCTAGCGTCTGTAGACAGACTAGAATGTGAATATGGTCTGGCATCATTTACTCATTGTTCTGCTTCATTGGCATTCTCTGCTGGCATTGTTCTATTAGTTTGGCATTAAACTGATGGCTTGATATCCATCTCTGCTTCACATTGCTTTCCACTCCGAAGAGTTACTGCTTTACATTGCTCATTTCCTTTTTGCCTGGCATCTTCAGTGACACTTGGCAAAGTTCCCTGAGGTTGATTGCTAAGAGCGTTGGCAATCTGTCCAAGTTGAACCTCCAAGTTATGCATTGGTGCTGCCAAACTCTAAACATTGGCATCATTTTCTCCATATAATCAGTAAGAGGGTTCCCCTGGTTTTGTCCTTGCTAGAAATTATTCTGGGATCTTACTAGCATTGCATTCTGAAAGAATGCTGGCATTGCATTATTATTTTGCCTATGGTTTTTCTGCCACTGAGCATTATTGTTCTGTTGCTGAGCATTGTGCTGATTGCCTCCTTGATTTCCCCAAGCCAAATTAGGGTGTTGTCACCAACCTGCATTATCAGTGGTGGAATTAGAATTGTAATTTCAATTAAAATTGCCGACATAATTTACCGACTGAGGGTTTGCAGGGCAATCTTCTGAACGAGATTTTCTCTACAGATTGTGCAAAATGGTTATAACATTTGAACTTATTGGGACTCTTTTTTCTCTTGCAAAGACTTCACCATGTTGGTGAGATTTGCAATTTCAGCATGAAATGATGTCAGCTCATCTACTTTCAATATTCCACTAGTTTTGGTTCCAATCCCAAGTCTATCAACAAGGTACTCGAAATCATTGATTGAGATTCTCTCAAGGATTTCTACAACCTCTGAGTATTTCTTATCGAGCAATGAACCGACTGCTGAAGCATCAGCAACAGTATGTGTTTGTGCATTCAACCCATTATAGAAGGTTTGTATTTGGGTCTACTTTGGAAATCCGTGCATAGGACACCTTCTCGGCAAGTCTTTAAATCTCTCCCAGGCATCATATAATGTTTCGTCATCAGCCTGCCTAAACATAATGATCTCACCCTTCAACTTAGCAGTGAGTGTAGGCAGCTGAAATCTTGTCAGGAACTTTTGGCATAGGTCTGCCCATGAGTTTACCGAACCTGGTGGCAAAGAATTAATCCATGTCTTGGCTCTATCTCTCAAGGAAAACGTGAATAGCCTCAATTTCACAATATCATTAGGCACTGCAGCTTGTTGGAATAATTGGCAAATCTCCATGAACTGGTTCAAATGTTGTCTTGGGTCTCCAGTGAATGCTCCATCGAATTGACCTACATTTAAAAGAGTATAAATCATCACCAGCTTAAGTTCAAAATTAACAGCATTTACCTCTGTGCCAATGAATCCTAGCATCAAATTATCAATATTGGGTGCCGAATGTTCTCTAATAGGTCTCTCCTCTTCATTTGGGGCAACATGTGGTGCTGGTGGAATATTGTTTGGTAAATTTCCTTCATTATTCACCACACCATTCCCTTTATTACCTTAATTATTCATTTCTCGAAATTTTTTCTTTAACCTCTTCAAGGTTTTCTTAATTTCTGGATCATATGGCCACTCGTCCACCATAGGGCGGGTTCTGGTCATACTGTAACACCCTAAAATTGGCCTAGAAATGTTACCACAATCTAAACTATAGGCTAATTGAATTCATAAGTTTATCAATTTAAAGAAGAATGAACATTAGCTATCCTTAAGATCAAATAGGTGAAATTAGAACCAAATTGAATTGAAATTAAAACTAGAAGGCTTAAATGGAAGGATGAAATTGTGAACATGCAAAGCCATGAAGATTGCATGTAAAATTGAAATTAGATCAAGGCCTTGACACATGTTCTCATTGGAAGAGAACATGTGCCAATTTGGATGATGACTCATGGCCAAGGAGGAATGATGAACAAACATATTGTCATCTTCCTCCCATTATCATCCACCTTGGCTCATTATTGAGAGAGAAATGGGGAGAGAAAATCTTCATGCAACACCTTCAAATTCAAGCTTCTTAATTCAACCTTGATCAAATTTAGCTTGGAGAAGGTATAATGCTTAATTCCAACTTGTTATAGAATAGTTGCATGAGTGGTTGATGATGTCTTTGTTGTATAAATTGAATTGGATGGTTGCCATGTATGTTAGGATCATGCTAGCTTCAATTTGAACTTGAAATTGTGATTTCTAGTAACCAATTTGATAAAGGAAATATATATAGTTGTTGGAAATTTGAGAAATGTGTACATGGTTGAAAACGGTCTTGATTATGGACTTTTTGATAGAGAAAGTTTTTAGACATGTCAATTGGATATAGAACCTATTTTGATCATGTAATTATATGAAATGAAGATTGAATTGAGTAGATATGTTGCTGGAAAATGACTACACCTAATTGGATTAGTTAAACTAGGCAATGGACTGCCTAATTGATGAATTGGATGTGCAATATTGATCAAATAGATCAAATTGGGTTCAACATAATAATGCCTTGTTTTTAAGCACATGTCTAGGTGAATTAGAATGAACTATACATGTAAGAACATGAAAATGAATTGAATTGCCATGTTAGGACCTTGCTTAGGTGAGTTAAGGAGCTAGAAACTCAACTTAGTGTAATCTGCCCAGAATGCTCTGTTCTGGGAAGTAACTTTGAAAAATCACTATAAATTGTATAAAATGAATCTAAGGCTGAAATTTTTATGGACAACATCTTGTTATGTCTAAATTCATTAGGAGAAAACAGAATTAAATTCTGGGTTGTATAATGAAATGTAGAGAAGAAACACTAGGGACAGTGCAAACTGTCGAGTGTAGCAAATTACCCTGTCTTTAAGCTAAAAACTGTATTAATTGGAAAATAACTAAAATGCAAGCCTTGAATGGTTATAAATAAATTACTTTAGCTTTCCAACGGTGTAAACCAATTGAAATTTCGACGTACGGAATGAAATTTATGGAAGTTTAAGTGACTAGAGTGCAAGCTGTCTGGCAGCAGCAGTATAAGCAATTGCACACTGTTTTGTGGCAATTTGTAAACTGTTTTGTAAACAGTTTTAGGCCATTGATTCTGCCTTGTTTTACATGAACTAGAGTATAGATAAGTGTAGTTAAGTGTAATGGAAAATGTATATGAGCATGCTGCCAGATTTGTGTATGTTATGTGCTTGTAACCTTGCCATGATTGAATGATCATATGATCTTGTTTTGACATGTATTTGTTGTGTAATGTGATAGATCCAGGAGTAAACTTGGTGGAAGAGGATAGAGTGGATCATCCTAAAGCCAAGAACAAAGGAGTGTGGATCCAAGAGTAGCTAGCTTGGAGTATTGTGAGTGTAGTTATCTCTAGGGTTAGGACTAGGTCCTAACCAATGCATACTTATTTACATTCTTGAAATGTTAAATGAATCTTATTATGGACTTGACTTAATAAGGGAAGAATGACTAGTAATGCATGAAACTTCATCACAACTTTGCATACATGCTTAATTCGAATGTTTAAGCATGATTAAGTGGTAACCTTGGTACTTATATATGTGATATGGCATGTGATCAAGTGCTTAAAGAGCTTGCTTGTAATGTACCCTACTTGATGAAATGAAACATGAAAATTATATGAAATGTGAGCTATGACTCAAATGGCCTAAGGGCCTAATATGAAATGAACTTACTTGACATGATCTTGATCTTGAAGCACTTGAATAAATGGTAAATCGAACAACCTTGGTAGCTAGTTGGACTAGGTAGAAGGGCATGCCTTAGAGTCTAGAGCTCATTGTGTCAGGGTGGACTACAGTCCAGGGCTAAAGACCCTATTTGGCAACAGACAGAGGGTACGTATGTGGTCTTTGGCGACAGTAGGAGGGTTGACCAACACTACGGTGCAGCTTGTGGCGGCAGTTGGTTGGAAACTCGATTACCTATACAAACTAAGTACCAAGGGGGGTTGTTTAAATGATAACAAATGTATTAACAATCCTAAAACACATGTGACATGTTGAAAGTTATGAATAGTATGTTACTTGAAATGAAAGCCATGAATTGTATGTTACTTGTCATGTAAGCATGACTTTCTTGATTACTTGTTTTGTAAGCATGTTATGCTTGATTCATGATATGAATACATGAAGTATGAATTCTTGATTCTTGTACCCTATACTAGCCAAATGCATGAAATCCTTAGCTAGGATTATCTTAATGTTTGAAAGCCTTAGCTAGGATCAATCTAATGCTTGAAACCCCTAGCTAAGTTCATACTTGTTTAAATGACACAAAACTTGACATAACAAATGGTTAGATTTAGTTACTACCTATGGTCAAGTATGTAATGAACCTAAAGTTCTTGTAATGGAATGTTGTTGCTGCACATATGATGATTTAAATGAAGTGATCTAATGTTTGATCTAGTTATAAGTACCATTCGAATGCTTTGATAGTATGTATTCACTTGTGTATGTACATATCATGTTGATAGTGTTATTGTGTACTTGTATGATGCTTGCCGAATGGTCTAGTTCATTGGGAACTAGTTACATACCTTATTGTATGTATCTTGTGCTAATGGCCGAATGTATGAGTTTAGTATAAGGCTTGCTTGGAAACAAGTTCATGAAATTGTATGTTCAAATATCATGTTTAGTAAAATAGGTAAGAGATGTTACATGTATGCATTCTAGGATCAATAAAATGAATTGGAAGTATAATGCACACTTAGGCACGTCGAATGGGTAGTGTTATAAGATGAAGTTGTTGAATCATGAAAGTAGTAACTTATAATGAAAGCATGAAAGGAATTAATTTAGTAACCTATTCGAATTGTTTTAGGTTGAAGTAAGAATTGAAATGTAAGTTGATTGCATGATATTAATGAATGCTAGGTTGCTTGTTAGTTAAGTAACTCATCTAATAAGGATGAGTTATCAATGTTTCTTGCTTGTGTTGCCTTGTTCATTGTCCTTGCTTTGTAACGCTCCCGAACTGGTTTGCTACTAACCCGGGATAGGGGGTATTACATTTAATTGGTATCAGAGCTTTGGGTTTAGTAGATTCTAGGACTAAACCGGGCAATCATGCATCATATAGGATACTTTTGCCACCTAGGAGACTTGTATTAAATAGCTTGTGTTTTGCTTATTAAACTGAATCCTTAATTGTTCTATTTGAACGTAAAATGTCTGAAACAAGACTCGCTCGGGACGATGATAGTCCTGAAGGCTCCTCGAATGAAGGAGACAGTGTGAGGATGGAACAGAATCCTCCACAACAACAAGCTCAAACCCGAGCCCAAGCTTCTGCTCAACAGGAAGCTCCTGCTATAAATTCTGTGCAGCAAGAATGTCTCCTGAGCATGAAGGAGATGTTCAATCATCTAGTAACTGCTTTGAAACAAGACCATCCTATTGCTCCTCTAGTTGATGTGCCAAACAGAGCTCCGATTGATAAGCTGGCTCAACATCGGGCCTATACTTTCACTGGCACTGATAAAACCAATCCCGAAGTAGCTGAGTATTGGTTAGAGGCCACTACTCGAATATTGACTAAGCAACTACCTTGTCTCGATGAGCACAAGCTCGGATGTGCCATAGCCTTGTTGGCAGATAAAGCTCTAAGCTGGTGGGAAACCACTACCCTAACTACTCCTACTGAAGCCGTAACTTGGAAATTCTTCCTCGAGGAATTTAGGAAGAAATACATCAATGAACAGTACTTGGCCGAGCGCCGGAAGTGTTTCTTGTATCTCAAGCAAGGTGGCCGACCCAATGAACAATACATGAGTGATTTCTGTAAGTATTGCAAGTACAAGTAGGAATACATCAAAATCGATGCTGGTAAATATTGAATGTTCATCGATAGACTGAATGATGAACTGAGTCCAATCTTCACTGCCCTGGGTATCACTAACTTCTAGAATTTAGTGAACCGGGCTATTGCAACCGAGGCAAAGATGAAGGCCTCTGAGAAACGTAAGAGTGGTAACTCCTGCAAAGATAAACAATCCAGAAATGATGACAAACCTCATTGGCAGTCAAAGAAATCTAAGCACTCCAATGATAACTCCTCGAATTACACTCTTGTTCAGAAAAGCAATTACATACCGAGACCTCAATCGGTAACTAAGCCTTCAGCCCCGATCATCTTTGTTGATAGTACGGGGAATTCTGGCAAAGCTACTCAATATCCTACTTGTAAGTTCTGTCAGAAGCACCACACTGGGCAATACAGAACTCAACGGAATTTGTGTTTCTTATGTGGAGCCTTCGATCATTATATCAAGGATTGTCCTCAGAATCCTAACAAAGTTCCGAATCGAACTCCTGCAAATGCTAGTTCAGCTTCATCTAATCGAAACAAGGGCCCGAGACAAGCTCAGTCCGGGAATCAAAGCAAAGGTAGAGGCCAACATTCGGCACCTACACACCAGGAATCCCGAGCCCCTGACCACATTCGTGGGAAAAAGGAAGAAGAAGCACCTGATGTTATCGTAGGTACTGTTGAATTAAATTCAAGTCCTGCATATGCTTTGATTAATTCGGGATCTACTCACTCTTTTATATGTCCTTCCGTGATTGCTAAGTTAAACTTAAAACCCGAACTTGTTAAGACTAGCCTTGTAGTTTTGAACCCTATAGGAGGAAATATCCCGATTAACTTTCTTTGCAAGCAATGCCCTATAAGCATTCGAAATGTGCCTTTTCCCATGGACCTTTATGTCTTACCTTCTTGTGAATTCGATCTAGTGTTAGGATTAGATTGGCTAAGCAAACATGAAGCCTGGATAGATTGCCAAAATAGGAGACTTTATCTCCGGGGTTTAGGAAAGGAATCAATCCTCCTAATTGATAGGAAACCGACCTCAATCTTTGCTGCCATGACTATGCAAGATGAACTTGAATTCGGATTACCTAGTATGCCAATTGTATCTAAATTCATTGATGTTTTTCCCGAGGAACTCCCTGGTCTCCCTCCAACCAGAGAAGTAGAGTTTGGGAATGAACTTCAACCTAGAACAACTCTGGTGTCCATCACACCCTATCAAATGGCACCTGTTGAATTGAAAGAACTCAAGAACCAACTCCAATAGCTACAAGACAAAGGCTTTATTCGGCCTAGCTCATCTCCCTGGGGTGCTCCAGTCTTGTTCGTGAAAAAGAAAGACGAGACTATTAGACTCTATATTGACTACAGATAATTGAACAAGCTTACTATCAAGAACTGGTATCCTCTCCCAAGGATAAAAGATCTCTTCGATCAACTCAAGGATGCTTCGGTATTCTCAAAGACCGATCTTCGATTGGGATACTATCAAATGAGGGTAAAAGAATAAGATGTACCCAAGACAGCCTTTTGTACTCGATATGGCCACTTTGAATTTCTTGTAATGCCATTCGGGTTAACGAATGCCCCAGCTGCTTTCATGGACCTCATGAACCGTGTACTCAAGCCCTATCTTGACAAGTTTGTGGTCGTCTTCATCGATGACATTCTGGTGTATTCTCAGAATAAGGAAGAACACTCCAAACACCTTCGAATCGTATTGCAAACTCTCCAAGAACGTCAATTGTTTGCAAAGTTCTCTAAGTGTGAATTTTGGCTATCAGAAGTCTCGTTCCTTGGCCATCTCATCTTGGCAGAAGGAATTAAAGTAAAGCCAAGCAAAATTCGATCCATCATGGATTAGAGACCTCTGAGGAATGTTGGTGAGGTCAGAAGCTTTCTCAGTTTAGCCGGGTATTATCGATGATTTGTCAAGGGATTCTCATCCATTGCCGCAAGCTTGACTAAGTTAACTCGTAAAGATACGCCCTTTGTTTGGTCGGAGAACCAACAACGAAGCTTCGATCAACTTAAACAAGCCCTGACTCATGCACCGATTCTTATCCAACCAGAATCGGGCAAAGAATTCACTGTCTATAGTGATGAATCTCATTTAGGACTAGGTTGTGTCCTAATGCAAGATCGAAAAGTGGTAGCTTACGCTTCAAGGCAACTGAAACCACGCGAGTCAAACTACCCTACACACGATCTAGAATTGGCAGCTATCGTGTTTGCTCTCAAAATATGGAGACATTACTTATACGGAGAGAAATGTAACCTGTTCACAGACCACAAAAGTCTCAAATACCTCCCGATTCAGAAAGATTTGAATCTGAGACAAAGAAGATGGCTAGAATTGCTTAAAGACTATGATTTGGTTATCGACTACCATCCAGGGAAAATAAATATGGTTGTCGATGCCCTTAGTCGCATACCATACTTGGGTAAACCCCTAAATCTAAATTCTATAATAATTTATTCGAATTTAATCTTACTTGGATTACAAGTAACCATTCGAATTGATCTTTCTTGTCTTGCAAGTAACTACTCGAAAATCTCTCTTAATGACCTTGTCCTTTCGTTAGTAGCTTCCTTGGCTATCAATGCTCATTTTCGTTTATCCAAAGGACAAAAATTCTTGTCTAAACTTCAAGTTCAATCAAGCTTGATCTCGAGAATTAAAGAACTCTAGCAAATTGATCCAGATCTTCAGACGATCATATCCAAGCTAGACTCTGACTCTAATTCTGACTTCTCCCTCAAGTCAAATGGACTCCTCTATTTCAAAGATAGGGTGTGTGTTCCTAATAACGAGGAACTAAAACACGAGATGTTACAAGAAGCTCACCAAAGCTCTTTCTTGATTCACCCAGGATCGGTTAAGATGTACAAGGATCTAAAGCCACTATACTAGTGGCCAGGAATGAAATCGGCTATCACAGACTTTGTATCAAAGTGTCAAACTTGTCAAAGGGTTAAAGCCGAGCATCAAGTCCCTACAGGATTTCTCCAACCAATTGAATTCCATCAGTGGAAATGGGATCATATTACAATGGATTTCGTTACTAGTCTTCCTTCCACTCCAAGAAAGAATGATGTTGTATGGGTGATTGTTGATAGATTCACAAAGTCTACTCACTTCATCCCTGTTCGAGTGAATATGAGCTTGGAAACCTTATCTGAGCTATACATCCTTGAAATGATTCGATTACATGGTGTGCCTACAGCTATAATCTCCGATTGTGACCCCAGATTTGCTTCTCGATTCTGGAATTCATTGCAGAAGGCTCTAGGAGCTAAAGTGCATCTTAGTATAGCCTTCCACCCTCAATCAGATGGACAATCTAAAAGAATCATTCAAGTGCTTGAAGACATGCTACGTGCTTGTGTTATAGAATTCGGAAAGAATTGGGAGAAATCTCTACCCCTAGTAGAGTTTGCTTACAACAATAGCTACCAGACATCTATTCAGATGGCTCCCTTCGAAGCTCTATACGGAAGAAGATGTAGAACTCCCTTGTGATGGTCTGAATTGGGAGAAAGCAAGGTCATAGGACCTCAATTGCTCAGAGAAACTGAAGAACAAGTGAAGATCATTCATGATCGGTTAAAGACAGCTTTCTATAGGCAAAAAGCTTATGCTAACTTGAAAAGGAGAGACATCCAGCATAATGTTGGAGACAAGGTCTTCCTCAAAGTATCTCATTGGAAGAAAGTCTTCAGACTTGGAAGAAAAGGAAAGCTTAGCCCTCGGTTTATCAGACCATTTGGAATCATTGAAAGGATTGGTCCAGTGGCTTATCGATTGGCTCTTCCTAGTGAATTCGATAAGATCTACAATATCTTCCATGTCTCTATGCTCAGAAGATATAGGTCTGATTCATCTCATGTTCTTGAACCTGAAGAGGTAGAATTGAATCCGGACTTTGAAACAAGGATGTTCCTCTTGTCAAAGTCTTGTAGAGAAATCACAAGGTAGAAGAGGCAACTTGGGAATCTGAAAAAGTCATGAAGAAGCAATATCCTCACCTATTCGATTCAGGTAAATTCGAGGACGAATTTATTTTAAGGGGAGGAGAATTGTAACACCCTAAAATTGGCCTAGAAATGTTACCACAATCTAAACTATAGGCTAATTGAATTCATAAGTTAATCAATTTAAAGAAGAATGAACATTAGCTATCCTTAAGATCAAATAGGTGAAATTAGAACCAAATTGAATTGAAATTAAAACTATAAGGATTAAATGGAAGGATGAAATTGTGAACATGCAAAGCTATGAAGATTGCATGTAAAATTGAAATTAGATCAAGGCCTTGACACATGTTCTCATTGGAAGAGAACATGTGCCAATTTGGATGATGACTCATGGCCAAGGAGGAATGATGAACAAACATATTGTCATCTTCCTCCCATTATCATCCACCTTGGCCGATTATTGAGAGAGAAAAAGGGAGAGAAAATCTTCATGCAACACCTTCAAATTCAATCTTCTTGATTCAACCTTGATCAAATTTAGCTTGGAGAAGGTATAATGCTTAATTCCAACTTGTTATAGAATAGTTGAATGAGTGGTTGATGATGTCTTTGTCATATAAATTGAATTGGATGGTTGCCATGTATGTTAGGGTCATGCTAGCTTCAATTTGAACTTGAAATTGTGATTTCTAGTAACCAATTTGATAAAGGAAATATATATAGTTGCTGGAAATTTGAGAAATGTGTACATGATTGAAAACAGTCTTGATTAAGGACTGTTTTGATAGAGAAACTGTTTAGACATGTCAATTGGATATAGAACCCTGTTTTGATCATGTAACTAGATGAAATGAAGATTGAATTGAGTAGATATGTTGCTGGAAAATGACTACACCTAATTGGATTAGTTAAACTAGGTAATGGGCTGCCTAATTGATGAATTGGATGTGCAATATTGATCAAATAGATCAAATTGGGTTCAACATGATAATGCCTTGTTTTTAAGCACATGGCTAGGTGAAATAGAATGACCTGTACATGTAAGAACATGAAAATGAATTGAATTGCCATGTTAGGACCTTGCTTAGGTGAGTTAAGAAGCTAGAAACTCAACCTAGTGTAATCTGCCCAGAAAGCTCTATTCTGGGCAATAACTTTGAAAAATCACTATAAATTCTATAAAATGAATTTAAGGTTGAAATTTTTATGGACAACATCTTGCTATGTCTAAATTCGTTAGGAGAAAACAAAATTGAATTCTGGGTTGTAGAATGAAATGTAGAGAACAAACACTAGGGACAGTGCAAACTGTCTAGTGTAGCAAATTACCCTGTCTTTAAGCTAAAAACTGTATTAATTTGCAAAGAACTAAAATGCAAGCCTTATATGGTTATAAATACAATTACTTGGCTTTCCAACGCTGCAAACCATTTGAAATTCCGACGTACGAAATGAAAGTTATACATGTCTAAGTGACTAGAGTGCAAGCTGCCTGGCAGTAGTAGTATAAGCAATTGCACACTGTTTTGTGGCAATTTGTAAACTGTTTTGTAAGCAATTTTAGGCCATTGATTCTGCCTTGTTTTACATGAACTAGAGTATAGATAAGTGTAGTTAAGTGTAATGGAAAATGTATATGAGCATGCTGCCAGATTTGTGTATGTTATGTGCTTGTAACCTTGCCTTGATTGAACGGTCATATGATCTTGTTTTGACATGTATTTGTTGTGTAATGTGATAGAACCAGGAGTAAATTTGGTCGAAGAGGATAGAGTGGATCATCCTAAAGCCAAGAACAAAGGAGTGTGGATGCAAGATTAGTTAGCTTGGAGTATTGTGAGTGTAGTTATCTCTAGGGTTAGGACTAGGTCCTAACCAATGCATACTTGTTTACATTCTTGAAATGTTAAATGAACCTAATTATGGACTTGACTTAATAAGGGAGGAATGACTAGTAATGCATGAAACTTTATCACAACTTTGCATACACGTTTAATTCGAATGTTTAAGCATGATTAAGTGGTAACCTTGGTACTTATATATGTGATATAGCATGTGATCAAGTGCTTAAAGATATTGCTTGTAATGTACCCTACTGGATGAAATGAAACATGAAAATTACATGAAATGTGAGCTATGGCTCAAATGGCCTAAGGGTCTAATATGAAATGAACTTGCTTGACATGATCTTGATCTTGAATCACTTGAATAAATGGTAAATTGAACAACCTTGGCGGCTAGTTGGACTAGGTAGAAGGGCATGCCTTAGAGTCTAGAGCTCATTGTGTCAGGGTGGACTACGGTCCAGGGCTAAGGCCCCTATTTGGCGATAGACGAAGGGTACGTATGTGGTCTTTGGCGACAGTAAGAGGGTTAACCAGCACTACGGTGCATCTTGTGGCGACAGTTGGTTCGACAATTGATTACCTATACAAACTAAGTACCAAGGGGTTTGTTTAAATGATAACAAATGTATTAACAATCCTAAAACACATGTGACTTGTCTTGAAAGCTATGAATAGCATGTTACTTGAAATGAAAGCCATGAATTGTATGTTACTTGTCAAGTAAGCATGACTTTCTTGATTACTTGTTTTGTAAGAATGATATGCTTGATTCATGATATGAAAACATGAAGTATAAATTCTTGACTCTTGTACCCTATACTAGCCAAATGCATGAAATCCTTCGCTAGGATTATCTTAATGATTGAAAGCCTTAGCTAGGATCAATCTAATGCTTGAAACCCCTAGCTAGGTTCATACTTGTTTAAATGACACAAAACTTGACATAACAAATGGTTAGATTTAGTTACTACCTCACTGAGTACATTCTTGTACTTATCACTCTCGTTTTCATTCTTCCCAACTATAGGATAACGGATACGAGTGTTGCTTGATCTAGAAGCTTGTTACCTTGAGCTATAATCAAGTCTCACAAGCATTGCCTAAGTATGGTTTCATACTTGTTTTGTATATCTCCTAGATTGATGGCACTAGAATGTATATAGTTAGCTTGATCATGCATTTTGGTACTTGTATATATTGTTCTTGAAGGGCCTATTACTTTATGAATCTATGGTCAAGTATGTAATGAACCTAAAGTTCTTGTAATGGAATGTTGTTGCTGCATATATGATGACTTAAATGAAGTGATCTAATGTTTGATCTAGTTATAAATACCATTCAAATGCTTTGATAGTTTGTATTCACTTGTGTATATACATATAATGTTGAAAGTGTTATTGTGTACTTGTATGATGCTTGCCGAATGTTCTAGTTCATTGGGAACTAGTTACATGCCTTGTTGTATGTATCTTGTGTTAATGGCCGAATGTATGAGTTTAGTATAAGGCTTGATTGGAAACAAGTTCATGAAATTATATGTTCAAATATCATGTTTAGTAAAATAGGTAAGTGATGTTACATGTATGCATTCTAGGATCAATGAAATAAATTGGAAGTATAATGCACACTTAGGCAAATCGAATGGGTAGTGTTATAAGATGAAGTTGTTGAATCATGAAAGTAGTAACTTGTAATGAAAACATGAAAGGAATTAATTTAGGAACCTATTATAATGGTTTTAGGTTGAAGTAAGAATCAAAATGTAAGTTGCTTGCATGATAAGTAATGAATGCTTGGTTGCTTATTAGTTAAGTAACTCATCTAATAAGGATGAGTTATCAATGTTGCTTGATTATTCTTGTATTGCTTGTGTTGCCTTGTTCATTGTCCTTACTTGGTAACGCTCCTGAGCCAGTTTGCTACTAACCCGGAGTAGGGGGTGTTACAAGTATAAACAACAGAAAAGTTAAAGAATGGACAAATAAAAATTTTAAAATAATCAACTTCGTTGCAATCCCCGGCAACGACGCCAAAAAATTGGTGTGACCGAAGTGTGCTTGACAAAAGGTATAAAAATGAGTATTGGGAAAGTATAAAACAATGCCAAGTTGATTCATTTTTCATGCAAGTATACACGGTCGCAAGAAATACAGCAGTTAAGCTGAGTATCGATCCCACAAGTATTGTCTTGGAACTTAATTGTTCAATTGTTACTTGCCTTTGGGGTGAAAAATGATTGTTTTGGAAAGTTAATTTAAAAGAAAAGAAAATAAAATAGTGTTGGCAATGAGAACTTGAAAAAGTGGATGATGAGTGTTGGCAAGGAATGCATGGTTTTCACGTTGTTCATGCCATGCTAGCCTTTAATAATGCCATGCTTTGGCGATGTTTTATTGAGCAGATTCAAAAGCTGGTCATTGCCTCGGTCGATAGCAATGCCTTAAACTAATCATGTAAAACCCATATATGTCTATAGTGCATGTTTCTCATTAATTAATTTTTTTTAGTTCCAATCTTTACTCTCTAATGGGTAGACTCACTCCCGAAGTAAGTTCATCTACTTGAACATCTTCTATCGAAGCTTCTCACCTTAGAATTTGGCAAGTAATCGTTGCCTCCCAAGTCAGTTATGATATTAAGTTGCAATAAGCAAACTACGCCAGCCGTGGCTTGGCGTGGAAGTTTTGGAAAAAAAGTAAAGACATTGCCAAATGAATAAAACTTTATGTTGAAGCATTACTATTTAATAAAAGTAAGCAAAAAATAACGTTTCATCCCTCCACCCCTCACCAACTATTAAATTAGTTCATGATGAGGGGGTTAACCACAAAATAAACTTCATCATTTGCAAACATCATCCTCAAAATTAAAATAAACTGAAAGAAAAGGGGAACAAAAAGGTTGGTTGATTTAGCCTCTCTTGCTCCAGCCCTCGTTGGTGTGGCTACTCCGGCCAGTGGTAGAAGTGATCAGAGATGATCCTAAGCTAGTTCGCTCAATGTGTGCGATCCCCATCATGCTTGGAAATGATCTCTTTATATAGATGAATGAGGAGAAAACCCTAGGAGAAATTCAAATTTTAAATTTCAGCTAAGGATCCATGATAAGTGCTTGATCTCCTTATCAGCTTATCACCCAGTAGAGTTGACATGTGATGGTCTAGGGCTGACATCATCAGTCACCACTGTGATGCCAAAGGTTGTGGCAGAAAACTCCTGCCAACTAACCACTCCTGATTTTTTTGATTAGGTGCATTTGCGTTTTCTTTGGAACCTTATCATTTCCTATTTTTCCATGCTGTCCATCATTATCAAGAGGCTTGGCATGCAACTGTTGGTCCATCTGCATTGCATTGCTAGCGCACCCTCGGCAATCTTCCCTGGCATTGTGACTTTTACAATCCCTTATTCCTTTGCCACGCCATTTGGCAAAGAACCTGCGCCAAAAACAATAAAAAAAAACTCAAACCGTAAAAGGGAACTTGCTAAACTCCTTTTTATGCAATATGCATGAAACTAATACTAAATGCAAACTTACGTACTTGAAAACTAGCAAAAAGCATTATAAAATAGATGCAAAATGTAGTACTTTTGAGGAGTTATCAATTACCGGAGCAATTGAGGATAAGAAGAAGGAAGCTGTCAATTTTGATGGGATAAATCCATTTAATTTTAGATAATTACGAGAAGCAAGGATAAATCCTAGAAGAGTTGGAGTTCCACGAAGAGATCAAAAGAAGATTAAATTTTAAGAGTTTATGAGGAGTTTTTGGAGGATAAATAAAAAAAAGGGATTTATCTCTTTTATCCTATTTAATTCCAACTTAGACTCATCCTTATCAACAAAGAACTTGACCTAGCCATCTCTTATAAATAGAAGACAAGTCGCAGCCCTCCACATGTGCGATTTGAGAGAGAATTCAAGAGGGTTGCTCAACATCATCTTCTTCTTCTTCTTTATTCCATTCGATTCATGTCGGGTAAATTTTATCTTGTATTTCTTCTGCACCCAGCCATGAACTAAACTTTACTTGGCTTGGGTTATTGTGTTTGTGTAGTTGTGAAAACGTTTGGATTTGTTGAGGTTTTTGAGTTGCAATTGAATTTCAAAGTTTGTTTATTCTTGGTGCTTAATTTTGATTACGAGTGAATTGGGACAAGATCTCGTGAATTCATCTATTTATCTAATATTGGGAGAGTTAGATTCAAGAAACGAATTAGCATGGTTTTCATACAAATGATTGTTGGTGAAGACTAATTTGACTTAGGGATAAGTTGCAAATTTCAACAGCTAAGCGAAGTGCAAGATCGTTTGTTGTTCACCCATGGTTAACGCAGGGATGTATCACCAAGGCATGCACAATTAACAATGTTTCAAGTTAGGGATAACGAGAATCCATTGAAGAACGCTTTACCGAACTTTGAAGGAAGTCGCCTAGATGCCAAGGTAATCACGCCATTCACAGTTGCCCAGGAAATTACAAATTTCTCAGGCAATTCGACTGATGCTAATTGTTAAGACGGTTGAGTTACTCTCGTGCTAGTTGACGGCCCATTCAATCATCACGCTACAACTCACGATAACCTGTCCTACTCTCTCATTTGATTGACATCTCTTTTATTTACTTGCTCTTTTATTTTTCTTGTTAATTCAATTCCTATTTTCACCACCAATTACTTCTCTTTTCAGTGCAAGAAGTTAGAATCCAGAAGTTGCACCAATCCCTATGGAGACGATATCTATTTTATACTATAACTTGCGACGTGTACACTTGCACCAATTGTGAAGCACTCTGAACACGTAACAAGTTTTGACGTCATTGTTGGGGATTGGCAATAGCGACTTTGATTTTATTTCTTGCACCTTTGTTTCTTTTTATTTTTGTTAATCAGTTTCAAGGGGCTAACATTCTTTGGTTTTGCATCTGTGCACGACCAGGGCGAGACCAACAGCACAAGACTACCCACTTAAACCTGAGATAGAACGAGTTCTTCATAGAAGAAGATGAGAACAACGAGCAGCAATGGCAGATCCACCTGATAATCCAGCCGGCAATCTGAATGCCAATGGAAACTAGAATGTCATAGCGAGAGGAGGATGAGCTCAAGTCGAGCAACTTGTTCGTGCCAAGAATAGACCAATTCGAGAATAGTTAGATGAAGATCTCAATGGTCTCAATCCAGGAGTTGTTACACCTGAAATAGAAGCCACCCACTTTGAATTAAAACATGTGATGTTCAACATGATCAATACAATTGGTCAATTTGGCAGATCGGACACTGAAGATCCAAAAGAATGCCAAGTCATTCAAACCACCACCGAATTCAATTTTGACGTGGAGGAATATTGCCATAGCAATTGCAATGCCGAACCTGAGGAACTTGAGGAATTGATCGACGAAGAGCAAGATGAAGCAAAATGGATAGTAAGTCGACCGGGTAAGTATTTTGAACCATTGGACTACTCAGGTAAGGAAGGTAAAATCAAAAAACCCTTTATTGAACAACCTCCCGTTTTAGAATTGAAACCATTGCTAGGGCAATTAAAATATGCTTATTTGGGAAACGATAACACTTTGCCTATAATTATTTCTTCTAAGTTGTAGTCTGAACAAGAAAAGAGGTTGATTGACATGTTGGCTCTGCACAAAAAGGTAATATGGTGGACAATCGCAGACTTGAAGGGAATTAGTTCGGCGGTATGTATGCACAAAATCCTATTAGAGGATAATCATAAACCTTCAATTAACGTGCAAAGGATACTTAACCCCGCTATGCAGTAGGTTGTGATGAAAGAAATCATCAAATGGCTTGACGTCGGTATCATATATCCTATCTCTGACAGTACATGGGTAAGTCTGGTACAATGTGTCCCGAAAAAGGAGGTATAACCGTGGTAAGTAAAAAAAACAATGAACTCATTCGAACTAGGACTGTGACCGGTTGGAGAGTTTGCATGGATTATCGTAAGTTAAATAAAGCTACTAGGAGAGATCACTTTCCTCTACCTTTATTGACCAAATGCTTGACCGTCTTGCAGGTAAATTTTTTTATTGTTTTCTTGATGGTTACTCAGGTTATAATCAAATTGTAATATCACCGGAGGACCAAGAAAAGACCACCTTCACATGTCCGTATGGTACATATGCATTTCAAAGAATGTCGTTCAGATTATGCAATGCCCCGGCAACCTTTCAATGATGCATGATGGCAATTTTCTATGAAATGGTGGAAGATTTCCTTGAAATCTTCATGGACGATTTCTCGGTTTTTAGAGATAACTTCGACAATTCCCTCGACAATTCGGAGACAGTGCTAACACAATGTGAGGAATCTGACCTAGTTTTAAAATGGGAAAATGTCATTTTATGGTGGATAAAGGAATTGTGCTGGTCATAAAATCTCATCTAAGGGAATCAAAGTAGATAGAGCCATGGTGGGCGTGATTGAGAAATTGCCGCCACCAAATTTAGTCAAAAGGATCCAAAGTTTTCTCGGACATGTAGGTTTTTACAAAAAGTTTATTCATGGTTTTTCTACAATTGCTAAACCCTTGTGTAACTTACTTGAACATGACAAAACTTTCAATTTTGATGATTCCTGCACCACGGCATTTGAATCCCTGAAAAAGCAACTTGCCTCGGTGTATATCGTTGTTCCACCTGATTGGTCCCTACCTTTTGAACTCATGTGTGATGCAAGTGATTTTGCGGTAGGAGCTGTATTAGGCCAACAGAAAGGTACAATTTTTCATGTGATATACTACGCTAGTAAAACCCTCAATGGTGCTCAGTTGAACTACACCACAACGGAAAAGGAATTACTAGCAGTAGTCTTCGCATTTGACAAGTTTTGTTCCTATTTGATTGGTACTAAGGTAATTGTCCATACTGACCATTCGACAATTAAGTATTTGATTGCTAAAA
The DNA here is from genome assembly GCA_019671005.1 of Hibiscus mutabilis. Lineage (NCBI taxonomy): Eukaryota > Viridiplantae > Streptophyta > Magnoliopsida > Malvales > Malvaceae > Hibiscus > Hibiscus mutabilis. Next base: position 28,564,238 of record CM033745.1, on the reverse strand, counting down.
AGATGCCAAACCTCGTTTAATTCGTTAGATTTTACTTTTACAAGAGATTGACATCAAAATTAAGGACAAGAAAGGAACAGAGAACCAAGTTGTTGATCACTTATCAAGGTTGGAAAAAGGCGATGAATATTTAGACTCTTTGGAGATCCATGACACATTCCCGGATGAGCAGTTATTAGTTGCCACGGCAACTCTCTGGTATGTCGGTTTAGTTAATTTCTTGGTTTGTGGTATTTTGCCCTATGACCTTACTCACCAAGGAAAGAAGTGGTTCTGACATGATGATAAGCATTATTATTGGGACAAGCCTCTTTTGTTTAAACAATGAGCAGATCAGGTGATAAGACGATGTGTTCCCGATGAGGAGCAGGACAATGTGCTTCGACAATGTCATTCTTCGTCCTATAGAGGTCATTTTGGAGGAACTCGCACCGCAGCCAAAGTCCTACAATCCGGCTTGTATTGGCCCACTCTTTATATAGATGTTCAAGAATTCTACAAGAGGTGTGATCGTTGTCAGCGAACAGGGAATATTTTGAGGCAACATGAGATGCAGTGTAGAATATCCTTGAGGTTGAGTTTTTTGATGTGTGAGGGATCGATTTCATGGGACCCTTCCCATCCTCATTCGGCAATTTGTACATTCTACTTGCCGTAGACTATGTGTCTAAATGGGTCGAGGAAGCTGCAGTTCCAAGAAACGATTCTAAGACCATGCAGAAATTTCTACAAAAGAATATATTCACGCGATTTGGAATACCGAGGGTAATTATCAGCGATGGGGCCCCACATTTCGACAATATGCTAATTGCCAAAATGTTGGAACTCTTTGAAGTGACACACAAAATTGCCACGACATATCACCCGCAGACAAACGGGCAAACCAAAATTTCCAATCGTGAATTGAAGGTTATCCTTGAAAAAGTTGACAATCCTTCTCGAAATGATCGGTCTATAAGAATTGATGAAGCACTATGGACCTATCGAACAGCATTCAAGACACCTTTAGGCATGTCACCTTACAAACTTGTCTACGGTAAAACTTGCCACCTTCTAGTGGAGATCGAGCATAAGGCCTATTGGGCTATCACAGCTGTAAACATGGACTGGGAAAGAGCAGGGAAAAGGATTGCTGGACCTCAACGAGATCGAAGAACTCCGTACCTTAGCCTACGACAATGCAAGAATTTACAAGGAGAAAACGAAGCGTTGGCATGAAAAGAAGCTATTGCCGTGGAAATTTTTTTTGGGTAACTAGTGCTTCTCTTTAATTCTCGGTTAAAGCCCTTTCCGGGAAAATTGAGGTCAAGATGGTTTGGGCCATTCAAGGTAGTAAAACCATTCTCCCATGGTACTGTGATAATCAAGTCCACCATTGATGGACATGAATTCAAAGTTAACAGGCAAAGATTAAAGCACTATGTCTGCACCCATGTTGAGCGCGACAAAGAAGTGGTTACTTTAGGAGATGCATGATCATGCTCTCCTTTAGTATTTCTTTTTTTTAGTTTTTTTTAATTTCAGACTTATTTTTAAATTTTGTTTTATTTTTATTTCGTATTTTAAATTTTATTTTAGTTTTTAGCTTTATCTTTCCACATTCTTTTTAGGATAATTATCTTTTATAATTTTTAGTTTATCTTATTTATCTTCATATTTATTTATTTAATCTTATTTTTATCTTTAATTAATGTTTATCTTTTTATTTGTGCTTGAATTTTAGGATAAGAGTTCAAGATAAGGAGGAGTTGGATTAGAGATTGAAGTTTATCCTTGAGAGGAAATAATGGGCTGATTTTGGGGGTTTACAAAAGTCTATTTAATTTTTTTTTTTTACTCTAATTATCATCCCTATTACACCATTAGCCGCATGCCCCTCTACATTAATCCAATTCCCTTTTGCCGCATACCCTAACCAATCCCCTTATCATCTTTTATTTCCATCATTCTTTCCTACTTTCTTTTCTTTCCTCCCATTAGCTGAAAATCACCATCATCTTTACCATATCCTACTTCACCATTAAACTTTCAAACTCCATCTACTATTTCTTCTACTCTTTGAACTCTCAAAACTTTCTTTCTTTGTTTTTGATTCATTCCACAACCACAATCACCATGGCCAAAAATCTCAAAACTATGACTCACCCAAGTTCATCCAAGGAACCACCATTCCGTCGATTTGCAACACCAACCTATGAGGAGAGATATCTAGCCAAGTTTGCAAACTGCAAGGTATAGGAGAAGCAAGGATTCGCCTACACCGTCTCCCTCAAGAACTTCGGCCTTGATGCGTTCATCTTCAAAATCATCGAGCACCACAAATGGCAAATCCTTTGCCATCAACCAAGGCCCGACAATGTATCATGGGTAAGAGAATTTTATGCTCATTTGCCTAACCCAAACAACCCATATGTTTATGTTCATGGCAGGGCCATCCTTATTGATGTCGACACCATCAACACTTTCTATGGGATATACATTGCAAAAGATGAACATAAAGCCTTTGTAGGCAACATCACGGCTGAAGAAGTCAAAAAGGTGTTCAAGGACCTCACAATCGAAGGTGCCGAATGGAACTGATGAGCCTTGAAAGAGACAGTAAATCGCCTTATGTAAAAACCCGAGGCAAAATTGTGGAATAAATTTGTTAAAACTTGCTTAATGCCCACTACACACAACACCACAGTTTTATATTCTCGCCTTTTGTTATTGCATTCTATTTTGAACAAGCAGATTATAAATATTGGACAAATTATTTGTGATGAGATATTTGCTTGTAGTCAAAAGGATGTAGGTGCTCTTTTCTTCCTGAGCTTAATATCCCAACTATACGAGAAAGAAAAAGTACCAAGTGATCCAACGGACGAGAAATTACCTTCCAGAATTGGGTGGAATCATACTTAATACTTAAGGATTATGGGTGAAGAATCGACGAAAGAACAAGCATTTCCAAAGAAGTCCCCTGCACCGAAAATTGCCCAGACAACCAAAGATGCCTCGGCAAGTCCTGATACCTTGAAAGAGAAGCGCAAGATCAGTTGTTGTTCACCCATGGTTAACGCGGGGATATATCACCAAGGCATGTACAATTAACAATGTTTCGAATTAGGGATAACGAGAAGCCATTGAAGAACGCTTCGCTGAACTTTGAAAGAAGTCGTCCAATTACTCAAGCAATCGCTCTATTCTCAATTGCCCAGGTAATTACAAATTGCTCAAGCAATTCGACTGATGCTAATTGTTAAGATGATTGAGTTACTCTTGCAATCAATTACCACGACGGTCCATTCAATCATCACGCCACAACTCACAATAACCCGGCCTACTCTCTCATTCGATCAACATCTCTTTTATTTACTTGCTCTTTTATTTTTCTTGTTAATTCAATTCCTATTATCACCACCAATTACTTCTCTTTTCAATGCAAGGAGTTAGAATCCAGAAGTTGCACCAATCCCTGTGGAGACGATATCTATTTTATAATATAACTTACGGCGTGTACACTTGCACTAATTGCGAAGCACTCTAAACTCGCAACACTTCCACCGCAGGGCAGTTTCTAGTCATACACCGGTCAAAACAAAGAAACAAAATAAAACAAGAAAAAAGAAAAAGAAAAACAAGTAAAAAATTAAAACAATAAATTTCGTCATAATCCTCGGTAACGATGCCAAAAACTTGTCGAGTGTGCTAACGCTTGGCAAAAGAGTAGAAAATGCAAGGGAAATATATAAGAATAATGCCAAGTATGAGTCTTTTGCGTGCAAGTATACACGGTCAGCAAGTAATACAGCAGTAAGCTGAGTATCGAATCCACAAGGATTGACCAGGAATTTGACTGTTTTAATTGTTACTTGTCAAAGGAAAAATGTTGGAATAATTTGAACTTTGTTTAAGGAATAACTTAAAGAAATGCAATGAAAGTAAAATAATGTTGGCAAGAAGAGGTTTCAAATGAGTGATGAGCGTTGGCATGGGATGTTTGGTTTTCACGCTATTCACGACAGCCTTTAATAACGGCATGCCTTGGAATTATTACCGAGCAAATTCAAGGATGGCATTACCTCTATCGATGGCAATGCCCAAAATTAACCATGTTAAAACTCCTATATGTCTATAGTGAAGTTTTTCATTAATTACTTTGATTAAGTTCCAATCTATAGTCCTAAGGGGTAGATTCACTTCAGAAGTAAGCTCATCTACTTGAACATCTTCTTTCGGAGCTTCTCTCCTTAGTATCTCGCAACTAATCGTTACCCCTCAAATATGTTAAGATATTAAGGTGTAATAAGAAAACAATGTCAGCGGTCGCATGGCAAAGAATTTAGAAAACTGAAGTACATGCCAAATAGAAAAAACAATGTCAAGGCATTTGTATTATTAAAAACCAAACATAAAACCAGCGTTAAACGCAAACATCCCCCAACCAACTGTAAAAGTTTAGTTTATAGTTGGGGGGTCCATCCTTAAAATATCATCATTTCTCCACATCATCATTTGAATAAATAAAAGCAAATAAAAACTAAGAGAATGGGCAAGAAGGAGGTTCGTCGATGCAACCCTTCAATGGCTCCAAGCTTTCGGTCTTTAGCTGGTCAAACCACATCGCCTCTTTGTTCACCACTGTACAACCTATTCTCTCCAATCCGTCCTCTTTCAAGTGCTTGCTTGATCTCTTTAAATAGGCTTGTATTGGATCCCTAAGATAAGCCTTCGAGTTTGAAATTTGAATGTACAAGGGATAAGACGTGTGATCCTCTTATCAAAATTTGAATCCTAGGGATGACGTGTACAAGGTCCAACAGCTTCTTGACTGGGCATCAGACTTCACTTCTATGCCAGCCGAGCTTGGCAATCTTTGGTCCAACTTTTCCAACTGCAACTCAGCATTCTCTTCGGCATTCCCTGCTTCTACTCCTACGCTGTACTGCCAAACCTGTCTAGCCCTGCCAAGCCTGTAATAATGCCAACAAAGCAACCCTTCACACTGGCAAAGCACAAAACCTCCATATTTCCCTAACTCTTTATGCAAATGCATGAACTTAACAACTAAATGCAAACATCTCTACCTAAAGACAAGTAAAAGCATTGTAAAATATGCACAGAAATTAGTAATTTTAGGAGTTAACAATGATTGTTTCTCCAAGGGCGTCGAGATAAGCTTCACCCATAATATATTTGTTTCTCCAAGGGCGTCGAGATAAGCTCCACCCATAATATGATTGTTTCTCCAAGGGCATCGAGATAAGCTCTGCCCATAATATGTTTGTTTCTCCAAGAGTGTCGAGATAAGCTCCGCCCATATTGTATTTAAGAGCGTCGAGCAACCTCCACTCAATTCATATATTTGTTTCTTCAAGAGTGTTGAGTTCCCTTCACTTAAATTGTATTTATGAGTGTATGAGATGCCTCCGCACGGAGATGCTTCCACTCAATCTTCAACTGCATCTACGAGGGTGCGGAGATGCTCCCCACCCAACTTATGTTTTTCTCTAGAAAGTTACATTCACTCCCTTGACGCATTCTCAGGGTCGAGTCACCTACTCCTCTAATGGTTTCCCGGAGTGGATTCATTAGCTTACTCTCTCTTCGGGGTTTGAGTCATTGGTTTGCTCCTTCGATGATCTTCTGGAGTCGAGTCATTTTTTCACTCCTCTGATGTTTAATACCCAAGGTTGGTCACCGACTCCTCTGATGGTTTCCTAGAGTCAAGTCATTCACTTACTCCCCTTCGGGGCGAGATGCTCACTCACACCCCTGATGATTTCACGAAGTCGAGACATTTATTCACTTCCCCGGTGGTTTTCCCAGGGTTGAGTCACTGCATCATCTACTCCTCTGATAATTTTTCAAAGTCGAGCCACTTGTTTACTCACTCCCCTGAAATTGTCTCAGGGTTGAGCGCTCCCTCTTGATGAACATTATTTCCCCACTTAACTACGACTCTCAACTCAAATCAACAAAGGTGACCCCGTCATGGTTCCTGTAATGACCCAAACTTTGGGTTAGAGAATAGGATCTCGAACTCAGGTATTAGGTCGTTATATTGGAACCTCAATTAAGAAAAATAGGTATGGCCATGTAGCAAAGGAAAAGAGGAATATGAGGGAGGATGAGATATTTTGAAAGAGAGAGAAAGTGGGAGAAAAGTGAGGGAATAAGGGTTTGGAACCCGATCTACTATCGTCTGAGCTGCCATTATCGACACTGCTACAATCATCGGATAGAGCTCACCGAGATGTGCCCATTAGTGGTTGCCATGTCACTGTCGCCACCATCACTCGCTGGAGTGGGAAGGAAGAAGAATAAAAAATGCTCAAGCACTCACTTCCATCGTCCATCGCCGTGAGTTGTTACCACCGTTGGACACACTGGCCAAAAACAAGCCAATCAGGAGCTCGTCGGTCGCGTACTGCCACTAGAGGCTTCCATACGCCGGTTGGAGCTTGTTGGCGGCTGGGCCAAGCCGGCCTATCAAGCTGGTATAGACCGGGTCCACGAGCCGAGCCATTGACCTCGTTCACCGAGCTGCTAACTTTTTTTGGAGGACCATACCCGAGGGTTTCTCAACGTTCTAAGTCCGTTGCGTAGTCCATTTCGCCAAATTCAAACTTGTTAAGCTATTTTTACGCTCTTGACCTTGTGGATTAGTTAGTTAATAAGGTTAATTAATATCTATGGTATTCGTATAATTATGAGGTTTGTTCGGGCTTGAATACTGGATCAATATGAGCATTTGAAGAGCTCAAGTATGGATTTATCGATAATCGCTTAAGGTTAGTACACCTCGAACTCCTAATGCTTCATGAGCATCATAAATGTGATTGTCTTGCTTGTTAGTGTTCACAAATGGTTAGGCGATGAATAAGCATGTTGTGAGACTGGTATCATGAGACTTGATATATTTTTTTGAGATGCATGATGATGTTACAGATATGATAAGACTCGTGGAGGCTTTAGATGCCGTGTAAGGTTGTTTGAGATGCTCGTATGATTATTTAATAATTTTTTTATTGATTGAAATCATTGTGATGCCTTGTATGCTTGTTCGAATAGATTGATGAGATTCGGTGAGAATTATGCTTAAGGGTTAAATACTTGATTTAATGATTATGAAGTCAGTAATTATTATTAACTAGGCAAATGAGTTAGTAAACAAACCATAATGTCTTTTATAAGCTTTAGGGATCGAGTAAGCGTTGTAAAATCGTAATTCAAGGAAATTGTGTAAACTCGTGTTTAGGGTATCGGTACGAGCTTTGGCTGTACTGGTACACGATTGGGGGTCGTATCGATATGGGTCGACTCGTATCAGTACTTGTAGAAATCTAGGATTTCCAGCAAGCAATATTAGTATCAGTATACTTGTGAGTACCAATACCCAAGGGTATCGTATCGATACTCGTGCTCGAGTATCGGTACACATTGAACGGAATAATCTCTAATGCTAATAAAAAAATGGAAATTGATGTGGGATATTAACTAGATAATATGGATTAATAGAGATGATTAATGAAGATGATTAATGTACACTTCGATAATGAGTAATAACTTGGTAAATGTTGGGTGACTTGTTTGTAATAGAAAACCATAGGGATCATTGGTGGATCGTGTGTTGTTATGTGCCAAGTATGGGAACATGTGTGGTTGAGTCACCATTGATTGATGGGATCTAGATACCCAGAGAAAGAGTGTTGCAACACCATGGCTAGAGATATCGATTGTACGTTCCCCGATGTTGTGTGACATCGGGCCTCATTCGTTGATACTCGAGGAGAGATACCGAGTATGAGTGTACGTTCTCAAGGCTGTATGACACTGGGCGTCACCTAGAGAGAGTGTACGTTTCCAAGGCTATTTAACGCCAGACCTCACTCCAGGTTTGTGATGATGACATTGTGTGTTTTGCTCGGATGATCCGATGGGATACCGAGTATGGTTGGGCCGTGTGAGCCATGTATGATGATTGCTTTGATGAGAGCATGCGTTTAGGCGACTAGTGGTAGCGCCACGTGTTTATTTGTTTGGCCTTATTGCTCATACTAGCTTGCATCCTTATGTTTATGATTAGCATGAAGTATAGTAGAGTATATGTGTACCATTAAGCTTTGTAAGGCGCTCTGAATCGTTATTTATGTGTGTAGGTTGACCGTTGGATCATGGGATCAAGGAGCACTATCAATACGAGATTCTAGCATGTGGTGATCTTCAGAGTACGGTACTTGTGTTTAGTGGGCTATGTATTCATAGGACCTTACGTGTTGGAGTCTATAATCCTTATTTCTAAAATTATATTAATCAAATCGAATGTTCAAAAATTTTAAACTTAAATCGGTGCACTTTTGTATCGTTTTGATTATTTAACTATATTTTCAATTGTTGGCTTTAAATGTTTTTGAGAAATACCTTGTTGGGCTAAACACAGATTGAGAAATTTTATGGTTTTTGGTTTGAGCTTGAGGCCCAAATGTGACATCCGGGTCGGGGGTGTTACCGTTCCTTCAATCAATGCCTTTGGAAGAAGATCTTCAACTAAAAACACAACGTCAAGACACCACCGCTCCAACATATCTCTACTCCAAAACTATTGGACCAGCAAGGTCTCAGCTCGTGCCACTTTATGGCACCCCTTCGACTAAGAAGGGACTAGTGTTGTACCTTCGCCAAGTGCTCTGGATTACATTGCCTTTGGGGAAGACACCATCGCCCCCACACAACACTCTAGCTTCAGGGAATCTGAAACTCTCTACTCGGACGCTCCTTCAACGCTAGAGCCATCAGCCTCCCGAGCTCCTATCCTCCAGACTACTGTGCATACTTAGTAGCTGTGACTCGACAAGACAACCATCCAGTCTCCCTGATTCACTGGCTCAACCTGCTACCCAACAGACAAGTAAACTCTGTCAGCCCTTCAGTAGTCATCATGATGCTAGGCTTGACTTCATCCCGTCGAGCAGCACCACGGGGATATACGACTCTCCTACATAGATTTCTCACTCTCCTCTCTCAATGATTTCGTTCACCCATTCTATACTGTTTGCAGCTCTCGGCCCCAAGTTAACCAGCGCTGAACCGCCTAACTCAACGGCCAAGCATGGTCCTTTGTGGCTCTCGGCTCATCCCACGACGAGTAAACCGCTAGTCTCCGCCTCCAAATCCGCCTTCGACCACCATCTCCACTTCCTTATTTGGTGTCACCCAAAACCGACATCAACATACGTAAAAGTTAAGAGTTTAATAAAGTCAACTTTTATTTGAGACGGTGGATGCAAGTTGAAGGGATCAACTCACGTAAAATATTATATTCGGAGGATTGTTATTTTTCACTATTGTCATGTTGATTATACTTATTCCAAGCCATTCAAATACGCAGCCACTAAGATGCACATGCAATGTTATTGACAAAAGTAAGTTGAGAGTAGAGATGACAAGACAAAACAGGAGGTTTGAGTCCAAAAGTTGATTCGTATTGATTTGAGTTTGAAAATTTTAAAACGTAAAAAATCTGAATCCGAAAAGAGTCTGAAACCACAAATAACTGCGTTTAGTAAATGATGCAAAGCAAGAAATACCCATAATTATTAACTAGTTTGTAATGTAAAAATGATGCTCACCTTGGGGTTACTCAGAAACTGTAATAAAGCCCTAGGAATATAATAATGTAGAAGGTGGGACCTCCATACTATTTTCTATACAAATGAAATGCCTCCAACACCCACAAATTGCAATGCTGGAGTTGAGACCTCATCTCATCTCTCCTCACCTAAACCTAATCATTCTGATTTCAATCTTTCAACAATAATTTTGCTTTGTGGGCTCAAATAAACGGTTTATCAACCAAGCTTATCTACAAACCAATTGTAAGGACACAATGCTAGATCTTGGGGAAGGCAGAGCAAAACTCGTTCATGCTTTCTTTTTGGAGCTTTCAATTTCCTTGGTCTAAAAAACAAAATTGATGAAAGAATAGAAGAATAAAAAAATCCAGATACAAGAATCCAAAAAGAGATCAATCAAACTATCAAGATCAAGTCAATGTCATAATCTCAAACTCCTTTATGTCCATTTCTCCTGATTACCTTTTATGTCAGTATCTACCAGACAACAGTTCGCCTTTCAAAATTTTCGTTTGATTTTAAGCTATAAACATATGTATGTTTTACATTCATAATTGATGGGTTTTTTAATTTTCTATAAAGTGTTTCTTCATGTAGATCCGGTTGCTATATTCCACTGTAAACATTGTTGTTGTTCAAAAATCCCAAAAGAAACCCATATGGTATAATGCAAGGTACAAGGACATGATGTTCATTCACATCAACCCACGGTTTTGAACTCAGATGGATCAAACAAAAGTTGCACAGTTTTTATTTTCTATTCATGTGAGGTGGTGGGCAAGGGCATCCTCATGTTCTCGTTTATACTAATGTGGGTTACACTATTGGCCATCTACCACCAAATTATACTTCGTCTCTCTCTTATCTTGAATCTTGACTTCATCATTAATAATAATCAGCCAGTCATATTTTTCGTAAGAACCTCAACCCTTTCACCATGACATAAAGCAACTCGCTTTAGAATCATACAAATGCATCAATAATGTCAATACTGTTCCAATTATTGATCGTTCAACATTGGCTGATCATACCGGTCGTTGTTGTAAAAAGTGAGGAAAAAAAAGTTGCAAATCTTCATATTGAACTTATGATCATCTGGCTTAGTTTAGGCAAGCAACGCTCTTGTTCATAGAAATTTTATGAGAAAAAAATACAAAAGATTATGAAAATTAGATATCAGATTGTGTTACACCCATCAAAATATATTGGTCTAAAATTTTCTAAACGAACGGCTTCTCATTTGAAACAAAAGAGAATATATGTAATAGTTATATGATAAAGTTTTCACAGGGAAAATCTAAAGTAAAAAATATATTATTTTTCTATACAATTTCTTTCATACCCCTAATTTAGCCGGAGGAAACAGGATTTAAAGCTCTAGCTAAGCCATTTATGGCACCATATCCTTTTGAACTGAAACTCAAGCACCCAAATAAGCCTTGCTTATAAGGCAAAAACGTCTTCTTCCTCATCTCGTCAGCCTGTGCTCTGTTTGCAGTGTAATGCAACTCATGCGGTGATGGTGGAACCCTCCTCTTCCCTTTCCCTATCCCATTCATAGGCTTACTCTTAATGCTCCTTTGATTCTCTGTTTTGGACTGCTGAATCCCAGGTTTCTTTTCTTTGGCCGGAGAGAATGAAATGGTTGACCAGAACTTATTGTTGCTTCTTCCTTCACTTTTGCTTCTTAGAAAATCTTTCAAGAAAACCCATCTCTTTGAGCTCCTTCCAGCTGAAGATGACCTTGAAGAAGAAGCCGACATTGAAGCACTTGTTTCATTACACATGTCCTCATCATCATTCTTGCTGTCAGCTGCTTTCTTGCCTGAATCTTTATCCACACACACGTTTTGGTCGTCGAGACCAAAAGTAGCATTTCTCAAAGGGGACATGGATCTTGTTCTTCTCCTTAAAGACTTGTCCCTCAGCCTCAGATCTCTGCCTCTTGCTTTGTTGTTGTCAACATCTCCATTTTCTTCATCATCTTCGTTTTCAAGATCCATCAGAGGAGCCAAAACCTGAGGCCTTTCCAAATGGGTGGAAAGCTTCATGGGTCTGATCCGTCCATTTAAGAAAAGTTCATCGGCTGAGCTCATGGATCCGGTTTGACCCGACCCTGAAGACCCGAATCTCCCGGAGAACTCAAACTCAAAGCCTAGAGGCACTGAGTTATCAGGGGAGGGAGGTCGGGTTGATGACACCATTGAAGCTACTGAGGTCATTGCAAAGTGCATAGGGCTAGCCGGTGCACTGTAAAAGAAGCCACCATTAATGGAGCTTACTTCAGCTGCTCTGCCTGGGCTTGAAGGAGCACTCACATAGGGCGTAGAGCAAGTGCTATCATACTCTTCGGTCAAACCTTGAGGCTCATGGGGTTCTAAAGATCGGCCATCTGCGCTAATTCCTACTTCTGTGTGGCTTGATTTGCCACTTGGGGTTTGAAACTTCATTGTGTTTGTGTAGTGAATTATGTGAAAGGAATGAGAGAGAGAGAGAGAGAGAGAGGATGTGTTTTGTGTTATAAGATTTGTTCATCCGTGGGGTGCTTTATAGCAAGTGTAAAATACCCAAAATGTCAATTTTCATTTCCAATTTTTCCGTACCAAATTGAGATTTAATTTAATTTAATGAATTTTCATAATTAGTTAATTTCACAAGTTCATCCCCTTTCAACGATTAGTTAAATTATTAGTCCAGATCTCATCTAATCACTCACTCTATCCCAACTTCTAATGAATGATGCATGTCAATTCGATTGATAGGGTTGACAAATCCAAATTATTGTCATTGATATTTTTATTTGATATATCTAGATTTAATTTTTATTATTACAAAAAAATTAAGTTAATCGATCAATAAATTAAATATCGATAATTATATAAAAAAATCTTATATTTTGAAGTTGTTTAGAAACTCATCATATAATTAGTTTTTTTTTCTTTAACAATGTTACTAAATTTTATTAAGAAAAACTATAAAAGATATATTTGTGACATGTTTACAATCATAATCACTTATGAAATTATATGATGTAATTATATAGTTGTGACATGTTTATAGTTTAACGTCATAATCTCTTATGAAATTAGTCATCTAAAATTTTTTAGGGGTATAAAATTGAACTAATTACACTCTCCAATATTTTATGCATATTATTATTATTATTATTTTTATTTCACATGTTAACATTTTATGGGTACTATACCACAAAATGACTCTTAAGTTGTCAAATTTATCAAATTAATCCTTAAACACTATTTCGGATCAAATTAATCCTTGATTTTTTAGGAGGATCAAATTGACCAGAGTACCTATGAGTTGCTAACAGAAGTTCATGAGTCAATTTGATTATGTTAAGTTTGGCTAATTTGATTTAAAATAGTTTAGGAACCAATTTGATTAAACTAATTAGGTTTATGGGTCAATTTGATCCAAAAAAATTAAGGGTCAATTTGACCAAACGTATCAAATTCAAATATTATTATTATTATTATTATTATTATTATTATTATTATTATTATTATTATTATTATTATTATTATTATACAATAATTTTATATAGGTACACTTCGTTTTTCTTTTTTTTTTTGAAATTGGATTATATTCAATAGTGAAAGGATTATAAAAGAATCATACTTCAAACATTGAAAGTTCAATGCAAAATAAAAAAATGCAGTAAAATCTAGGGTTGTGAAAGACATTAAAATACCAAACCTAACACCTTTAGAAGAACTTGAGAAAGCTTTTGAAATTAAATTCAGAAAACTATTACTTTGCCTTGAGTGCTGCTTGAAGAAAGCAAAATTCTTCCGCTACTTGTTCTTGGCGTATCGACACAATCACAAAAAAGGAGATCATAACATGTACAGCTCGACCTCTTTCATTGACAAAGAAGTTCGATGATACTCGTCACTTGAACTCTAAACTATCAAAAGATAGACTGAAACTGTCATAAAAGCAGACAAAGGAACTGTCATACAAGCAGGCGAAAAAAATGCCATAGAAGCAGATATAGTATAAACCTCAAAAAGTAAAACAAACAAAAAAAGAAACAAGAAAAACATGAAATTAAAATTCATAAGCAAAGATGAATCTTATTTATGTACATAACCAGCAAAACGTCAAACAGCCGCCGCCGGTGAAAAAGAAATAGTACAAAAAAAAAATTTAAAAACTTAAAACTTCTTGTAACCGCCTCAGAGCAAAAAAAAAATTACACATTCTTTTTTCTTATAACAACTTCATGTATAACACATTAACTTTCTTTTTATTTATATATACACGTGAGGTTCTTACATATATTAGTTAATTATTTTTTTAACATCAACTTAAATTTATTATTATTATACATTATAATTTTATAATAATATATTATAGATATTTATAACATCATTTTTCAACCCTAATAATTTTATTTTTATTAGTAATTTTATTGTTAAATACTTACTTAAATATTTATAAATATCTTTAAAGTTTAAGGTCACTTTTATAATAATTAATATTATTTATAATTTAAATGTATAAATTTAAATTTAATTTAGTTTATACATATAAATTACATTAACTGTTTTAAAATTTTGAAATGAAAAAAATCTGACATTCAGATTTCAACATTTAAAATTTACTTTCCCATCTTATTTTAAGGCTAAAGGGGTATTTTTTCCTTCGAGTTCGACCCAAATTAGCAATTTAGTCTCTTGCGCGATAACGCAATCAATTAGGTCTTCCAATTCGAAATTGCAGCAAATTAGCCCCTTAACCAATATTGACCATTACAGTGCTGGCGTGGTAGTTAATGGTGCTGACGTAACAGTCCACTATGCTGACATTAAACACTTTCATCGAAAAAATCTTCGACTTCATCAGTCTAAGTATTACCGTTCGTTAAACAAATTTTTAGTGGAATCAACCTTGTATTAAAGTAACAATAAAACTCAAATTTCTTTCACTTTTATACATCAAATAGATGCTCATTAATATTTGATGTAGATAAATAAAGTATAATTTTAGTTTTTTACTACATTAATACGAGGATGATTCCAGTGAAATAATGTTAAAGGAATATTAGTAGATTTATCATAACCATAAACAATCGAAGACTTTTCTGATGGTTTATAAATATTTTTAAATTTTGAGTTTTTATATTTATAAATTTTCATATTTTTAATTTTATATTTTTTACTTAATTTTAAATTAATTACCGTTTTTTATTTTTTAATATTTTATGAATATTTAAATATTTTTAAAATTTTAATAATTTATTATTTTTTAGCTTAAAGATTAAGTAAATTATCAAACTTTTAATTAAAATCAATTATGCCCCTAAAATCAAGAAAAAATCAATTATGCCCCTGAACTCAAGAAAAAAATAAATTATGCCCTCAAATTCGATTAAAAAAATAAATTATGCCCTCAAATTCGATTAAAAAAATCAGCCCTTCTACCATGTCATCATCACATGTGGACTACCATGTCAGTATAGTGGACTGCCACGTCAGTACTGTAAGGATTAACGTTGGTCAATGGGCTAATTTGCTGCAATTCGCGAACTAGAGGACCTAATTGACTACGGTTTCATGTGAGGGGCTAAACTGCTAATTTGGGTAGAACTCGATGGTAAAAATACTCCCTTACCCTAATTTTAATGTTAATCTATAAAAATGAAGGTAAACCATAATGTAATACCTTGATCCAACCGGATTCAAGACGCTACATTAAGGTTACCTCTAACCTAACCCATAAAATTTCATTTAATTTAAAACCTCAAATTTAGCAATAAATCATAATTAATACGTGTCATAAATAAAAGTTTCCTTAGATAAATTTAAATCCAAAACAAATAGTGCTCCGTACAAATTAAAATATCGTATTTCAAAATAAAATAAGTTAAAGTTATAGACCATCTACGATAAGTTAAAGTCATAAATCAATGTATTGTACTCAAGTTGAGTAGGTGTTGGGAAATCCTCGTCAATGTGCCCTTCCAAGCGGGTGACTTGTCAACCTACGCATGGAAGCAACAATCCACACGTTTAGCTTACAAAGCTCAGTGGTACATGTCTACTCTAATATACTTCATGATGTTCATAAAAGTAAGCATGAAATATAAGCAATAGGATATGATAGGTAATAAACAATCATCAATCGATACCACTATAGTGGTATACAAACCTGGATGACCGGGACTACCTAGACATCAGACGCCTTCCTTCGCTACAAACCCGGAAACACATAGCCATTAGGTATTAGCGAAGGTCATCTACTAGGGACCACAAAGACATCATGTACGGAAGTCGCGTGATTACCTGGAAACACTTAGCCAATGGGCATTACCAAAGGTCATCTACCTGGAAACACATATCCATCAGGTAGAGAATGCCACTCGGGACCATAAGACGTCGAGTGTATTGAGAGCACATGTACTGCAATACCTTTCTTAGGTATTCAGATCCCATAAATCAAATCATATAACCAAACAAGGCTCATAAGGCCCATGTACAAATACAAGGCAAAGAAAAGGGTCACACAATAAGAGCATCCAAAGCCATAATTCAACCAAAGGCTCCTTGTTACATTTCATCATATTAGATTTAGTTCTACAATAGCTCTTCTTAAACCCCATATTAAGCCTCTATAAAAAAATTATCACATTTGGGGCAATGGCTTTAGTGGGTACTGGTACTCAACTCACAGGTATCGGTACTAGATGTTTGTACCGATACTGAGCTTTTGTTATTGAATTTGGTGAACCCAACCCATACTGCTACGATTCAACTATATTGATACTCGGGCTTAGGTATCAATACGCAGCTCACTGTACTGACACCATAATTTGGTTACTAAAATTTCACATAGCCCACGAGTACCGGTACAGATAGACCTATACCAATACTTCTTGAGTGGCGTACCGATACTGGTTAAAGCTCATACCGATACGCTACACTCAGTTCATCCATGTTCATCATAATAACAAGGGGTACCGATACGGACCTCCTGCGTACCAGTACTAAAGCCTAGAAATAGCCTACCGAGCCTCGAATTTCCTCCAAAATCCATATATTCGAACCACCCAACCAGTTTCATGCTTCCTCAAATCTATTAGGATTATTATTAGCATTTTGTGACCATTTAGACACCTCTTTAACAACAAGAACAATCGATCCAAGAGCAACCATGACCAACATGCTAAACACCTAATAACTCATCAAATGCTTGAATATGCAAAGCAATCACAATTATGAAAGACATGAAGCACTTCAAAGTTTTAGATGTACAAACCTTAAGCATAGACTCCAAGGAAAACTATTAACCATTTCTCTTTCCCCTTGGTGTTGGAAGTTTCTCCAATTCTTTCACTAAGCTAACAAGCGTAAGAAAGAATTATTATCTTTCCAAAAATTAATAAATGCTACTTCCAATCACCTTTACTTTTACCATTACCACAAAAAAATCTAAGCTTTCTCACTCTAGAATTCCATGGAGATTTTAGGGTTTATTCAACCCAAAAATAACCCTCAATATTATACTCAACTTAAAAAAAGTGAAGAGAAATATTTTCTTATTTCACAAGCTAGGCCACTATCCAACTAGATATAGAAGAAATTTAAAAATGAAGTTTGAAACTCTTACCTCATTTCTCTCTTTGTCGTCCAACTTGGGGGGAGAAGAATCAACTTTTAGTTTATCTTTTCCCTCTCTCTTACTAATATAAAACCCCCTTTTAAAAATTAAATATAAAATCCATCATATCCAAGGGCCCAAAATAAAGATGTCAATCCTATCCCATCCAATAGTCCAAAACAATTGCTTGTGAAAGCTTCCATAGTTACTTTGGGTAAGGTATTCATTAAAGAGTCCAACTATTCCCTTGTTTCCACTTTAGAATTATGAACCACATTTCTTTCCATTTTGGTCATCAATTTCTTCAAAGTTGATCTTTCAAGTTCCTATTCTTTCAATTTAATTCCTTAATATCAAGATATCCAAACCCGAATTTAAGATCCAAATTGTTGAGATATTTGATTTTGATATAACTTAAATGAAACATGTTTTTAGACTTAAACTAATTTGAAGTCCATTAACTTGAAAAATATGTTTGAAAGGTTTTCAAAGTGTTTTTGACATGTCTAAATACTTTCAAAGCAGCCAAAGTGTCAAAAACAGGCTTTGAGTATTGGTACCCTTTCCTCGATACTGATACCCATACAACCGTATCGGTAACCATTTGCTCCGTACCGATACGCCCTTTAAATCCCCAAGTTTTGATATTTTCCAATAGACAAACTGAGTATCGATACGGCTTCAACCGTATCGATACTCAAGGTTTCATACTGATATCAAAGTATCATGTACTGACACCCCTTGCAAAATTTTGTAACAGCTCTTTCTATTTTAGGGCAGCTTCAACCAATACCGAGATGCCCAAAAGTGCATTTAATGTTAGAAATTATGTCCCCAACAGCTCCAAACCAACCCTAATGGTCATAAACGAACATAAGCTCATTAGAGGGTTTAAAAGTAAGCTTCAAGCAGCCATGGAAGAAAAGAAACATCATTGCCAACATTCATGTATTGAGAAAGTGTTTTTGAGCTTTAATTGTCATTTTTATTGTAGAACACACTTCTGAGCTTAATTGTTATATTTGTTCAAGTGTTAGAATTTTGGGTGAGAGCTAAATTGTACAAACATATTTGTCTTGTGAGATTTTTCTTTGTTTGCTAAATTTGTTTTATCTTAAGAAAGAGTTTCTCGAAGCTTTGGGGTATAAGCTTTAAGGGTTGTAAAGGTTATCTCCTTAAGCCTAGAAAAATGAAATACAAATTAGTGAATTTATAGAAAATCCTTAGTGGGAAAGCTATGGTAATGGAGGTAGACTTGGTTTAGAAGTCGAACCACTATAAATCATTAAGCAAATTTTTAATTTCCTTTTGTTTCCACCATTCCATCACAAAGCCAATTCACCCCCTCTTAGCGAATTCAGTTAATCGTTTGAGCTTAACAATTTCTTTTCCCCTTTCGTTCTATGAGTCACGCCATATGACTCGAGTTGGGAAATGGGTTTTTTAACGAGACCTATCTACTTTAAAAAAACTATGAGAACTTCAAGATGGACTCAGAAGAAGACATCAAAGCTATGTTCAATCGGTTGCCCATCTTAGTAAATGAGCTTAAAGGATTCGAAGAGAAGATATTTGAGGACAAGCTTGTGAGGAAGTTGATCTATTCACTTCCTAATTCATGGGATTCCAAGAAGACCGCAATCATTAAAGCAAAAAACTTGAAGACGCTCAAGCTTGACGAGCTAATGGGATCTTTGCTAACCCATGAAATGATGATGTCCAAGGGGAAGAAGAAAGAAGAAGAAGACATTGAAGAAATGAATGTTGCTCTTAAATCCTATACAAGCCGACAAGAAGATTCAAGTGGAGAGGATAGTAAAGATGAAGAGATGACCAAACTCTTCAAGAAGCTCAAACGACTCATGAAGCAAGAAAAAGAATAATCAAGTCATGAATCGGAATGAAGAAGGATCCCATCATATACTTCAAATACAAGAAACTAGGGCACAAGAAATATGATTGATGTAACCCCTTAGACTAGCCTATGCGGAATAACAAAGTCTAATAGGGCACATCTCATTTTAAAATCCAAGTAGAAAACATGTCAAAAATTCAAGCATCATATAGTAGTTACAAAATAAGCTATTTCGAATATAGCAACAAAATACTCATAATATAAAACTCCATACATCCTAAAATATTGACACATGTCACCCTGAAGGAACAAAATGGTGGATGGGAACATTACATTCTAACCAGAGTACTAAATGTGTTGATCCTCTGAATGTCATGTACAGGGTAGCCTATCCAAAATATCTGAAAGGAAAGAATTTGGGGAGTGAGCTAGGGAGCTTAGTGTGTTCTATGAAGTGCAGAATAAAACATTCAAATAGTTCATATATATAAATAAATCACATCAGTACAACATGTTGTAAGGACAACAAGAGTTTTCATGTAAAACCTAGCTACCCTCCAACCAAACTCCAGTATGAAATTCCCCATAATTGCGTCTATAGAGGCATTAACCCAAGCCCATTGGGCTTAGGTATCATCCTAAAGGAATACCTTAGGTCCAAGCAGAATTACCCTAGTTGAAGCATAGGAACCAAATATAGGCGGAATTACCCTAACCGAAGCGTAGGAACCAAATATAGGCAGAATTACCAGCCAGATCAGAGCTGAACCAACAGTAACTTCATATATCATCCCAAGTACCCTAGTAAAATAATCTAGACAGTAATTACAATAATTAGTAGTAAGCAATAGTAACAGTAAATATAAAATAAGCAATTATTCTCAGTAAAACAGTAACCAGAGAGCATGCTATTAAATAAGGTACTTAGACATAATTTAGATAGATGGATAATCATGCTTAAAATCAAGAAATATGTTATGTTCCAAAATCAGAAAATATCAGTCATGTGCAAATGATCAGTTTAGTCAAAACATTTTAAACACTTATATAACACACAAGGAACAGACCTCAAAATGATCAGGTCGGTTAGACGGTCTACTGAGCACTCGTGTTACGCTTCAAAACTGTGCTAGAACCTAAGACGCATTGAATCTTAAGTTAATACGGGAGATTTCCTTTTATCATAAATTTGCAATGTATCAATACATACGAGTCACAATGGGATCACATGGTCGCTCATATCGAAAGGAGCTGGGCTGGACAAATCACGATCGGGAGAGTCTCTAGTACCTTTAACAAATAATACCAAGTGTCAGTCCTTTATTCAACTTTTTTTAAATAAATTAACTTAACATATATGCATGTTCGATTTCAACGCTAGATTCGAAGGCTTTCAGGTTAGAATTTCATGAAATGAACTTCAAAAATGGACTCAAGATGTTGATAAATATCAAATAAGGGTTTTTGGAAAAAAAGTTGACTTTTTGGTCAAAGTCAACGCTGATGTCATCAATCAATGGTCAACTGGGTTGACTCGGGCGAGTTGAATTAGGCAGGTTGGCTTACTGGGTTGACTTGGTGGGTAAGGTTGGGTTAGTCTCAAATCAGGTCAGTTGGGCAGATTCAGGTCGGACAGGTCGGTTCTAGTCGGACCGGTCTGGCAAAATTGGTTCAGGATGGTTTAGCTCGGTTCAGTTCAAAGGATGACTAGTTGGTTAAGATACTAAGTGGGTGTAGGTTAATAACAGAAAAGATCTTAGCCCAGTTGGTTAAGATACAAGCCTATACAACCAAAGGCCACGATTTCAATCCCCCTTGGCTGCCTTTTTCTTTTTTTAACCAAAAATTTCCTTATTATCTTATATTAGCCTCATAAAATTAGGGGTGTTACCACTCTTCCCCCTAAAAAAGAAATTTCAGCATCTAAATTTACCTTAGTTAAACATATATGGAAACTGTTTGCTCATCAACTTAAGAGTCTCCCAGATAGCCTCTTCTGGACCACGATTACTCCACTGTACTTTAAGCATAGAAATACGCCAATTCCTCATAAGTCTCTCATCTCGATCCAAAATCTGAGTAGGCTCCTTCTCATAGGACAAGTCTGGCCTCAACTCTATATCATGAATCTGAATAACATGACTCAGTTCTGGATGGTATTACCTTAACATGGACACATGAAAGACATCATGAATACGACTAAGATGAGGAGGCAACTCAAGCTGATAGGCAGCTAGCTGGTCCAATTCTCTTCAAAATACGGTACGGTCTAATGAATCTGCAACTCAGCTTACCCTTACGTCCAAATCTCATAACTTTCTTCCATGGAGATACCATCAAGAAAGCCTGATCACCGGCATCAAAATTAATATCTTTCCTCCTTTGATCAGCATAAGACTTCTGTCTATCAAAAGCCTCTTTTAGACGATCACAGATCAATCTAATAGTCTCCTCAGTCTCGAACCAACTCTAGACCCAAAGACTTCCTATCATATAGTCAATTTAGCAGATAGGAGTACGACATTTACAACCATATAGAGCCTCATACAGTGCCATATAGATACTAGCCTGATAACTGTTATTATATGCAAACTCATCCAAAGGTAGGAAATCCTTCCAACTACCGCTAAAGTCAATCACACATCCCCACAACATATCCTCAAGAATCTGAATCACCCTTTCTGACTGACCATCCGTCTGTGGATGAAAGGGTGTACTGAAATTTAGACGTGTACCCAAGGCCTCATGTAGGGCCTTCTAGAACCGGGAGGTAAAACTTGAATCTCGATCAAAAATAATAAATAAGAGCACACCATGAAGTCTGAAAATCTTAGAAATATACAATCTAGCCAGCTTCTCTAGATAATAAGCAACTCGAACAAGAATAAAATGAGCTGACTTAGTAAGTCAATCAACAATCACCCAGACAGAATCCTTTTTTAAAAGGAGTCAGAGGTAACCTTGTAACGAAATCCATCGTGATACGCTCTCAATTCCACTTAGAATCTTAATAGACTATAACAAACCAGAAGAATACTGATGTTCTGCCTTAACCTGCTGGCAAGTCAAACATCGTGACACATAATCAGAGATGTCCTTCTTTATACCAACCCAACGGTATCTTTGTCTCAGATTCTGGTACATCTTATCTCTACCAGGATGCACAGCATAAGGGCTGCTATGAGCCTCATTGAGAATGGCCCGCTTCAACTCGGCATCATTCGGTACACAATATCGATCCTTGAAGCACAGAACCCTATCTTGATCAAAACCATAAATAGAGGTGGATCCTTGTTTAACATGTTGTATGACAGGGGGTAAGGAACTGTCTAGAAGCTATTTGGCCTTAATCTCCTCAGCCAAAGTCGGCTTAACCTGCAACTCTGCCAATAAACTACCATCATCATAGATACTCATCCTGACAAATAGAGACATCAGGTCTAAAATAGCCTTATGGCTCAAAACATTAGCGACAACGTTAGCTTTCCCTGGGTGATGCTCAATCACACAATCGTAGTCTTTAAGAAGCTCAAGCCAACAATTTTGTCTCAAATTAAGCTCTTTTTGAGTAAGAAGATACTTCAGACTCTTATGATATGTATAGATATAACACTTCTCTTTGTAAAGATAGTATCTCCAAATCTTCAAGGCAAATACCACAGTGTCCAACTCTAGATCATGGGTTGGGTAATTACACTCATGCGACCTCAACTGACGAAATGCATATGTGATTACTCTCCCATCCTACATCAAAACACAACCAAGTCTAGAGTACGAAGCATCACTATAAAATATAAAATCCTTCACAGGCTTAGGCTGAGTTAATATTGGAGCTTGAATCAAGGTTGTCTTCAGTCTCTCAAAGCTCGTATGCTGAGCGTCAGTCTAGACAAAAGGGACATGCTTCCTCAAAAAGCTTCATCAAAAGAGTAGCAATGATAGGAAAACCCTCAACAAAGTGTCCGTAATACCCAACTAAACCCAAGAAACTATGGATCTCAGAAACGTTCTTGGGTTGCTTCCAACTTACAATGGCTTCTATCTTGCTCAGATCAACCTGAATACCTTGAGTCGATACCACATGCACAAGAAATACCACATCGTTGAGCCAAAATTCACACTTGCTCAACTTGGCATACAATCGTTGCTCTCTGAGAGTCTATAGAACAATTATCAGATGTTCAACATGTTCTGCCTCACTCCGGGAGTAGACCGAAATATCATCAATGAACACAACCATAAACTGATTTAAGTAGGGCCAGAATACATGATTAATCAGATCCATAAAGGTAGTAGAGCATTAGTCAAGCTAAAAGGCATCACTAGGGACACATAATGCCCATATCTGGTACGTATGGCTATCTTCGCAACATCAGAACCCTTTATCTTTAACTGGTAGTATCCAGAGCGAAGTTCAATCTTTGAGAAACATATGGCTCCCCAAAATTGATCAAACAAGTCACCAATTTTGGGTAGAAGGTATTTATTCTTAATTGTCAGCTTGTTCAACTTCTGGTAATTAATGAACAACCTAAGGGAACCATCATTCTTTTTAACGAACAGGAAAAGAGCTCGCTAAGGTGAACAGCTAGGTCAGATAAAACCTCAACCAAAGAGCTCTTGCAACTGAATCTTTAGCTCCTTAGGAGTCATACGATAAGGAGTTATAGAAACTAGTGCAAAAATTGGATAAGCCTCAATCTCAAACTCGACATCTCTATTCAGAGGCAACCCATGTAACTCTTCAAGAAAATCATCAGGAAACTCACTAACAGTGCGAATCTCCTTAATCTTCGTCGGGAAACCCTTGGTATTAAGGAAACAAGAAATGAAGGTCTGATATCCCTTCCTGATCATCCTGTTAGTATTCAGAACAGACAACATATTCGACATAAAACCCCAACGGTCTCCAACTAATACCATTGTTCGGTCATCAGAGGTATTCAGAACAGCTCTCTTGGACTCACAATCCAAATTAAACTAATGTTTAGTCAACCAATCCATGCCAATAATTAGATCAAACGCTTTTAACGGTAGCTTTATAAGGTTAGCTAGAAAAATTTCCCTTGAAACTAGAGGGGACATCGCTTGAAAACCTTATTCACAACCACTGACTAGCCCACTGGACTCATAACAATAACTATACTCTCGTGGTCTCATCTAGAATCTGAAGGTCTCAGGATACAGATCTCGAAACATAGGAATGGGTGGAACCGTTATCAAGCAATACAAAATATGGAACAAAATATATATTAAATGTACCTACAATGACGTCTGGCTCATCTCTGTCATCGCGACATCTAATAGCATAAATGAGTGTAGGCTATTTGGCTTCAATCATGACTGGTCCCCCAATCTGATATGATCGGCCTCTACTATCAGACCTAGCAGCAGACTTAAAAGCTCTACCCTGGTTACGTTCTCTGGACGGAGTCAGAACAAATATCTGTGAATGAGCAAAAGTTTAAGTGGATGCCCCTTTAGAAGGCAAGCATGGACAATCTTTCAAGAAATGATCCATAGACCCATATCGGAAGCAAGAACTTATCAACTTCTTACACACTCCCCAATGACAATTTCCACAATGCTCACATACAAGCACCAAAGAAAATCCTAAGGAATCACCTTAACTAACAGCTGGGCCCGAAGATGCCAATGGCCTAGAACTCGTATTACTCCTCTGAGGCTCAGTAGTGTGAGTCCTCTTATCAAGACGTGCGTAGGACTCACCTTGACCAAAAGGTCTCCTAGATCAATCTCGACCTCGTTCGCTATCTCTACCACTTTGGCCAGCTTCCAACATCTCCATCTGTTCTGCAGTCTTGGCCCAATTTACCAGGTCCTCAAACACCTCATTGTGATGTGTAGCCACCCAATCACGTATCCCAATACGAAGGCCCTCTAATAACTTATTGCATTTGTCTTTCTCGGTGGAAACCAAACAAGCACCATATCTCTGCAAATTCAGAAACTGTAACGCGTACTCTACAACAGTCATAGAACCTTCCACTAGGTCTTTAAAAGCATGTCGTCTCTCTTTCAAGAATCGTTCACCCAATAAACGATTCCTAAAATGTTCCTTGAAGAATTCATATGTCAACCGGTCAGAATGAACGCTACTTATAATGGACTCCCACCAGAGGGATCGAGTGACTTCTAGTAGGTGTCTGTTTTTCCTCTCAGCCACTCCATTTTGTTAAGGGGTGTTGACACAAGAGGTAAGATGAAAAATTCATTTCTCCTTAAAATAATACCCAAGAGACTTGCTAAGATATTCACTCCCATTTTCACTCCTTACTAATTTAATTTGATTGTCAAACTATGTTTGGACCATCTAATAAAAATTTCTAAAAATTTGTTCAACCTCAGATTTTTCTCTCTTCAAGAATGTCCAAGTGTTCCTAGAGTAATCATCAATAAAAATACATACCATCTAGACCCAGAGATTCTTGTCACCTTAGAAGGGCCCTAAATGTCACTTGTATAATAGAAAAAGGTGAAGTAGGTTTAAATGTGGAAGAAACATATGGTTGTTATGTATGTTTTGCCATTTGACACACTTCACAAGTAAAAGAAGATGAACTTTTATTAATAAATAGCTTAGGAAACAACTTTGCAATATAGGAAAAATTTGGATGTCCTAAACGAAAATGCCACAGCATGACATCATTTGAAAACAAATTGGAAGATAAAACTGAAGTCTGAAGGCAACTAGAACTAGGAGGACTCGGAGAGAGTAAACCATCAAGGATATATAAGCCATTACACAGCCTAGCACTTCCAATCACCATTTTTGAGCTCTGTGCCTAAAAAACACAACCAACAACCCTAAAATGAACATCACAAGGAACATCCTTAACCATTTTACTGACAGACAACAAATTGCAAGCAAGGTTGGGAACATATAGGACATCAGAAAGCACTAGTTTTTCACTTAATCGAATGGAACCACTTCTTGTCATTATGGAGAGGGAACTATTTGCAATCTTGATTGAGGAAGTAGAACTGTGGTTGTAAAATGTTTGGAAGAGACTAGGATTCCTTGCCATAAGGTCAGAAGCACCAGAATCCACTATCCAATGTAAGGAGTAAAATGTGACTAAAAGTAAAGTAAAAAGAAGTGATTAGATGATAGCCTTAGGTTGAGTAAACCCTCACTAAAGGGAAATGCTTTCATTGGCTTAAGTTTAGGTGGATAATTATTAAAAGGGGTAAAATGTGTCTTAAAATGAATTAGTAAATGGGAAAAGTCTCATCATTGCTCCTATCATCTACCAAAACCAAATTCACTCTTGTCATCAAAATAAACAAGCACCACCATCTTCATCTTCTACCTTGAGCTAAGCTAGCACCTCGGTGCAACCTTCGATCCTTGTTCAAGTCCAATATACCATTTGAAAGCCCACGTTACGGTGAGTAAAACCCCTATATTGATTCGATGATTTTACCTTCCATTGAAGTTTAATTTCAAAATTAGGTCTCCTATGTTCAAAAGAAAGCCCATGTTAGGATGGTAATTTCATCAATTCAATGTTGCCTTTAAGCTTTAGTGAGCTTAATATACAATTCTGAACTTTTTGATTGATTTCTAATCCAATTCCCAATTCGTGCTAGTTCAAGAAGTGGAAAAAGATTCATTGTCACCTCCAAAACAGACTAGGCACTTCGAAATTGTAATTCAAGAGCCTCGTAATCAAGGTGAGTGTAGTTGTGTCAAGGTATAGGCTCAGTGACATCCCGTTGCATTTGCTATGTCGAATTTGATTGTACATATGGTCTAAGCTCAAATAAAGCAGGCATTGTTGTGGATGTCCAAGGCAAGGCTTGGTAAGTTTTGATATAAGTTGATATGCTATATGTGAATTTGGTATGATTATATGGTAATATAAGTATGATACATGATATAAAGCTAAGGCTCATTTGATATCCGATATTCTATGAATGAAAAGATATGAATATGCTATGATATGTGAATTTGGATAAACATGGACATTGGATACAATTGGCATGCCATATGATTATTTGAACTCGTATAAGTAAGGGTGGACTATGGTCTGGGGCTACGACCTATTTGTGGGGGAAATAAGGATGGATTGTGTAAGGGACTATCCGGAGCTACGACTCAAGGCTATGACCTTTTTTCGATTTCTGATATGTTGGTGTACAGGGATCCATGTATCCATTGGTTACCATGTCCAAGCAACTAATTAATGATTTGATTTGTAATTTGATATATGAAAGTATGCAACTATATGATTTGAGCATGAGATTTGTATATGAATTTGCTATCATATCATTCATGTCATTACCTATTAAATTGTTTTTGTAATAACTACCTCACTTGGCTATGTAAGCCTAACATATGTGTGTCCATTGCATTTCAGGACCCTAAAGAATTCTGGCATCCTATCGTGTGCTTCCGTTGCAAGTCACCTCTTCATAAGTATATGTATGCCTATCTTTTGCCTTAAACTCCTAGTCAAGTGGCATATGGTCGGAACATATTTTGTATAAGTATTTTAATGGTTGTGTAAAAGTCCTATAATGACTTAGTGTTGAATGTATGAAATGGTATGTTTTGGGAATGGTTAATTAGTTAAAAAGAGCCTTAAATGAGCCTAGAGTAAAAACTAGGTAAATGGATTCGAAATGCTATAAATTTTGGTATGGCAGTAGAGTAAAGGATTTTAGACTTGCTGGTAAAATTTCGTAATGATCGGACAATAATTGAAGGGTTAAATTAGATAAAAACCAGATAAAATATGTCATTATAGGCTAGGCGTATCGATACAGGGAAGACTGTACCGATACGGCCTTACATATTTGGTCAAGATGAAGTAGGGAGTATCGATACACCAGGAAGTGTACCAATACGGACCTTGACAGTAAGGTCTGGAAAATTAATTGCATCGGTACAACCTTAGACGTACTGAAACGAGTCAACCCAAGTCAAAGCATATCGATACAGGCATAGACGTATCGATACAGGGTCGTTGACCTGGAACCTAGAAGTGTACAATTCAACTTATCGTACCGATATGGCTTATAGTGTATTGGTACGGTGTTAGTTAATTCGGTTAAAAGGCTTGAGAAACAGTTTTAAAAGATTGCAAAATGGTCACTAATAATTCTATGGCTCAAATGGATAGGTTAAAAATATTTGATAGCAACAAAACTTCTTAGGTTAATAATTAGCGAGTCTAAATACATGTTGGTAATAAAGAACTTGGATTAGGGTCATTAAATTATAACGTTTTCATCTTGGTCCTTTTAGTTCGAAAAGTTTTAAATTAACCCAAATTCAAATTCTGATCTCTGGTTTCGTCCTCCGATAACACTTTCTGAACCGGTTCTCTACCAGACTGGGAAGGGGGTGTTATAGTTATGGTATTAGAGCCCAGGTTTAGTCGATTCTAGGATTAAATAGGTATCCATTATGGGTATGCATTTGCATATGCCACTTAGGAGTTTATTTGTATATGTTATCTATGACTTGCAGCTTACACGATTCAATTCTTCTATCTAAATAGATCTAGAAATGTCAGCACTTACTGACAGGAGTGCTATAAACGAGCCCAATCCTAACTCCTCCTCTACTCAGGGGGATAATCTGAGGCCAAAACTAAGGCCCGAACGAGCGGGGCAGAATGACCCGCCTCATCCACCTCCGATGCCTCCGGCTCAGCAGAAGTATCTTTTGTCGATGGCGGATATGATTAAGCAAGTTGTGGTGTCCATTCGACATGAACCACTTTCTCAGCCTGCTGAAGCTTCTCAGCCTATGTCCTAAGCTCCAATTGATAAGCTTAAACAATACCCAGTCTATACATTCACTGGCCAGGATCTGGATAACCCTAAAATCACATAGTACTGGCTGAATAAACAAATGAAGTGCCCTGAGGAGCACAAGTTGGAATGTGTCCTAACCTTGATCACCAAAGAAGCCCAAAGTTGGTGGGATACAGTGACACTTATGGTGACTGAACATCGAATTACTTGGGACTTCTTTCTCTAGGAGTTTTGCAAAAAGTACGTAAGTGATCACTACATCGCCGAGAGGCACAAGAGATTCCTCCACCTGAAGCAGGGAGGAAAATCGTGGAGTAGTACATCCAAGAATTTTGCAAGTATGCAAGATACGGTGCAGAAATTATTCGCACGGAGAAGGAGAAATGCAGAATGTTTGTTGATGACCTCTGTGATGAGCTACGACCTCTTTCACTATTCTGGAGTTGGAAGATTTCCAGACGTTAGTCAACCAAGCCATCACTGCTGAAGCCTCCCAGAAGGCTTCTAAAAAAAGGAAAGGGAACCAAGCCCGATCCGATAAAAGATTTTGTGATGACTTTAAGCCTCATGTGTCTTAGAAGAAAGACAGGCAATGGGACCAGAAGTATGCTACCTTTGAACAAATGCCACGATCTGGTTATGTGCCTCAGCTCTAGTCTGGAGGAACACTTGTCACCCATACAACTTCA
The DNA here is from genome assembly GCA_019671005.1 of Hibiscus mutabilis. Taxonomy (NCBI): domain Eukaryota; kingdom Viridiplantae; phylum Streptophyta; class Magnoliopsida; order Malvales; family Malvaceae; genus Hibiscus; species Hibiscus mutabilis. The sequence goes on along the minus strand of CM033745.1, from coordinate 28,534,668 downwards.
GTGGACAGCACTAGTAGTTCGGCAAAGGGTTCCCAGATCCCTCTGTGTAACTTCTGCTAGAAGAGGCACCTAGGGAAGTACCGTAGGCAATATGGTTCTTGCTACCTCTATGGAGAGTCTGGCCACTTTATCCGATAATATCCGCAAAATCCACATGCTCCTGCATCTGTTGCTTCTCAATACAATCCTAACAAGGGGAGAGGAGCGAAGCCGATGCCATCCAGATCTGCAGGGAGGCCTCGTAACACCATCACTCCTACAGTTGGTCGTGATCCACAAATCTCTGCTCAGATGTATCATGTCCGAAGTCGTGAACAGGAGGATGACCCTAATGTGATTGTAGGTATGGCAGAGCTATGCTTTGATTATGTTTATGCATTGATAGGTCCAGGCTCTATGCACTCTTTATTTAGTGAACCTTTGGTCAAGAAGTATACCTTAGAATGAGAACTGGTTACCTCCGAGATTATTGTCTCTAATCTGTTAGGAGATAGTGTGATCATCCGATGGATTTGTAAATCATATCCTCTCAGGATCCAAGGGATCCTATTTCTGTCCAATTTGATGGCCTATCCATTCCAAGAGTTTGATCTCATTCTAGGCCTTGATTGGTTGGCTGAACACCAAGCCTGGGTAGATTGCTCGAAGAAGAAATTATACTTTCGTGGGCTCGGTAAGGAGAGTATAACTTTGATGAAGTCCAAACCTGAGCCTAAAAAGAACCTTATATGTATGATCTAAGGAAGACTTAAAGCTCGAAGATGTACCAGTCGTGAAATAATTCTTCGATGTATTTCCCAATGAACTTTCGAGACTTTCTTCCACCCGAGAAGTGGAATTCGAGATAGAAGTGCAACCCAGGACTACTCTAGTCTCTATTACCCCATATAAAATGGCCCCAGTGGAATTAAAAGAACTAAAGGCCCAAATCTAAGACCTTTTTAATAAAGGATTCATCCGACCGAGTTCCTCGCCCTGTGGAGCACCGGTTCTATTCATTAAGAAGAAAGATGGATTGATGCGTCTGTGCATTGACTATCGCCGATTGAATAAAGTCACGATCAAAAACAAGTATCCGCTTCCAAGGATCGATGACCTTTTTGATCAATTGAAAGATGCTTCGGCCTTTTCCAAGATTGACCTTCAATCTAGATACTACCAAATCTTGGTGAAGGAGTCTGATGTTCCAAAGACCGTCTTCCAAACTAGATATGGCCACTATGAATTCTTAGTGATGCCTTTTGGGCTTACGAATGCACCCCCAGCTTTTATGGACCTAATGAATCGTGTATTTTGGCCCTATCTCGATAAGTTTGTGGTTGTCTTTATAGACGATATCCTCATCTATTCCAAAGACTCTACTTCCTACGAGGAACATATCCAGATTGTGCTTCAAGCTCTCTGAGAGAAACAGCTCTATGCCAAGTTCAGTAAATATGAATTCTAGCTATCTAAAATATCCTTTCTTGGTCATGTGATTTCTTCTACGGGAATCCAAGTTGACCCAAAGAAGATCCAAGCAAACCTTGACTAGATGCCTCCAAGCCTAAAGTACCTCCTAACTCAAAAAAAGTTGAACCTTCGTCAACGTCGGTGGATAGAGCTATTGAAAGATTATGATCTGGTTATTGACTACCATCCCGGTAAAGTCAATGTTGTGGCTGACGCCCTTAGTCGGAAGCCTACTCCCTCTCCAAAATTCTTAAATGCACACTTCCAATTCAAGAAGCATGGCGAATTGCTAGCCAAATTAAGAGTCCATTCCACCATTGTATCTCGAATCAAGGCGCTCTAAGAAACTGATAAGGAGTTCCAACCTGTCATTGCCAAGGTTAAGGATAGCTCAGATCCTGACTTTGCCGTGAATTCCAAAGGCCTATTTTGTTTTCATAACCGCATTTGTGTGCACGATGATGATGATCTTCGAAATCAAATTTTGAGTGAAGCTCATTCCAACCCTTTCTCTGTTCATCTGGGAGCTAATAAAGTGTACAAAGACTTGAAAGAATTGTACTGGTGGTCCGGTATAAAAAGCAAAATCACAGACTTTGTGGCTAGATGCTTGACTTGCCAACGAGTCAAAGCCGAGCACAAGGTGCCTACTGGTCTTCTACAACCTATCGAGCTTCCACAGTGGAAATGAGAGTGTATCACGATGGATTTCGTAAGTGTTCTACCAATGACACCGAAGAAAAATGATGCTATTTGGGTCATTGTGGATCGATTCACTAAGTCAGCTCATTTTCTTTCGATGATAATGGATTTCAGCCTGCCTAAGCTCGTAGAACTGTACATCCGTGAAGTCATTCATTTGCATGGAGTCCTTGTATCCATCATCTCCGATCGTGACCCACGATTCGCAGCTCGATTTTGGAGGACCTTACACGAGGCTTTGGGAACTAAAGTGAACCTAAGCACTGCTTTCCATCCTCAAACCGATGGCCAATCTAAAAGAGTTATTCAGGTAACCCTAAGCCTTTTCTTAGAATCGTGTGTATAAATGCTTATATCAATTCCAATTTTCCTTGTAGATCCTGAAAGATATGCTTCGAGCCTGTGTCATCGATTTCAGGAATACGTGGGAGAAATACCTACCCTTGGTTGAGTTTGCATACAACAATAGCTACCAAGCTTCAATCCAAATGGCTCTGTATGAAGCTCTCTACGTAAAAAGATGTAGAACTCATCTTTGTTATACCGAACTTCGTGAAGGCAAGATGCTAGGCCCTGATTTACTTCGGGAAACCGAAGAAAGGATGACCATTATCCGCGATCAACATAAGTCCTATACTGATCTGAAAAGAAAAGGCATCCAATACGAGGTTGGTGAAAAAGCCTTCCTCAAGATATCTCCGTGGAAGAAGATCATTTGTTTCAAAAAGAAAGGAAATTTAAGTCCTTATTTCATTGGTCCGTTTAAAGTGACTGAAAAGGTTAGACCTGTTGCCTACCGATTAGCTCTCCCTGAGGAGTAAAGTCGGATCCACAACGTCTTCCATGTAACTATGCTACGTAAGTACCAGTTAGATCCCTCTCACGTGATTGAACCAGAATCCGTAGAGATTCAATCCAATCTAACGTACAAGGAAGAATCGGTGCAGATCCTCACACGAGAAGTTAAACTACTTCGTAATAAATCTGTGCCCTTAGTAAAAGTTCTATGGAGAAGTTATTCTATTGAAGAAGAAACGTGGGAACCTGAAAAAACTATGCAAAAGCAGTACCCCCATCTATTCAACTAAAGTGAAAATTCAAGGACAAATATTCTTAAGGGGGAGAGTTGTCACATCCTAAAAACCGGCCTAGTCAAAATTAGGTTTCGATGATCGAAGTTCTGAATCCGACGTGTAAAATATTATAAGAAATGACCTTTTTACCCTTTTTCTTGTAATAAAGTTACGCGTTGATTCTATGCGGGTAATTGGATTTCCTTGTATGTCAATCGAAGCCAAAATGCTAATTCTAGGCAAGGCGTATCGATACGGTCAAGCTAGTATCGATACGGCCTAACTGTCAATAACTGACTTGCATGTTTTAGCATAACCGTATCGATACGGTTGCGAGAGTATCGATACGGGTTCCCTTGTTCTGAATCTGTTTGAATCCAAATTAAAAGGGGAAAATAAACTAGGTGCTTATTCACCTCCTTGTTTGACTTTCCCATGTGAAGTCACTAGAAAAGTGACTAAAAGCAAAGTAAAAAGAAGTGATTAGATGATAGCCTTAGGTTGAGTAAACCCTCACTAAAGGGAAATGCTTTCATTGGCTTAAGTTTAGGTGGATAATTATTAAAAGGGGTAAAATGTGTCTTAAAATGAATTAGTAAAGGGGAAAAGTCTTATCATTGCTCCTATCATCTACCGAAACCAAATTCACTATTCTCATCAAAAGAAGTAAGCACCACCATCTTTATCTTCTACCTTGAGCAAAGCTAGCACCTGGGTGCAACCTTCGATCCTTGTTCAAGTTCAATATACCATTTGAAAGCCCACGTTACGGTGAGTAAAACCCCTATATTGATTCGATGATTCTACCTTCCTTTGAAGTTTAATTTCAAAATTAGATCTCCTATGTTCAAAAGAAAGCCCATGAGTTAGGATGGTAATTTCATCAATTCAATGTTGTCTTTAAGCTTTAGTGAGCTTAAAATACAATTCTGAACTCTTCGATTGATTTCTAATCCAATTCCTAATTTGTGCTAGTTCAAGAAGTAGAGAATGATTCATTGTCACCTCCAAAGGAGACTAGGCACTCCATAATTGTAATTCAAGAGCCTTTTAATCAAGGTGAGTGTATTTGTGTCAAGGGATAGGCTCGGTGCCATCCCGTTGCATTTGCTATGTCAAATTTGATTGTACATATCGTTTAAGCTCAAATAGAGCAGGCATTGATATGGATGTCCAAGGCAAGGCTTGGCAAGTTTTTATAAGTTGATATGCTATATGTGAATTTGGTATGATTATATGGTAATATGAGTATGATACATGATAGAAAGCTAAGGCTCATTTGATATCCGATATTCTATGAATGAAAAGATGTGAATTATGCTATGATATGTGAACTTGGATAAACATGGACATTGGATATAATTGGCATGCCATAGGATTATTTGAGCTCGTATAAGTAAGGGTGGACTACGGTTCGGGGCTATGGCCTATTTGTGGGGAAAATAAGGATGGATTGTGTAAGGGACTATCCGGAGCTACGGCTCAAGGCTATGGCCTAATTTCGATATGTTGGTGTACAGGGGATCCGTGTATCCATTGGTTACCATGTCCAAGGATCTAATATGTGATTTAATTTTTAATTTGATATATGAAAGTATGCAACTATATGATTTGAGCATGAGATTTGTATATGAATTTGCTATCATATCATTCGTGTCATTACCTATTAAATTGTTCTTGTAATAACTACCTCACTTGGCTATGTAAGCCTAACATATGTGTGTCTCATGCATTTCAAGACCCTAAAGAATTCCGGCTTCTGATCGTGTGCTTCCGTTGCAAGTCACAACTTCATAAGTATATGTATACCTATCTTTTGCCTTAAACTCCTAGTCAAGTGGCATATGGTCCGAACATGTTTTGTATAATTATTTTAATGGTTGTGTAAAAGTCCTATAATTACTTAGTGTTGAATGTATGAAATGGTATGTTTTGGGAATGGTTAATTAGTTAAAAAGAGCCTAAAATGAGCCTAGAGTAAAAACTAGGTAAATGGATTTGAAATGATATAAAATTTGGTATGATAGTAGAGTAAGGGATTTTAGACTTGCTAGTAAAATTTGGTAATGATTGGACAATAATTGAAGGGTTAAATTAGATAAAAACCAGATAAAATCTGTCATTACAGGCCAGGCGTATCGATACGGGGAAGACTGGACCGATACGGCCTTACATATTTGGTCAAGATGAAGCAGGGAGTATCGATACACCAGGAAGTGTACCGATATGGACCTTAATAGTAAGGTCTGGAAAATTAATTGCATCATTACGACCTCAGGCCTACCAAAACGAGTCAACCCAAGTCAAAGTGTATCGATACGGGCACAGACGTATCGGTACATGGTCGTTGACTTAGAACCTGGAAGTGTACAATTCAACTTAGCATACCGATACGGCCTATAGTGTATCGGTACAGTGTCAGTTAATTCCGTTAAAAGGCTTGAGAAACAGTTTTAAAAGATTGCAAAATGGTCACTAATAATTATCTGGCTCAAAGGGATAGGTTAAAAATATCTGATAGCAACAAAACTTCTTAGGTTAATAATTGTCGAGTCTAAATAAAAGTTGGTAATAAAGAAATCAGATTAGGGTCATTACATTATAACGTTTGCAACTTGGTCCTTTTAGTTCGAAAAGTTTTAAATTAACCCAAATTCTGATTTTGATCTCCGATTTCATCCTCCAATAACACTTTTTGACCCGGTTCTCTACCAGACTGAGAAGGGGTGTTACACTAGATTTCAGTCGCAGTCTTGTAGAGCATAAAATTTTCTCCAATCTCCGAAACCATGGAATTGATTATCCATGACATTATCATGGTATTTTCACTCAACCAGTTAGTGTAGGCTAGATCAGACTCATTAGGAATAGACTGAGTCGGAGAGATAGGAAGCCTTCCTTCTTCCTGTAATGTACAGCCGCACTGATTGGGACCAAGGGAGGTAATTGTTTCCATTGAGTTTATAGGATGTGATTGTGGAAATAGATGTATCTGATAGTGGGAAATCAAATGAACGAGGGCTGTGTTGGGAACTAACTTCTGAAGCAGAGGGTTCCATGGAGAGTTATAGAATCGATCGATAGGGAAAAAATTAGAGATGGAGGAGAGAGGATCGACTAATCTGATACCACGTATAATGGTAAGAAAACACTCACTTTATTGATAAATAATATAGGAATATAAATATACACAGGCAAACTTTATAATCTAGGTAACTAAATAATCTATAATAAACATAGTAGATTTAGTCCTAAAGAACATTTCTAAAAGTAGCCTACTATATGTAACTAGCCATATTTAATAGATATAAACTTTAATGCATAATATATTCCCACTCTTACACGTACTAACCTACATACTCATAATATAAAAATCCATACATCCCAAAATATAGGCACATATCACCTTGAAGGAACAAAATGGTGGATGGAAACATTACATTCTAAATAGAGTAATGAATGTGTCGATCCTCCATATGTCAGGTATAGGGTAGCCTATCAAAACTATCTGAAAGGAAAGAATGTAACACCCCAAATCCTAGCCTAAAAGTATTGGAACTAATTTGCATAAGTTGATAGCTTAATTGAATCTAGAATTAAGCTAAATTGATTAGTCAAGGGTCTAATTGAAAGACTAAATGAAATAAGTGACCAATTTAAAGTGACTACATTGATTTAAATAATAAAGAAGCGGAATGCATGTTAAATTCCTTGTTTCCCCTAATGCCCTTGATTAAGTTAATATTAAGGATTAATTAAGGGACATTTTAGACAATGCACAAATCCAATAACTTGGATTAGATGTTGTCATCTTCTCCATTCTCCTTAGCTAGCCGAATAGAAGAGAGGAAATAGAGAGAAAGAAAGCTTGAGAAATCAGCCATTGAAGAAGGAAAAATGTAGCTTGCATGTATAGGATTTTGTAAGGAAATTAAAGTTAGAAGCAAAGTAAGTATGATTCTACTTTTGTTCAATTGAATAGGCAATTATACTTGTGGAATTGGACTGTTTTGATGATGTTAGATGAAATTAGCTATTGAATATGTGATTAGATGATTAAATGGTTGTAGAATCATGCAAATTTGAAGAATGAATACTAGGTATTATGCTGGAAATTATGTGTTTATGATAGTGTAACAAAGCTAGGTTGCTGGAAAATTGAAATGTGATGTTGAAGTAAGAATTGAATGGTTAGAACTTGAAATTGAGCTATGGAATTAATGAATTGATTATGATCATGATTAGGTAAGGTAATTAAGGTGTTAAACAAGTTGAATTGTTAGTAACCAATGCTGGAAATGAAAGATAAAAGTATGAACATAGTCACATAACATAGAAACTGTTTTGTTGAATTGAAATTGTGTAAACATGCAAAATTAAGCATTGTAACCAACTTACTCTGTTTTGGCTGCCTTGAATAATGAAGGAAAATTGACTAAACATGTTTAGGATGGCATATGAAATGAATTATAGGGCCAAAACATCGGTTAAAATGAATTTAAGGCATTAAAATGTGATTAGGTGCAATCTGCCCAGAATTGCTCTGTTCTGGGCAGTCACTTTGAAAATTCACCAAAAATTGTATAGATCAAATTCAGGGCTGAAATTTTAATGAAATGATCCTTAGTATGTCTAATTTCATTAAATGAAAACAGAACTGACAACTGAGTCCTATGCTGGAAACTGTAAATAGGAATTGCTGGACAGTGCAAACTGTCCAGGCAGTGTAAATGCCCTGTCTTTGAGCAATAAACTGTATTAATTGGATAAGAAATAAAATGCAAGACTTACATGGTCTTATATAAAATTTTGTTATCTTTCCAACGGTGTATAGTAATCGAAATTCCGACGTACGGATTAAAAGATATGGCCTTTTAAAGGAACAGTGTGCAAACTGCCAGGCAGCAGTGTCCTGGGCAGTTTGGGACTGTTTTTACACCAAGATGCAAACTGTTTCCAAAACAGTTTTGGGACATTGTAACCTGTCCAGTTATGTCTTAAAATGAAGTAATAACAATGTGGAGATGAATTGGTAAGAAATTCTTAAAAAGAAAGCATAAAACAGTAGCTAAATGTTAGGTACAAATGTGGTAACATTGCTACTATAATTGTGTGACATTATGTGTTTGTTTTGATGAATTGTATGTATATTGCTTGCTAGACCAAGGGCAGCAAGTTGGGGAAGAAGAAGATAGGAGTGGACATCCCAAAGCTAGAGGCAAAGGGATTTGGATACAAAACAATTGAATTGCTAGGAGTATTGTGAGTGTAACTATCCTTAGGGTTGGGACTAGGTCTTAACCAACCTTGTTATTGTCTTAAATCAATGTTATTGCCTTGTAACATGACCTAAAACATATTTGGCTAATTAAGGGAAGAATGACGTGTATGATAACTTGTTTGATGCCATGATCTATGTGTTTACTTGGGTGTTAAGCAAATGAAATGAAATGCTTGTCATGTTGCATTGCTTATGCCAAAGGTAAGAAAAGGCATGCTTGCTTGGAGTATAAGGCACG